>CM053597.1:236816510-236872849 GCA_028646575.1 Pseudocheirus occidentalis | reverse complement strand
CACACACTTTTGTAAAGGGACAGAGACAAAGTAGAGAATAGAACAAGTTGGGGGAGATAGGATGGAGGGAAATACATTCAGTCTTTCACAATATATTCACTATGGAAATGTTTTGCTTAGCTACACACATAAAACCTCTATTGAATTGCTTGGGTGATGAGGGAGGAAGGGAAAGAATCTGGAATCCAAAGTTTTAAAAATCAAATGTTTTATGTGTATATATATATGTATGTATGTATGTATGTATGTATATATATGTATGTGTATATATATACATATATATAAGGTATTATTATATCTATATAAGGTATTATTATTATTATTATTACATGCAGCTAGGAAATAAGATATACAGGCACTGGAGTAAGGAGATCCATCTTGCCCTACCAGAAAGTGGGAGGAGGGATGTAGGAGGATATAGGAGAGAGCAGATTGGGAGAGGGGGTATACAGTACGATCGCTGTTTTGGGGTGGTGGGTAGGGGGAAAACGGGGAGAAAATTTGTAACTCAAAATCTTGTTTAAATGTATGCTGTAAACTAAAAATAAACATAAAATTTAATTTAAAAATATAAATTGAAAGTTAAATTTTAAAATAAAGAAATTTTAGTGCTAGCATCCCGCTACTTCTGACAGCCAGCAATACTGTGAGCTCTGTGGTGCACCCTCACAAAAGTAACAAAGGATTCAAGGATGCAACTGTCACTGTATCTAACACATCCCACACAAGGAAGCAAAAACATGAGCATAAAGAAAAAGTACCCAGGAATGCCACAACCCAAGAACTAACCTGCTATGCCAAGAAACAGTATTGCCTGACTGTCTAACTCCCTTCTTCCAACTCACTGGAAATAGAATGAAACAACCTAACCATGATCTTAGAAATCTGGACTCTCCCCACAGTGGTCCAAATGGGAGAGAAGGAGGTCCACTCCTTGAGGATATTAGCAGCGGCTGCTACCTTCATGCCCTACAGATCCACCATCTTGCTTCTGGGATTTTTGTAGCACCTAAGATTTGCGTGCATGATGCAAAAGGGGAGCATAGATGCATTTTTATTCATTTGTTTGCAAAAAAATCTATAACTGAACACTATCAGACTTGATTGGTATGTTGGTTACTTTCAATAAACTGCTTTTTTCTACTTTTTAAAAATTCTTTGTATTAAGAAATGACTCTCTGGAGGGAGGGAGATATATTAGGAAATTAAATGATATGAAATAAAACTATCAATAAAAATATCTTACAATTTTAAAACAACCCACAATATAATGCTCTGAATAGGGTATCTGGGCTGGAGCAGGTAAAATGCCACATTTACTTTGATGACAGTGCCCTCTCCTCTCACCCCTGGTCATGTCCCTAACTTCTTCCTGCCTCATACCAAAGCTGTGTGGCTTTGGGCAAATCATTTACATTCTCTGATCTTATGTTTCCTTATTTATAAAGCAGGGATAATAATAGTATTCCCGATAGGGTTGTTGGGGGGATCAAATAAGATGAGATGTGCAAAATGATTTGTAAACCTTACAAATGTGATTTCCATCAATTTTTGATTGATTGATTATTTAATATTATTAATTATATTATTATATAATAATTATAATATTATAATATATTATATATAATATAATAATTATATTATTAATGTGCTATTTGTAAACTTTAGAACGTGATAGAAGCTACATACATACAGATAACATATGTATGTGTATATACATATATGTAGATATGTGTTTGTGTTTATACATATATATACATATACACACACATTCAGTATGGGAAAAATAGCAAGGTGTTTCCTAAAGTCCAACATTATATTCCATATTGCTTCTAGAATAGTAGTTTATGTAGATATTATTATTTCCATTTTGTAGATGTAGCAACGGAAGCACAGAGAAATTATATAAATTATTCAAGATGACTTATCTAATAAATAGAAGGGAAAAACAGGATTTGAACTCAGGTCTTCTGATTCCTGTTCTAGTAGTCTTTCATTGTGCTAAATTACATAGACTTCATTAGGGTATTTTAGGCTCATCTGGCCATAGGACCTTGGTTAAATGATTATCTAGTCCAGTGCTTTCATTTTACAGATGAGGAAACTAAAGCACAGACTGGAAAGTGACTGGTTTGTGGTTATACAGGTAGTCAGTGGCAGTGGCAGATTTTTTTTTGTCTTTTTATCAGGGTGAAGGTAGGGCAGTTGGGGTTAAGTGACTTGCCCAAGGTCACACAGCTAGTAAGTATTAAGTGTCTGAGGCTGGCTTTGAACTCAGGTCCTCCTGACTCCAGGGCCAGTGCTCTATTCACTGTACCATTTGGCTGCCCCGACAGTGGCAGATTTTGAACCCAGGTCTTCAGGATCAGGTAGTGACTCATCCCTTGCAAAGAGCCCTGTACAGACCCTTGTCCTAATGAGACCATTTCCAACTTTCTTAAGGGCTGATGACTGTTTCTGTGCGTCCCGGAAACTGGATGCTGTGGCCACCGAAGCAAAATTCAAGCAGGACCTGGGCTTCCGGATGCTGAACTGTGGGCGGACAGACCTTGTAAAGCAGGCAGCATCTCTGCTGGGGCCTGACGGAATCAACACAATGAGTGAGCAGGTACAGCGGTGTCTGAGCATAGAAGTGTGGGCTTCTGCCTGGTGCAGAGTACACATACACACTTACGTGTACATACATGTATATACACATGCACATTCATGCAATGCACAGCATACACACATATACATGTATAGATGCATACACACATATATGGACATACATAAACCGGCATGCACATAGCCATGCGTGCATACATATATAGACATGCAAATACTTAAACACATATAGACTGCATAGAGACACGTATACACATGGACACATGTGCAGACTTACATCGACATGCATATACACATAGCTAGGCACACACATGCACACACACAGCCTTTTAGCTCACTGAAAACACAAGCCTTGGGTCAATTCACTTCCGTCCTTGTTGCAATACCTGGGAGTTCTTCCTACAATCAGCTAAGAACTCTTCGCTGTTCCCCACAAAGCAGGATACAGGCATTAGGCTCCCCAGGTTACACAGGATGATTGTGGAATCAAAGGAGCTGAATGTTTATGGCTTCCACTTAAGTCTCTCCTTCACATCTGTGGCCTCACTGAAGTCTCACGACAGTCTGAGGAGTCAGTTGTGTTTTTTTTGATGCATTATTGGGTTGTTTTTCTGGCCCAGACTTAGCATTTCACTAGCACAAGTTGCTCCCTTTCCTGGGGCAGACCGGTGCCTTTTCTGCACCTGCAAATCTCAGAGAGCTGCCCAGGGCACTGAGAGACAAAGGGTCACAGCCAGTGTGTTGCAGAGGAGGGACCTGAACCCAGGCCTTTCCAGCTCTGAGATCAACACTTCCTCTCACATGGTACAATGCAAATACTACTATTCTCCCTTTATAATTGAGGAAAGTATTAGGAGGTGAATCCAATGCCTGGCCCCAAGCCCAAATCGGGAGAGGGAAAAGAACTGAACCTGGGATTTCATTGGTACATGAGGTAAACCTCTTTACTAACAAGTTGGTCCAATGCAGCTCCTAGACTTGGAAAGAGGCTAGAACTTTGAGAGGTTAAGGGACTTCCATAGGGTCCCACAGCCAATCCATGGCAGAGGTGGGATTTGAACTCAGGTTTTCCTGACATCAAAGCTGGCTCTCTGTAGCTTATAGTCTTAAAGAGTTGTTTGGGGCCTTGAGAGGTTAAATTCCTTTCCCAGGGTCACACAACTTGTATCAGAGGTGGGATTTGAACCCAAGTCTTCCTGATTCTGAGCCAGCTTGCCATCCACTGTGCACACCATTTCTGTTTAATAAATACTAATTTACTGATTGATTGATCTGATCCCCTTTAACTGGTTAGAAATGCACCTTCTTTTTCAGGGGTCCAAAATATTGAATCAAAAAGAGTCCTGCCTCATGTCTGTGATAGAAAGCCATTATTCATTAGAAAATAAATTTTTCATGTTGGCAGCCAAAAGTGAGGCAGAGGAGGGCAGGGCCCTTCCGTTGCCCTCATCCCCCTCAGACAGCGAGAATGTTTCAGCTGTTAACTACGACTTCACAAGTTATAGTAAAACTGGGGACTGGCTATGGGGTATCAGTGATTAATTATGGCATTACCAGGGAGAGTGGAGAGCCAGGGATACTGCCCAACATTCTCGTCTTTGGTAAGTTGATGATACCCATCATCATATCTGGCACTTTGGCAAACATGGAAAGAGCTGTCACAAGGTAATCCAAGAGATGAGACAGGTTAGCACCATGGATAGTTCCCTGACTCTGGAGTCAGAAGTTCGAATTTTGATTTGGCGACTTATTATTTGTGTGAGTTTGAGAAAATAAATCCTCTGGGCCTTAGTTTACTTATTTTTAAAATGAGAGTAGGTAGCATAGTGTATAGAATCTATCTAGGTAGCATAGTGTATAGAATCTATCTAGGTAGCATAGTGTATAGAGTGCTGGGCTTGGAGTCAGGAAGTCCTGAGTTCAATTCCTGCCTCATACAATTGCTATTTGTGTCACCCTGGTCAAGTTACTTTACCTCTGTCTGCCTCAGTTTCCTCATCTGTAAAATAAGAGTAAAAACAGCCCTTACCTCACAGGGTTGTTGTGAGGACCAGGTGAGGTAACATATGGCTGTGCAAACTTTATAGCATTATAGAAATGCTATTTATTATTGGAATTGTTAGTATTAGGGAGGGGGTGCACCAGCAGCTGGGAGGGATCAGAGAAAGCTTTATGTAGAAAGTAGTGTTTGAGCTGAGGCTTGAAGGAAACCAGGGATTTGAAAAGGTAGAGTTGAAGAGAGAGCACTCCAGGCAGGATAAAAGAAAGGATTATACCTAAGGGATGTCCTTCTCCCTTCCTCTCCACCTCCATCTGTTAATTATCAGTCTGTTAAAATGCACCCCTTCATCTCAAGAAAACCTCTTTGATACCCCTAGATGCAGCAGTCCCTAAGTCAGTCTTCCCATGTTATTGTGTATTAGAGCTGTTTGTGCTGTGTTGGTCCCTGCCCCCTCCTTAGACTGTAAACTTCTGGAACACAGGTGCCACCATTATTTCACGCACTTTTCCCAGTTTGTACACGATACTTGCCACTGACGAGGCAGGAACTTACTGATGTCTGTTGGGCTAGATCCCTGGTTTCTATTAAAGTTAAGCTCAATCTTTCCTTCCTATCTGAAGTCCTTCCTGACCACCCCACCCCAATCTGCTTGTGCCCCCCTCCCCATCAAAATCACATTATATTTATTTTCTTTGTACCACGTTGCTCCTGATTGAAAGCAAGGTCCCTGAGGGCAGGCACTTGTTTTTTACTTCATCTCTAACCAGCATTAGTAGATGCCTAATAAGTGATTGCTGATTAACGGTCAACCTTGATTTGTGTCTTCCTCTTGTCAAATGGGCAGGGATTGTTTCCTTTTGTCATTGCATCTTCAGCATTTGGCACAATGCCTGGAACATCCTAGGTAACTAATAATTGCTGCTTGATTGATTGCTTGCTAAATGTCCCAATCAAGTGGAAGCTCCCTGAGGACAAGAACTGTTTCCTTTTTGTCTGCATCTCTAGCATTTGACTCAGTTGTAATAAATGCTTGCTGATTGTTCTAGATGGCCACTGGGATCTCTAGATTTATAGAATTTTAGTCATACAAAGGGCTCTGACTAATTGGACTGTACATCTTTTGATTTAGGCTTTTTTACCCTTAAACCCAGGAAACTTTTTTAAAAAGCCAATAAAGCAATAATAGTAAAAACATTTCACATTTGTGTGGCCTTTTAAGCTATATGGAACACTTCACCCACATCATTTCATTTGAGTCCCACGACAACCCTGGGAGGTAGGTGCTCTTATTATCCTGATTTGTAGGTGAGGAAGTGCAGGTTCATTGCATCTTGCATGTCATACGGATAGCTGTGCAAGGTAGGACTTGAACCCAGGGCTTCTCAACTCCAAGCCCACCCAGCACCCAACACCTCTCTAAGGAGATGTGACAGTAGCTGCTTTGTCAGTGTTCTCAGCTCCTTGGTTTGTCACCTGCTACAGGGCATGACCCCATTGATGTACGCCTGTGTCCGAGGGGATGAAGCCATGGTACAGATGTTGCTGGATGCCGGAGCTGACCTGAATGTGGAGGTGAGCATTGCCCCCATTAGCCTTCACAAGCCTAGGAAGTTATTAAATGGTGACTGAATTAAAAGTCGCCAGAAACTCTACTCAATGCAATGACTAATCTTGGCTCTAAAGGACCTACAGTCAAACAGACCTCCCTATTTTGAGGAGAGAAGTGGTGAAGCATACCTTGTCAGATGCAGCCAATGTCTGTTTGCTTTACTGAACTGTTTTTCTTTGTTGCAAGGGAGGGTTCAATAGAAAGAAGAGAGTCATTAGAAAGTGGCAACAATGTTTTTTTTGAAATGCGCATAAATAAAGCATTTATGTTTAAAAAGAAATACAAATATTGGAAGAAATTAATGGAAGGAAATCCAAGACAGGCTCATTTCCCCTTGGAGCCCAGAGAGAGGGGGGAGAAACGGAAAGCAAGTCTTTCCCCCTGCCCTCTCTACCTGCTGCATCTATTAGGAGGTTAGCTAGAGTGATGTTGTCTTCTAGGAGACCCACCTGATAGCCCTTCCCAGAAAAGCTTGCACATGTATTTCATTTACTAACAACTACCTGTAGCCGAGTATAATATTGGCTTTTCCTGAGCATGGTAATACTTCGTTACTGCTGTGTCTTCTGGGAAACCAGCATCCCCTCCCTGCACCCCCATCCCAGCCATCTCTATATGTGATCTTTGTAGTACAAGATAATTCAGAGGGGAAGAGAAGACCTGGCCCCTGGGCCCTCCATTGACCCCTGTTCATCTACTGACTTTCCTCCCCATCCATGTCAGCTAAGTTGAGATTGCAAACCCAGCAAGTTGACCTTGTGCTGACTCATCTTGACAGCATCTTGGGCACTCACCAAGGCCAGTTCTCTCCCACCTTCAGACCTCCAAGCCTGGAAAGCTTTGACCCCCATGTCATTAAACAGGCCCTAGAAAATCTCTGGAGCTCTGAAAATGCTATCACTGCTCTTTCTGGGATGGGTTCCCTGTGTTCTTTTAAACTAGTGGAAAGAAAGAGTTGTCCCCACTTGAAAGTTCTACCCTCTTTTGAAGTGGAAACAAAGAGACACAAAATGACACAGTGCCCAGGGTTCCAGAAATGGCAGCTCCAAGTTTTCTGAAAGCAGCTACTTATTTGGGGGATTTGGGTCCTCCCTACTCCATATCCCCTGGAAGTCCCCAAGCACAAATGCAGATGCTTGAAAGGGGTTCTAAACCGTGAGCTGTGATCTCACGGCCTGATAGAATGTAACCACCCAGGGTAGGGACAGTTCCAGTGTTGTCTTTGAATCTCCAGAATCCAGCCCAGAGCCTGGCTCTTAATAGTAACTTAATAAATGCTTGATACATGGACCAGATGTCCTTTGAGGTCCTGAGATTCATGTTCCTATGACTGGTTGAATTTCACTGAATGCCATTCCTGATACCTAGCGCAGTATCTTATTCATTCACGGTGACTCTTATTCATTGATGATCTGATTTAATTTGACAAAAGAAATGTGCCCAAGGGTAGAGTGCCCCAGAAGGTGTTCTTTAGATGCCAATTGGCAGAGACCACCAAAACATGCAACGGGCATTGATTATCTCCCAGTAAGCCTCGCTTTGGGCCCTTATATGCCACTTGACTGAAATAAGATCCATTAGATCTAAGAATTCATATTCATGACCCACTTTGAGGAGGATTTAACCATGGAAGCTAAAACAAGAGTGAACTTTGGCTAAAGCAGATAGTTTTGGGGGAAAGGGCTCATTTTTCTTCCCCTATCAAAAACATTAACCCCCTATTAATGGATATTTCCAGGACCTTAGGCTTCATGGGGATATGTGCTGACTACAATTCACCTAGCATATTTTGGAAATAAAATGCATGAGACCCATGAATCAAACCCTTTCAGGCTGCTTGATTCAACTTTCCTAAGTTTCATGAACTGGACTTGGACTTAAGAAAGGGATACAATTATAAAATGCCCTCAGTAGAAGCAGTCCAGTGAAGGTCAGCAAGCTTCTGGTTCCATTGATCTAAGTAACAGGGGACAGCAATAGTAGACAGAGAAGGAAATGACAAACCACTCCAGTTTGGGGGGTTGCTTGGCTTTTTTTTGAGATTTTAATATGTTTATTTGAAAGACACATTTTATTTTTATAAGAGAATTCCTGATCCTCTTCTGTAGAATAGAAATTCACAGTGGATTTCTTTTGTTCCTCAGAGTATCTGATAGCCCAGAAATGGAATCTTTCACTGGTCCACCCTCAATGATTTCTCCCACCTTTCCTTTCTACAAAACCTTCAGGGGAGAAAGCCGATCCCACTCCCAGCATGGATTTTGTCAAGAGGACACAACAAAAATCCTTCTGCCTTTCTTCATGTGCTTCTCCAGCCAAATGTGCACAGCAAGATTGACATAGGTCATATTTGGTACTCAAAAGTATTTCCAAGATTGCCTTTTGAAAATAATTTTAATTTGTTTGTAGGTAATCAGTACTCCTCATAAATATCCATCCGTCCACCCTGAGACCCGTCACTGGACAGCTCTGACATTTGCTGTGTTGCACGGACACATTCCTGTAGTTCAGGTATTGCTGCATTATCCCCCACATCTGACTTATAATTTTGCCTCTGACATTGCTCTCTGCAATCCCAATTAGCACGCATTTCTGAGGATGGTCATATTGGTTAGTTATAGTAATATGGCATATTCCTATCATATAAATGAAAATGTTATATGTAATTATCTATAGTACTTAGCTTTAACGAATATGGACATGCACACATGGTCACCATCATTAAAAACCAAAAACACTGAACTAAACTAAAAGCCTAGAAAAATTCTTTCCAATTTCTTATCTTGATCAGTTACATTTATATGTTTGTTCTTTCCATTTTCTTAAGTAAAAATAAGACCTTATTCGTTGTAATATACTGGAGCTTCATTATGAAACTGTCGGGATCCCTTGATCACTCAAAGGAATAGGCCTTAGAAAGTGACACCAAGGCTATATCTTCCACTGACCTCACGGCCAAGGTCCATCACAGACTAACCATTATATTGTTCATCATCCACATCCAAGGGCCTTGGGGAACTAGGCACCACAACTATGCCCAGAAAATTCTCAAGGGAACACTTAGAGGACAAGAGAAATCCAGCTAACAAACGCAGAAAGATCTGCATGAACACGCAGTCCCTAAAGCCTTAGAGCTCTGCTGAAACAAGGTCCTATCTCTTCTCTCCCTCCCTCAGTAGATACTCTGCTTCTCCCTGCCCAAATGTACTAGCTTGAAGACATCTAGTAGGATGGTAGTGGTGGGATGCCAGCAGCATTCTGTAAATATTTAACTAGGTCTCCAGAAGAAAATAACGTAAGCATGACATACTTTTAAGTTAAATCTATATTACTAACATTTTCTCTAGACAATCAACAAAACCATAAATGAAACTCTGATTTGTAGCATTTACTTACTTCTCACATTGAAAATTTAATTTAATTTAATGGTTGGTTAGTACAAGCGGGTTTTGTCATCCTCAGCAGGATTGGCCATAACTGCTCCCTACTCACGTCCTGCTGCTCAGTTGCCCTGCCTTTTCTTATGTGCTAACAGTAACTGTCTTCAGGTGAGCACCTTATGACTTTGAAGTTCTACACTCCTAGAGGATAGGAAAAGGCCTTTGATTATCTTCTGTGGCACAGACATAGAATGCAAAGTGGCTAGTTTCACACACGGTCAACCCCTCATCAAGGGAGAGGAGTAATTTATGGCAAGTGAGTGCTAAGAAATACAGGTTTCTTTTAGATAGTGCTGTTGACAAACTGACTGGGGAGATGATTTCATGTTCATTTAAGAAGGCTTCTGCATGTCAATCAGTGCCCCATGGTGTGTTGTCTTTGTTCATAGCTCTGAATTGGGGAGTGAGAATATTAACTCTATCTTCAAGGCTCTTGTTTGTCCTTCATTTTCAAAAAGGACTAATAACATCTACTCCAAATGAAAAAGAAAGAACAAAAGATCTGGCTATAAATCCTACCTCTTCTTACTCCAGGCAATTATCTGAGACTCTATATAGGTTGCAAAAGTTGAAATGATAGAGAGAGTTGCTTCATCAAAAGTTCCCTACTCCAATGAAATCACAGGTCCTAACCCAAAAGAGCAGAAGCACCCAGCTGGAATCATGGAGAGGGGGCCAGCTTTGGAGTCATGAAGACCTGGGTTCAAGTTCCCCCTCTGATATATTGGCTGCTTAACCTCAGCTGAGCAAGTCACTTACCCCTGAAGTATCCCTCTGCAGTTATCTAAGTTGGAGAACAGTTGCTGATCTCCATTAGTAGAGAGAGTTTGCTCACTGAAAGTTCCTTATAACCAGTGAAGTCACATGTTTTCCCCACTGCCCCCCCCAAATAGGAAAAGGAGGCTGGGATGGTACCCTGGTAAAACTTTTTGCAGGCTAATTCATTTAATGTAATTCTTTGAAAAGTTGTCCTAGCCCACAGATTCTTAACATTTTTGTGTCCTGAACCCCTTGGATAGTCTGGTAAAACCTATATGGACTGCATAAAATGCATAAAATAAACAACATGGGACTACAGGGGAAATCAAGCCAAATGAAATAGCTATCAAAATATTTTTTTAAATAAGCTCATGAATTGGGCCTGGGTTAAGAACCCCTGATCTAGACCCAGACCCAATCACCCAGTTTTTTATGGATACAGAAATCAAGAAGCAAAAACAGGGAGATGACTTGGTCAAAGAGAACATAGTGACAGAACTAAGACTCAAGCCCAGTTCTCCTAAGATCCCTAAGATAGGTTTCTTTTGACTCCATCCACATCAGGGATGTGACAGAGAATCCTAAGACCCTAAGGAGAGTTGGAAGAGGCCTCGGTGGCCATTGAGTCCAACTCTCTTGTTTTACAGTTACAGAAACTGGGGCCCACTAAGGTGAAGGGACTTTCCCAGATCATTAAGCATCAGAGCTAAATTTTGTACCCTGATCCTTTCATTCCAAGGCCAGTGTACTTTTCTCTGTATCACACTCTCAGCGGGTAGGAAGTAGAACTAGATGACCTCTAAAGCCCCTTCCAACTCCAAGATAACAACAAGGCTCCTTCTTGGGCCAGTCTGTGATCACTCTGGTCATGAGTAGAGTATATTGTTAGAAGATAATAGAATGGCCTTTATTTAGCTTCTCTGGCACAATTGTTGGCACGTCCTATTCTGGCACAAGAAGAATGGTGTATTTGAAAAGAAATTAACATCTTACATACCTCTGCTACTTACTGTCTGACCTTCAGTTAGGCATTTATCTCCCTGAGCCTCAGTTTCCTTCTCTGCAAAATGAGGAGGTCAGAGAGGCCTCCTGGGGTCCCTTTCAGTTCTGGATCTAGGATTCTATGTTCCATTTTTGCTATGGCCAAATTATCCAAGGATACTGAATGACTTGGGGTCTTCAGAGCTTTGGAGTGTATCATCTCTTGAGAGATTTTCCATTCTCCAAGCATTTCTAAATGGCTACTTTTCCTCCACAGCTCTTGCTAGATGCTGGGGCCAAAGTAGAAGGCTCTTTAGACCATGGAGAGGAGAACTATTCGGAAACACCTTTGCAGCTGGCTGCTGCTGTAGGTAAGGAAGAAGGGGGTTTCTTTCTCATGATGGGAGGGTCACGGCTCCCCTTCCCCACCCCCTACTAAAGTTGGATGTGCATAGGATGCTGTGTTCATCTTCTTGGATAAAAACACACCCTTCTCTGGGCTTGCAGGAAATTTTGAACTGGTTAGTTTGCTGTTGGAGCGAGGAGCCGATCCAATGATAGGAACAATGTACAGGAATGGCATTTCTCCAACCTCACAGGGCGATATGAATTCTTTCAGCCAGGCTGCAGCCCACGGACACAGGTAGGCTAGGACAAGTCAATGACACCAGACTCCAGGTGTTCATGGAGCACTGAGAAGCAACATCAGGGACTTCTCACCCCTGTCTTACCCAGACCTTAGACATCACCATCAACTTTCAACCAAAAGCCTGCTTTCTATAGCCTGAGATGGTCCACTAGACTATCCCTTTGGTGGCCTTGCTGTTACTCCTTCTGACACTGACCACATCAGTGCCCCCAGCATTAGCCTACAGAAAGAAATCTCCTTTGCATGTTTTAGCCAGAGCAGCTTGCATCAACTGCTGTGAAGAGGGTGGAGCCTTTTAAAAAATAATAGTAGGAGTAGGAGTAGGAGTAGTAGTAGGAGTAGTAGTAATAGTAGTAGTAGTAGTAAAATAGAAGCTCCAGTCACTTTTACCCTAATATATATGGGCATGCATTTTAAAATTTTCCAAATGGGATTTCAAGCACTTAGAAGTTTTGCAAGTCAGATTCCTTTGGAAGGGAGTAGAGGATAACACTTAGAGATCCTGGCCTCTTAGGTGTAAGTTTCCAGTTTCAGAAGAAATTGCTTAACCTCAGTCTTCTGAATCCATTCAATGGGACAAGAGAGAACACTCTCAGGAGGAGACATCATTGATCTAGCCCTCAGAGCCCCTTGCCAGAATCAATCCCATCCAAGTGTTTCAATGGCAGGGGGCAGGAGCCCCCTTTTCCCCAAGCTGCCTCCTCTGCCCCTCCCCCACCTCCCAGTACAGCAGGCCCCTTCTCTGAGTGTCTTCCTCTCTTGGGCTTGTGATTGACAGGAATGTGTTCCGCAAACTTCTTGCTCAGCCAGAGAAGGAGAAGAACGACATCCTGTCCCTGGAGGAGATTTTGGCGGAGGGCACTGACTTGGCGGAGACAGCCCCGCCCCCCCTGTGTGCCAGCCGCAACAGCAAGGCCAAACTGAAGGCCCTAAAAGAAGCCATGTATCACAGCGCTGAACATGGCTACGTGGATGTTACAATTGACATAAGGAGCATAGGTCAGTCCTGGTCTCCCTTTCTTGTCCCCAGTCTGCTGCCTCCCAGGGGCCAGGCCCTCTTGGCCGGAGTACATGTACTGGCCTTTGACAGGCCTGGAGAAGGCTTGTCTGAGGATAGAGGCAACCTAGCCCAGGCAAGAATATCAACACTGTCAGCTCCCCCTAATCACCAGTATGACGCGGCCAAGAAACAAAATAAAAACACCTTATCCTCTAATCATTAGAAAACATCTCCGGGCCTTTTCTTCCCTCATCCAACCCTATGATTGGCTGGTGACAGGCAGAGGGAATAACAAGTGGCATCATTGATTCCCACCCTTTTCATCCTTATGGTAGAAAAGGTCATGTGAGGGGGGATGGCTCCTGCCTAGGACAGATCATAATACATCTCCATCTAGTGTATGAGGAAATAAAATTAGGCCACACAGACCAGCCAAGTTTATGAACATGTCTGCCCCAAACCCAAAGATAGAAATTGGGACTATCAGAAACCATCAGAGCAAGAAAGCAGGAAACACAGCCTCACAGCCCAAGAGAAGGGTGTTGCCTAATGGATGTGAGCTGAGCAAGCTTGCCAAGATTTCTTTCTTTCCTTCCTTTAAAAAAAAATGTGTACCTTGGGCAAGCTGTGCCCCTTTGGAAACTACTCTCTCTCCCCCTCTTCTCTCTTCTCTCTTCTCTGTCTCTCTCTTTGTCTCTCTGTCTCTGTCTGTCTCTCTGTCTCTGTCTGTCTCCCTATCTCTCTGTCTCTGTCTCTCTCTTGGCTGCAGTTTAATATATGAAAAGCCACATGCGCTTGCATGGAGAACTCATTTTGCATGATTATGCAACTTAGATTGAAATAGGCAGCTTTGTGTGAGATGCTCCCTCCCATTGGTACCCTTAAATCATAGGCGGATTGTGGGGAGAGGGAAATTGCAACAATCAGATGCTTGAGGGGGTTCTGTTGGGGTTGGGGAGGAGAAGGATGCAATGTAGGACTGTTGGATTATAGAAATGTTCTGGACAAAGGAGAAGCAAGGAAAGTGGGGTCCACCTCTTATTGGAATGTTCATGGTGAAACAAACACACACACACACATGCACACGCACACACATACACACAGTACATACAGAACCTCTTCAAGCATGCTGTGTCCTAGTTAAACGGCCCATTAGCTGTGCTCCATACATGACCAGGTCTCTGGGCCTTGGCACAAGTAAACTTCCATGTCAGGAATGAGTTTTAGGGACCACTACCCACCCTCCATGGCTCTCACGGAGGTCATTGATCTCATTCTCTATGTGACCACCAGGAAATCAGGAGATTTCTCTTCCTGGAGCTAGAAGAGACTTTAGGGAAAGCCTGTCCAAGCCCCTAATTTTTCAGCGGAGGGCACTAGAGAAGAACAGTGACTCTCCGAAGGTTACACAGCAAGTTTACCGTATTGGAGTCCATGATTTGTGCTCTTGGCTCTTCCTAGGCACAGAAGAAGTGATGCATGGGAGGGCAGTGGGCTGATTTACTCAGAGAGGAGCAGCTATGTGGAGTTCCAAGAATCTCAGCGCTATGAAAGACCTGAGTAGCCAGCCTGAATTAGGACAAGATTCTCCCCTGACATATACCCCAAACAAAGTCAACACTAGTTTCTCTGTCTCTTTGCTTGAAAATCTCATACAAGAGGAAGCTTGGTAGAAGTAGCCCCATCTCCTTTGGGACAACCAATAGTGGGAAGTTTCTCCTATGTGGCAATCTGCCTCACTTGTGCAGTAGTCCAGCTTCCAGCCAGGGATTTTTGCCTTGACCTCTGGGTCCCAGGAGAACAACGTTAACCCCTCTTCTACAGAGAGCTTTTCAGTTACTTTGAGACAGCTAGCACTTCCCTACTGAGTCTAATGGTGAACAACAATAGACACTGACACCATCAATCTGTATACCCATGCTATATATTATTAGCTACATGAATGGGGAAGTAAAGGAACATTAATGGATGGAAAGATGGCCTTGGAGTCAGAAAGACCCAGGTTCAAGTCATGCTGGCTGCTAGTCTCTGGGCAAGTGACCTCACCTTTTCTAGAAGAGTCTAAGCTTCAGCAAAGGGAACAATCTTCATTAGTAAAAGGAGTTTCCTTGCTGGGAGTTCCCTCCTCCAGGTATTGACTGATGGGGATGGATACAAGGATACTGTTACCATGGAGATAAATGAAAGTCATTAATAATAGCTTACATTCATATAGTCCTTTTAAAGTTTGCAAAGTTTGGGGCAGCTAGGGGTGCAGTGAATCAGCCATGGAGTCAGGAGGACCTGGGTTCAAATTTAGCCTCAGACACTTAACACTTACTAGCCATGTGACCTTGGGCAAGTCACTTAACCCCAACTGCCCTCCAAAAAAAAAAGAAAAAAATTTAAAAAAAACCAAAGAGTCAGATATGACTGAAACAACTCAACAACAACATATGGGAAGTAATTATCTAAGCCAGGATTCAAAGCTAGATCTTTCTGACTCCAAGTCAAGCCATCTACCCACTAAATCACACTTGCTCTCATTCTTTTATCCATTTTGCCTCCCTCATTAGAATGTAAGCTCCTTGAGGGCAGGGACAGGTTTTGAATTTTTTTCTTATTCCCAGTACAAGTAAGCTACCCAATACTTAGTATTGTGTTTGGCAAGATTAAGCACTTAGCAAACGTTCATTGGTTAATTGGTTATACTTCTATGATATTTTGGGCCAGGACCAAGCTTCAGCTCAAAATCAAATCTCCTTTTGGTTGCTTTTGTCTTCCTTCCCATTTTCCACTGTCCCCCTTGTTACCTCTGCAGGAGTGCCGTGGACTCTGCACACATGGCTGGAGTCTCTGAGGGTCTCTTTCCAGCAGCATCGGAGGCCATTGATCCAGTGTTTATTAAAAGAGTTTAAATCTATCCAAGAAGAGGAGTACACAGAGGAGCTCATTACTCAAGGCCTGCCACTGATGTTTGAGATCCTGAAGGCAAGCAAGGTATGGATGGAAGGGGACTAGGCTCCCTGTCAGACCTAGATTCTCAAAGAGAGAATGTGGTTCACACACAGCTTCCCCAAATGCTCCTGTGTGCATGGCAGAAAAATAGCAAGCTTTGTAAGGTTACAGCTTCTCAAATAGCCACTGCAGCCTGGTGATTTGGCCACAGATCATTGATAAAATGAAGGGTTTGGACTCACTAATCCCCATAGCCCCTTCTAGCTCTGAATCTGTAATGCTATGTAAACTGGCACAAATTCAACCATGGATTACACATGGAGCTTCAATCGGTGGGCCTTGATTTTCTTGTATATAAGATGATGGGGTGTTGGATTCAGTATCCTCTAAAGTCCCTTCCAATTCCAAATCAATGATCTCATGATCACATACTTAGCACAGTGCCTGGAACCTAGTAGAGATACTTAATAAATTGTTGCTGACTTGATGTCCTGTCGCCCTTTCTTGGCTGCCACTTGCTACTTTTGTGATTTTGGGTAAATTGTTTCTCCTCTCTGGCCTTCAGTTCCCTTATCTATAAAATGAGTGGACTGGAAAAGATGACAGGATTGAGTCAATGGAATTTACTAAGCACTTCACTGTGTGTTGGGCACTGTGCATGGACTCCTAGCATTGGAGATTTAGAGCTGACAGGCAGGTTAAAGGCCATGGAGTCCAACCCCCAACATTGTTTCATGTATGAGAAAAGGGAAGCTGAGAGAGAAGTGATTTGTCCTGGGTCACACAGCTAATAAGGCTCAGAGGCAGGATTTGAACCCAGGTTCTCAACTCCAAGTCCAAAACTTTATCTCATGCTCAGCACTGCTTAAACAGCTTCCAAGGGCCCTTAAAGTATCCAGAAAAGGGCATCCAGAAGAGCAAAGAGCCTCATGGTCATATACTGTGAAGATCGATTGAAAGAATCAAGAATGCTTAGCTTGGAGAAGTAACATGAGACCCATCTTCAAATATTTGGAAGACTGAGGTGTGGGAAATAATTTAGATTTGCAATGACAAGCTGGCGTCAGATGGAATGAGATGCCTTGGGAGGTAGAGAGCTCCCCTACAGTGGAGGCCTTCAAATAAAGGCTGGTGGACCACTCCTCAGGGACTGTTACAAAGAGGATTCCTGTTCAGGTACTTGGTGGATTCAATGGCCAGTGAGGTCCTTTCCACTTCTGAGATCAAGAAACATTTATTAAACACCTAATGTATGCCAGTCACAGTGCACATTCCAAAGAATGAGATGATCCCTACTAGCACTGAGCTTATTAGGAAGGAGTAGATGGGAATTCCAGAGTGGCTCATGGGAAATGAGGTTATTAACTTCATTGATACTGACAAAAATGGAAGGAAAAAAACCCAGCAGACAATAGAAATACCACATAATGGGCATAAGTAAGATGGAGCATGTTAACTGAGTTGATTTGTGCTTTAGAAGTCCTGTAAGAGGCACTATTAAGGATGTGTGAAGCCTAGGCAAGGGCCATGAGGTGGATGGTCCAAGGGGGTATCCATCCAATGATCACAGACCAGTAAAAAGGTCTCCTTGGTAAGGGTGGAATAGATCAGAAAGATGCAGGGAAAGAAAAGGACAAGAATCACATGGGATAGAAAGTAACACAAATTAAAAGAGGGAGAATCCATATTCATGAGCTCAAATATTCATGGGCACCTGGCTCTATTTTCCAAACCTAAAAAAGGTGATTTTGTCAGAGACTGATCCAATTTCTCTCTCCTTCAACTTTTCTAGGCCTCAGCTTTTCCAACCATGAAATGGGGGACCCATATCCCCTTCCAGATAAATTCAGGATAGGATCCTAGGACTCCAAAACTTTAGAATGTCTATTATGGACTTCTGCTTCCTGAAAATCTTCCCTCTGGGCTATCCTGGAGTTTTCAGAGCTTGGGAAAATTGTAACCCTGGCGAATCCATAGGTCATATTTAAAATCTCCATCAGTTCCCTGTTGCGTCTAGGATAACAAACAAAATCAACAGCCAGGCTTTTAAAACCCTCCACAACCTTTCTTTTCCTCCCACCTACCCTTCCAGTCTTATTTCATATTCCCCTGGATACAGTCAAATTGGCCAGCTCATTGTTCCCTCTCCATGACATTCCCTTTCCCCCCATTCTCTCACACAGATCGATCCTTGTGCCTAGGATGCATTCCCTCCCACTACCTGTGTCTTAGGGTCCCTGGATTCCTTCAAAGCACAGATTAGTCACCACTTCCTTCCTTGTCTATATACATGTTGTATCCATGCAATAGAACATAAGCTACTTGTGGGCAGTTCTGTTATATTTTTGTCTTTGTATGTCCAGCGGGTCATGTACATGTCTTCTTATCTTCCTTCTTCTTCTTCCTCTTTCTCTCCCTCCACCTCTTTTCTCCTTCATTCTAATTTTTTTCCTTATTTTCTACCTCCTCCTCCTCCATTCTTCTCATACTCCTCTTGATCCTTTTCCTCCCTTCATCTTCCTCTTCCTTCCTGTCTGTTCTCATCTTCTTCATCTCCACTCTCTTCTTCACTGTCATCTTTCACTCTCTTTATTCCTGGGATTTCATCAGCATTGAACACTACTGATATGGAATCTCCCTCTATGAAATCAGCTATAACATCTAGACCTAAAAAGCTGATTGAAGCAAAGAGTAATTGAATGATCTGCCCATGATCATATCCCTACTGTGTATCTGAAGCAAGACTTGAATCCAAATCTTCCTGACCCCAAGGTCAGCTCTCCGCTATACCTCAATAAATGTTGAATTACATTGACTTAAAGAAAGACGCTGTCCCACCTGGAGAATCTGGTATTCTAGTAATCCCAGATGACCCTTCCTTCCCCTCAAGTCCTTCTCTGTATCTATACAGTTAAGAGGTCCGTGGACCAGAGTCCTTCTCTATACATATGCATCCTACATTTTCCAGGTGCACATGGGATGTCAGGTACAGCATGGCCCCATTACTGACAGAGTGCTATGTCCCCAACGGCCCAGCTTGTTAGAACATGATTCTATAGATCTTTGGCCCTTCCAATTGAGTCAGCTGGCTAAGGCCTCAGGAGAATCAAGTAGAACAAATGGCGGAGACTACATGGCTGTCACAGTCTTATCCTTTTCTCAGCTCCTCTTTAGGGACATAGCTTGGCTTCTGAAGCTGCCATTTTGGCTACTCTGACACATCTATGCCTGAACCCACCTCTCTAAGGAGACTGTTGGCTTCTTGCCCAGACAGAAACAAAAGTGCTAGTTTGTGGCTCCCCTTTGATGAATTCCAGGTGTGGCTCCCCTTTGATGAATTCCAGCAAGACTAATGGGAGACTGGAGCAGGATAGGGGAGAGAACCCAGGCTGAAAACCAGGAGGCCTGGCTTCTAGTTCTGGTTCCACCCCACCCTCACTCAGCAAGTCATTCTGTCCTATGAGCTTTAGTTTCAACACCTTTAGAATTAGGGGTTGGTGTGACATGGTTACCACAATCTCTTCCAGCTCCCACCATTCATTAAGTCAGTCAGCAAGCATCTCTTAAGGCACCTACTATGTGTCAGTCACCAGAGATACAAAAGTAAAAATGAAACAGCCCCTGCTCTCAAGGAGCTTACATTCTATCTATAGAAATAATGTGTGCCCAAATATATGCAGAATATATGCAGAGGCAGTGTGGTATAGTGGACAGAGAGCTGGCCTCCACATTTGAAAACTCTGGATTCAAGTCCTATCCCTGGCATATACTGGCTAGTTGGCCCTAGGCAAGTCACTCAACCTTTTGGTGCTCAAGACAATTCTTTAAGATCATAAACCACGAAGCAGGTGCCAAGAGGGAGTTTACTTACAAAGAATTCACTATGCCTAAGAAATTGTGGCCCTGGTCCCAAAAATATATGTGATATATAAAATATATATATGTATATGTGTATGTATGTGTGTATATACATACATGTGTGTATATGTATATATATGTATGTATGTGTGTATATACATACATGTGTGTATATGTATATATATATGTATGTATGTATGTGTGTGTGTGTGTATATATATATATATATATATGGGAGATGCTAGAACCTGGGTGGGGGAAGAGGTGATCAGGAAAGGCCTTATATAGGAGGCTTTCTTTCTCTTCCCCTTGGAGAGATCAATGAACAGGAATGACAATCAGCTCAGCTAAGTGTGTCGTAAATGCCAAGCATTGTCCCAGGAGCTGGGAGCACAAGGACAGAAATGCAACCATCCCAGCCCTTAAAAGGCTTACTTACATTGTATCAGTGAATATGTTCAAATACTCCCCAAAAGTAATCACTAGGCTAGTGGGGGGAGAGAGAGAATCGCGGTGAAGGTGGGAAAAAGACAAGGAGAAGGAATGGAAGCAGGAGACAGAAGGGAAGGGTCTGAATAATCCAGACTCTAGCTAATTGGACCCTGAATTATTGAAAGATGCCTATACTTTAGGATATCAGTTTCAATAATTTGTCCCCTTTCTGAGGATCATAGGATGTAATGGACCATAGATTTAGAAGTAGAAGAGACATCAGAAGCCATCTTCACCAATCCTCTTACTTTATGGATTTTATACTTAAGCCCAAGAGGTTAAGGGACCCCAGATCACACAAGCTGTGTGTGACAGAATTGGGATTTAAACTCAGGTCATCCAACAGTGCTTTTCCAACAACTGAGCTCCGTAAAGATCACTGGCTGCTGCAAGCACCTCCTGCCCATATTTTCAGTATTAAGGGTGCTGAACTTGTGGTTATTTGTGCCTTATTCAACGAGATCCTTGTCAGTGTGCCAAGAGCAATTATCTGCTGTTATTGAATGGGGAATCCCTGTTTGCTGAAACCCATGAACTAAAGCAATAAAGGCAGTTATGTTTAGAAACAAAACTTGATTTTCTTTGCTGTGACCCACAGAAACCTACTTTCTAATAGATGTTAAGTAAACAGAATGAGAGAGTATACCTTACTATGGTATCAGGTCCCTGGTAATCACACCCCTTTTCCCAGAGGCCTCTTGGCAATGAGGTCTACTGAAATAGAACATGGGCAGCTCAAGAATGCCAGTCTGTGTCCCACTGGGATGAGAAAGAAGTTTTAATGCCAAATTCAGTGCCCTACAGAAGGCACTGACACAAATCACAAAATTTCTGAAGGAAGAGAGGTCCCCCCTCCCCTCACCCGGATTCATTTTGCTTAACACTGAGTGTGGAGACACTCAAATTGTGATAGACGGCTTAGGCCAGGCCCTTGGAATCCTCCAGGTTTCAGAATTCTTGTTTTTCTTCCTTAGAATGAAGTGATCAGTCAACAGCTATGTGTTATCTTCACTCACTGTTACGGACCTTATCCCATCCCCAAACTGGTGGAGATCAAGCGCAAGCAGACGTCTCGTCTAGGTAAGTTACTACCTACCCAGAGGCTGCCTTGCAACTTGGAAATGGAGAGGAAGGAAATCAGATGGAGGGAAGGGGAAGGAAGGGAAATATGCTTGCCTACTTCTTTAAGTACATTCTTAGGAAGTTTTTCACTGGAATATCTTGTCTAATTTGGCCTATCCTATATGTTTATTTTCATGTCTACAAGGAAAAGGTAACCTGAGAGTTATTGATCTGGAAATGAAAGAGGCTCAATGGCAATATAATCCACCTTCATTTTTCTCATCTAGAAAAGCAGGACTTGGATGATTCCTGGTGCCCCCTTCTAGCTCTCATCTCCTCAGGAGTGTTAGACCTAGAGTCAGGAAGACCTGAGTTCAAATCCAGCCTTAAACAGTTATTCTCTGTGTGAGCTTAAGCAAGGTGCTTATTCAGTCGGCCTCAGTTTTCTCATGTGTGTAATAAGGATAATAATAGTCCCTACCTTTGTGGTTTGTGAGGATCAAGTTGTAAAATGCTTTCACACCTTAATATGCTATATAAATGCTAGCTATTAGCTAGCTCTGTTAGAGCCATGATCCTATGAGAAATGAACCAGAGACTGAGTGACATTTTTACAGAAGAAGGTGATGGGAGGGATGTTTACCTTTCAAAACTCAAAACCAACTGGGTTTTGGCTCTAGGTGAGGATTCAAAGGAGATATGGCATATCTGCCCTCTGGCAGAGAATAAACTGTTCAAGGGTCCATATGAATGGAACCATGTCAGCAGCTTGCGTTTACCTCTGACCAAGTTGTGTTTCCCATCCCAGGTAGCAATCTGAGGCTTCAAAGACTAATCCCATAAGCACAATTTTTCCCATCAGCAATATTTAATGCAGGAAGTCCCCTGCTCTGGACTAAAGCCTCTCCCCTGTTCCTTTTCCTTCTTTCTAGACCCTCACTTTCTCAACAATAAAGAGATGTCTGATGTTACTTTTCTGGTAGAAGGAAGGCCATTTTATGCTCACAAAGTATTGTTGTTTACTGCATCTCCCAGGTAAGTGCTCAATCTCACCTTGGACATCTGTCATGATCACT
This sequence comes from Pseudocheirus occidentalis, assembly GCA_028646575.1. Classification (NCBI taxonomy): domain Eukaryota; kingdom Metazoa; phylum Chordata; class Mammalia; order Diprotodontia; family Pseudocheiridae; genus Pseudocheirus; species Pseudocheirus occidentalis. Next base: position 236,850,380 of record CM053597.1, on the reverse strand, counting down.
GCAGAGACTGGGACTGCAACATTCACCAGTTCCAGAAAGTAAAAAGGGGTGAGAGGAGTTTCATGGACTGACTCACTTAGCAAGTGAGAGAATTGAGGACCCATGCTCACAGGATCAGTCTCCCAAATGACAGCAGAAAGAAAGCTGACGTGCTTCCCATCTCTGAGTAGAGAGGTGGTAGACCATGGGAATAGAATGAGGCATGCATTGTTGGATATGGCCAAGTGTGAGGATTGATTTTGCCTAACTGTACAGCTTTATTTTTTTTTTAAAAAAAGGCTTTATGATGTGTGGGGGAGGGAAGGGAGTGTCATCATTGGGATCATTCCCAGTCATTAGAAAATGTCAGCAATGTAGCAGGAAAAAAAAAGCATTAAAAAAGCATTTCAGGGAAGGAAGGACAGAACAGAAAATGGAAGTGAAAGAAATGGAAGGAAAGAAAGTAGGGGAGAAGTAAGGAAGGAAGGAAGGAAGCAAGGAAGGGAGAGAGGAAAGGAAAATATTAAGTAAATAATTGATAGATAGATAGGTAGACAGACAGACAGATGGGATTTTTCACTAATTCAACTCACACAAATTAGTCCAAATATTAGGGAAATTTTACTGGGCGTTAAAATCTTCACATAGTTCCAGGAATAGGAACCAAGGGAATGTGGGAGGAAGGGAGAGAAGGAAAGAGGGAGGTAGGGACAGAGACAGAGAGAAAAGGGAATTGATTTGTAGTCGGAAGACCTGGGTTCAAATCCTACCTTTTCTCCTACTGTGTGATCTTTGTCACAAAATCTCTCTGGACCTCAATTTACTCATATATTTTTTTCTAGTGGTTTACAGATAAGGCCCATAGGGTTCAAATGACATGTTCCAAGTCACATGGGTGTTAGGTTTAAGAACTGAACCTCCAAGGTACCTTCTAGCTCTACATTTCTGGTGCCAGATGGGCCTTCGCCATTCCCAACCTCCAAGACCTGAATGTGACTTTTCTAAATCCAGTTCTTCATAAATCAGAGCAGAAATCCAATGGATGGAATCTCTGTCTGAGGGTTTGTCCCTCCTCTTCTCACTCCTGCAGATTCAATAGAAGATGTGTTTGAAAATTCAGAACCTGACTAGGTCCTGAACAGACCAGCGCACACTAGGATGCCACAGAATATCAGAGTGGAAAGGACTCTCAGAGGCCATTGGGGCCAACCCCTCTTATTTGACAGTTTAGGAAACTGAGGCACAGAACAGCTAAGTGATTTAGCCTACTCAGGCAGTAAATGTCAAAGATGGGAGTTGAAACCACCTCTTCCAAAGTCAGTATTCTTTTGTAATATTTATCCTTGACAGGCATTCATTTAGTTTTTTCTTGTAGACTTCCAAAGATAGTGGAAGCCATCACCACCTGAAGCAGTTCATTCCACTTTGGGAAAGTTTTATTCATTAAGGAAGTCTTCCTTTACATTAAGTAAAAATTTGCCCATCAGCCACTTCCCTATACTACTCCTGGCTCAGATGTCTGGGACAAGCAGAATAATCAAAGTAGCAAGCCTTAGAGAGAAGAACATGGGATTAGAAGCCAAAGGAATATGCTTTGTGACTTTGGGCAAATTACATGACCCCTCTAACCTTCAGTTTCCTTGTCTGTAAAATGAGGAATTTGGATTCAAAGGTCTTCTCTGGCCCCAAATCCCATGATCCACGATGGATCTTGGGAACCAGGGAAGGTAAATTTCAGCCAAGTTCTGAAAGAGGCGGTGAAAATAGGATGCCAAGAGAGTCAGCAGCTATCTCATCTACCCCCTTCATTTTACATGTGAGGAAACTGAGGCTCAGGAAGGTGGAGTGACTTATCATGGGTCAGAACCAGAAGAGACCTTAGAGACCATCTTGTCCAATACCGTTTGTTGTTTTATAGATGAGGAAACTGAGGTACAGATAAATGATTTATCTAATTTTCAGTCATTGTTCAGTTATATCTGACTCTCCATGACCCCATTTGGGGTTTTCTTGGCAGAGATACTGGAGGGATTTGCCATTTCCTTCTCCAGCTCATTTTTCAAATAAGGAAATTGAAACAAATAGGGTACAGTGACTTGTCCAGGATCACACAGCTAGTAAGTGTCTGAGGCCAGATTCAACTTCAGCAAGATAAGTCTTCTTAGCTCCAGGCCCTGCACTCTACCCACTGCGCCACCCAGCTGTCTTTGATTTATCTAATATGACAAACATAATATGCATCAGACTTGGAAGAATATTTAAGATAGTTCATTGAAAGTCTTCAAGCAAAGAGTGGATATCTACTCATTCACGGATATTGGAGAATAGAATTTTATTCAATTAAGGATTGGACTAATGACCTTTGAAGTCTCTTCCAACTCAGAGATTTTTTGAATTTGTTTCCCCATATTATAGCCTTTAAAATACTTGAAGATAAGCATGACATCCTTCCTTAAGATTTCTACTCCAACTCATTCTCATATGGCAAGTTCTCTGATTCTCCATGCAGTGGATTCTTTCCCAAGTCTGAGTGGGAGAAGCTAAGTTGACTGACTCAAGACCAGTCTACCTTTCATGCCATTAGTGTGTACTGTCAAATATAGAATGTTGCAAAAAGTCTATTTATACTTAAAACTGCCTTAAGGGGGGCGGCTAGGTGGCGCAGTGAATAGAGCACCGGCCCTGGAGTCAGGAGTACCTGAGTTCAAATCCGGCCTCAGACACTTAACACACACACACACACACAAAAAAAAACCTAGCCGTGTGACCTTGGGCAAGTCACTTAACCCCAACTGCCCTCCAAAAAGCAAAAAAACAAAAACAAAAACAAAAAAAAACTGCCTTAAGACTTATGGAGATACCCTGTATTAAGGGCACATGCATATATTTGATAAATCAATGATCTCATCAGGGCAAGAACTCCTGGTGAGAGAACACTTCCACTTCCACATCAATAACTACTAATCTATGACTCCATAGATTAATCCTGGAGGCCCAGAGAGGTCTTTGACTTCTTAGCCAAAGAGTGGGGATCCAAAATGAGATCTGAACTTAGGTTTTCCTGATGGCAAGCCATGTCCTCTGTCCCTTCCGGTATATCACCTCTGTATTTGCAGATGTTAGCATGAAAAGGAACCAGCACTGTTCCATTTGTCAATGATCAGAAGAAGCCATGTTTCTGACTATCTGTGCTTTCATTCATTTTTTTCTGTTTTCTTTCTTATCTAGGTTCAAGGCACTCTTGTCCACCAAGCCAACGAATGACAGCACATGCATTGAGATCAATTATGTGAAATATCCCATCTTCCAGGTACCCTCACCATCCCTGGCACCAGGCACTTCGTAGCATGCACAATACAAATGCAGTAGCCTCCCAATTATCCATCTGAGGGCTGGGGGTTCTACCAGCTGCATTTGGACCTTCTTTGGACCTCCATTGGTAGAAACCTAGGGAATACATATTGATTTTAACATCAACCAAGCAAAATGCAGTGAAGGAAAATAACTCTGCTTCCTAACAAAAGAAACCATTTTTTCTGAGTTTAAATCTGACCTTATACTAGCTGTGTGGCCCTGGGCAAGTCACTGAATCCTGTTTGCTTCAGTTTCCTCATCTGAAAATGTAAAATGAGCTGGACAAGGAAATGGCAATAGTATCTCTGCCAAGAAAACCTCAAATAGGGTCAGGAAGAGTCAGACATGACAGAAATGATAGAACGACAAAAGAATCCATTCATTCAAGGAAAGAGCATAGTACAGTGGAGAGAGTGCTGACTTTGGTGTCTGAACATACAGGAAGTGGAAGTGAGGAAGAAGGACATTCTAGGCAGAGGGGAGAGCCCCAGAGAAGGTCAGGGAACTGGAGATGGTGTGTTGTTCATGGAATAGAAAGCATATGTCAGTGAGGAAGGTGTGAGAAGACTGGAAAGGTGGAGGTGGACACTTGGCTTGTAAAGGGCTTTGAATGCCAAGCTGTCCAGCTGCCATCCCTCACCACATAACCAATGAGGCTTCTCTTCCTACTACACAATTTCCTGACATTTTACCACTTCCTATTTTACAAATAAAGAAACTAAGGGTCTGGGAGAGATTGAATGGTTTGCCATTGACACAGTCAGTTAAATGTCAGATGAAGGACTTAAAATGAGGTCTTCATGGTTTCAGGTCTAGCACTCTATAACGTCATATACTTACTAGCTGGGTGACCCTGGGTAAGTCATTTAATCTCTCTCTGCCCCAGTTTCCTCATGAGTAAAATGGGGGGTCATAATAGCACTTACTTTACAGAACTGTTGATAGTCATTAAGCATTTATTAAGCACCTACTGTGTTCCAGGCACTGTACTATGTGCTAGGGAATCAAAGAAAGGGCAAAAACACAGTTCCTGCCCTCAAGCAGCTTACATTTTATGGACAGTACTAGACATAGGGCTACATTCTCCAGACAGTCATTCAGTCAATAAGCATTTGTTATGCTAAACTCTAAGGACAGACTATGCAAAGAAAAGGCCAAAAGAATATGGTGCCTGTCCTTGCAAAACTCATTCTCTTAGTCAGGAGACAACATGCAGTTGTGTGCCTAAAAGCCGTATGCAGTGCCAAGGGAAGGGAGTTTCAGAGGGAGGGCAGACCAAGGCCTCAGGCCAAGGGTTAGGCTTGAGCTGTGGTAAAGAAAGCCAGAAGGCAGAGATGAGGAGGGGGAAAGGTTGAGGGGAGGATCAGATGAAATCACCTAGATTAACTGCTCAGAAAACTTTGGGTTCTGTAAATGCTGTTTGATGTTGTTGGGCTTTTGAGGGAGAGGGGGGAAGGCAAGGCAATTGGGATTAAGTGACTTGCCCAAGGTCACACAACTAGTGTGTCAAGCTGTTTGCTGTTGTCATTACATTGACTCAAACTCCTCTCTTCTAAAAGCCATATGAGCCAGAGGAAAGAGTCTTCTTGCCCAGTCAACGTCCCAGAAGCCTTTGGGAGGGCTTTGTGACTTTAACCTGACACCCTGTGCATCCTTCCTATGCGTGCACGTGCACGCACGCACACACACACACACACACACACACACACACACAAACACACACACACACACACACACAAACTCTGAAACTCTCCAAGTGTCTGTAAATGCCTTCAACTACACCATTGAGCATGGGGCTAATTGGGAACTTCACCATCATAAGTATTGGAAGAGCTGGCCCAGATTAATCATTGGGAGTATAATGGCTTTTGACTGGGCCTAGGGTTCCCTGCCACATTAGCCTGAAGTTATAAAGGGAAGGGATGAGTTAGTGGGGCCCTGGAGATTTTCCTGACCCACCCCTCCCCCATAAAAAGGAGTGATCTGTGATTTGTGGCTCAAAATAGCCTGAGTAGAGCTGAAAACAGACCTGGAGGAGGGTCCCAGGTGTCCTATTTATTTCACTTCCACTCTGATGGGAGAATTTTAGTAAATGAAAGTGTGCTTTTTGTCCCCAGGATGTTTTAGCACAATGTGAAGTGGAGGAGGGGTCACAGGAAACCCAACTGAGCTAATACCTGGGGCCCAGGCTGAACAGGAGTTTGAATCCCAGCCTCAGTTGGGTTAGAGGCTGCCAATAAAAACAGCCCCCAAATGAGGGTCCTTCGCTTCATAACTATTCACTTGGTTTCATTCAGCCCCCCTTGCTGGAAGCCCCGGGGATGGCAGGTCAATTAAAATTCCTTCTCTCCGATCCAAAGTCAACTGTGCAAGAAACAGACTGGTTTTGCTACAGCTCTCTGAACAATGCTGAGTTCCAGGAGAGTGGGCATTTGGGGTGGTGAAAAAGGCACTGAGTTTGTGGCTACAGGATTGGAGGGCCAGAGGATTTCATGCTGAGAGGGCCTGTACAGGCCACCTAGGCCATCTCCCTTCTGTTACAGTTCAGGAAACTGAGACCCAGAGCAGTGATGTAACAAAGAATCACCAATGTGAAGGTGGAAGGGGGCCCCACAGAGGCCATGTAGGCCACCTCCCTTCTTTTACAGCTAAGAAAACCAAGACTCAACTCCCTCATTCACCAAATGAAGAAAATGAGGCCCCAAAAGAGAAAGTGACTTGCTGATAGTGATCCAGGTAGCAAGTAACTCTGGCAGGAGTTGAACTTTGGCTCCAGGTTCATGGCTTCTGTATTAACTCCTTCATCCCTTCACTAGGCTCCTGCCATGATCAGGGAAGGCTGCTCTCCTCACTTGATCAGGCCACTCTGGCCTCCACACTGACCAAATGGATGGCCCTGGGGGTGAAGGTTGCTCTCATTGATAATCAGTTAAAGTCACCTTTGTTGACAATCCACCCAAAACTTAGGAGTCAACAAGTGCAAAGGCTGATGAGTTTCCATGGGACATAACAAATACACAGCTAAACAGATACAGCATGAATATAAAATGAATAAAAATATATTCTAAGCTGTTAAATACAAGGCAGTTGTGGCAGTTAGGGAGAATAGCAAAGGCTTCGTGCAGAATAATAATGAGCTAGGATTTATTTATATTGCACTTTCTTTGTGCTAATGCTTTACAAATGTTATCCCATTTGATCCATATAAAACTTTGTGACATAGGCCGATTTTATAGATGAAGAAACTGAGTGAGACAGGTTAGGTGACTTGCCCAAGGTCACACAGCTGATAAGTGTCTGAAGCTAGATTTGAACTCGGGTCTTCCTGATTCCAAGTCTAACACTCTACCCGCTGTCCCACCTAGCTGTCTCTATCAGAAGATGATGCCTGGGCTTTATCCTAAGGAGAAGCATGCTTTGAGGCAGAAGTGACAAAGGAATGCATTCCAGATTTGGGGAACAGCCAGGGAAAAATCCTGGAAACTGGAGATGGCGTGTCCTGAAGTAAAGACCAGACAGAAGGCCAGTTTGATGGGATGGCAGAACATAGCAAGGGGAGAGATGTCCAGTAGGGATAGAAAGGTTGGGGCTAGGTTCTGAAAGGCTTTTAAAGTTAAACAGAAATTTCTATTTTGTCCCAGATGCAATAGGAAGCCACCAGAGTTGATTGACTTATACGTTCAGATTGATACAGAAAGAAAATTGCTTTGGCAGCAGTGTGAGGGATGGAATGGAGTGGGGACAGACTTGAGGCAGGGGAACTCATTAGGAGGCTGTCTGAGTGAGATAAGAGCCTTAACTCAGTTTGAGCTGGGGGAGTAAAGACCAGCTGGAGGGATGGTTTAAAGATCTGGCAACAGACAACATATGTGGGGTGGCAAAAAGGAAGGAGCTGAGGATAACTTCGGGACTATGAACCTGTGAGACTAGAAGGATGGTGGTGCCTTCTACAGGAATAAGGAAATTTGGAAGAGGGGAAATTTGAGGGGAAGATAATGACTTCAATCAGAGAGATAGTGGGTGAAGATACGTATAATCGTCCCATATGGGGTGCCCGATAAGCCACTGGTGATACAGAAATGGAAATCAAGGGAGGAGCTGCTTGGTAGGCCATTGTCCCCTCACTGTGGCAAAATCAAAAGACAAAGAGCCATCGAGCAAGCTTGGCTGAGTGGTCCTTGGTCAGATTTGATCTCATAGCAGGTATTTAAGTAGATATTTCTGAGCCCCTGGGGTCTCCTTGGGGAATGACGGTTGTCAGGGAGAAACCAGCAGACCCAAAAGATGCAAAATACCTTAAGTTGAATATTTGTCCATAACACTGGACAAATCATGTCACCTCTAATGCCCCTCTGTCTCTTCATCTGAGAAATAATACTCCTACAACATTCCCTCAAATGGCTGTTGACAGAGGGAAGGACTTGATAAACTATAACAGTTGAGGAATGTGAGCTAGTGTCGGTGTAATTAAGTTGTTCCTGTTATGGTTACTAGTTATGAGTGCTGCAAAGAGTTGGCTGATTCATTCTTGTTTCCTGTGCTAATGACCACTGGGGGTTGAAACAGGAATATTTGGTTACCATCTTACAAAAGCCAAGGCTTTCATCAGCAATGCAGACTCAGGCCAGGAGGCAAGTGGATCAGTAAAGCCTGAAGCTGGACACATGGCAGGCGCTGGCACAGATGCGGCCCAAGCACAGATGCGGAGAGCTGTTCATATGCTCATGTAGACAGACCAGCAGGAGAATACGGCAGGGGTGTCGGTGGGGAAATCTCCCAGGAAACAAGTAGAGTTGGGTTCTTTAGGGGCAGAGGGGTTCTGCTCACTTAGTCTGGTAATGCTTTCATTCATCAGAAGTGAGTTGTGTTGGTAGAGTGAGCATAAAAGTAGGAGTTGTTTGGCTTGGATTTATTCTGTTGTTCTTAGAATCCTAGAATGTCAGAGCTGGAGTAGTAAAGGGGTGATGCTTAGGACAGGGAGCATCAGCTGGGAAAGCCTTTAGCACAAAGAATATCAAAAGTGGATGAGAGCTTAAAACAGAAAATGTCAGAACTGGAAATGACCTTAGAACAGAGAGTCCTGGAGGTGGGAAGAAAGCTTAAAATATGGAATATCAGAGCTGGGAGGGGCCTTAGAACAGAGGTCAGAGTTGGGAGGGGCCTTATGACAGGGAAGGTCAGAGCTGAGAGAGCACTTAGAACAGGGCCATCAGACCCAGGCTGAATCTTAGAGCTTGAGTTTTCAGAGCCAGGAGGGCCTTTCCAATGTGGAATGTCAGAGCAACAAGAAACTTTAGAACATGGAATTATCAGACCTAGAAAGACTTAGCCAAAGTCACCCGGTGACTTCATTCTAGAGCTACCTCAGACCCAAAATGTAGAATTACAGCTTCATAAACCTAGGGCTGGAAGACCTAAGTCGTGGATTTTCCATTTCTTTGGTGGAAAGATCACTGGCTCTAACATCAGAGTATCAGGGTTCAAATCCTGCCTGACATTTGTCTGCTATGTGTCCCCTGGACAAGTTACTTCCCCCTCTGAGTCTCATTTCACCATCCAAAAAATCAGAGGCTCAAGTAGATGGCCTATGGAGCTGTGATCTTATCTATGTCATTTCATTTTGCTAAGACTCGGTTTCCTCATCTATAATGAGGCAGTTGGGCTAGATGGCCTCTGAGGTGCCATCAAGCTCCAGAGGTATGATCTATGCACCTTATGGACACTGAGCCCTCCAGAAGGAAAGTGCCCAAGGGCACCATGTGACATGTGCCAAGCTATCTGACTTCTCTGGGAATCATTTTTCCTTTCTGTGAGATGGGAATGAAAATATTCCTCATCCATCCCCCCTCGAACCAAAGTTACAGGGACAGGAGAGGACAGGACAGGAATCACAGCTCTCATTCTGGCAACACGTACATTTCGCATGATAGGGTAGTGACTGCTATCCGATGAGAATGAGAAGGTTTTTGGGAAAGTCTCTGTGGGACTTTATGAAAACCCAGTTTTCCAGTAAAAATATGTGGCATTGGGCTTGCTTATAGTAGTTGGTTTCTAAGTCAGCCCAGGAAGACAAGTCAGAATGCTGAGGCCACTTGTGTCCACCTGCCATCTTGAATGCTCCTTTGACTGATCCAATCAAATCCAAAAGTGACATGAAGCAGAAAGAGATCCCACAATGTCAGTTCTGGGGGAGACTTTGGAGAATATTGAATCTATTGTTCCTATTTTACAGAATGAGGCCCAATGAGGGGAAATGCCCTAGTCTTTCATGTCCTAGTTAAGAGGTGGGACTGGGGCTAGAACCCAGGCACCTGCCTCCAAACTTAGCATTATCTCTATCACATCCCTGATTGGGTCCAGAAGAGATAAGGCAGAAGAAAAGTGTCTGCAACATCATTCCTACTCCTCCTTCTTGGATCTCTGCAGTCTCTGTGAATGGCATGCAAATAATTAGGACTTGTCCTTAGGCTCTCCTTCTACTCTGTCCGTGAAGATGTAGCACTGGCAGAGACCTTGGACATCTGGGCCAACCCTAACGCATTTTACAGAGGAGAAGAGTGAGGACTAGGCAGGAGAGGCAGAGACTTGCCCAAAGTCATGTGGGGAATAAGTTTGTCGCATGGGAACAGGATCTAAAACTGGAACAGTTCATCTAACCTTTCATTTTACAAATAAGTAAAACTGAGACTTGTAGTGGTAGAATGACCTCGTTAAGGTCACACAGGTAGCCAGTCATTGTTAAGGCATGGGCTTGAAGAGACCTTAGATCAGAGTAGGGAACCTGCAGTCTCGAGGTCCCATGTGACCCTCTAGGTTCTCAAGGATGGTCCTTTCACTGAATCCAAACTTCACAGAACAAATCCCCTTAATAAAAGTTCTATAAAACTTGGACTCAATCCAAAGGCCATACCCAGGGACCTAGAAGACCATATGTGGCCTCCAAGGCCTGCCTTAGATATCTACTTAATAGGTCATAAAACCAGATAGGACCTCAAGAGTGTTTGTATGTGTGTCCTGAGCCCCTCTAGAATCAATGAAGTGTATGGAGCCCTTCTCAAAATAATGTTCTTAAATCTGCAGCAAAACAAAATACGTAAGATTGCAAAGGAATCATTATCAAAATATTTTTTAGAAGTTCAAAGAATCCAGATGAAGAATACCTAATATGGTCCAAATTTCTCATTTTCCTGATGTGAAAATTGAGACAGAGTCAGTGGGACTTGGTCAAAGTCACATAAGCCAGTGAACAGCAGAGCCAGGGGGCCATTTGCATTCTGGTCTCTTGCCTGCAACAGAGAAGAGAAAGGGGAAAGAGTAAGCATTCAGAGAGAGCCATATCTGACTTGGTGCTTACAATAACCCTACAAGGTAGGTGCTATTGTTACCCTCATTTTACAGAGGTCAGCAGAGGTTAAGTGACTTCCTCAGGGTCATACAGCTAGATAAGCCTTAGTTGAACTCAGGTCTTCCTGACTCCAAGCCCAGTGCTCTATTCTGCTATACCACACTGACTTCTATAATTAACCCTTGCAATTCCTGAGAAAGCAGTGTGGTTCAGTTGAAAGAATACTAACTCCAGAGTTAGGGAACTTAGATTCAAATCTTACCTCTGATGCTTATTCCCTGAATGATGTCAGACAAGGTATTGAACCTCCATGGGCTCAGTTTCCTCATATAGAAAATGGGAGAATTGGACTACATGACCTTTACAAGTCCTTTCTGGGTGCCCCATCTTTGATTATATTAACCTTTACCAAGCAATAGGTGGGGCCACCTCAAGCCAATAATCTGGGTGTGGTTTGGATTGATTAACAACTTTTTTTTACACTCTCTTCTAGCTGGTCATGCAGTATCTCTACTACGGCGGTCCAGAGTCGCTTCTTATTAAAAACAATGAGATAATGGAGGTTTGTGAAGTTTCACCTGGGATTTCTATAAGCCTGGGTTTCCGCTGGGTGAAGGAGATCATAGCACTGCCTTAGGAAGACAGACATGGGTGTCAGGGGTGGAGAAGCAGGAACATAGCTCAGACTCATGAAGACCAGTTTGGGGGCTGTTCCAGTAGCTCAGGACTGAAGAACTATGGGTCTGGACTACGCTAATAGATGAGAAATCAGAGTAACAGAGCAGATGTGACAAACAGGAGCTCCCCTGCCTGGGAAGGACACATGGTTTCAGTCATTCTTTCGACAAACACCTGCTTGGTTCAAGGCACTGAATTAAGTGTTTTGAAGTGTACAGAGATATATAAAATATGGTCCTTGTCATCAGTCAATTAGTGAGCACTTATTAAGTGCCTCTGGAATACCAGGCATTCTACAGCTGAATGTGGTGGGCATGAAAAGACAAAAGTAAAACCATCCTCACCATCGAGGTGTCATGGCATTACCATCCATGATGGTCCTCTTCAAAAATGAAGGACAAACAACAACATTCAATTAGAAGATACAGATGTTTACTTAAGTATGTACAAAATAAATGCAAGGTCATTTGCAGGGAGAAGCTAAGGAGCTTATAATTGTAGGGAACCACTCTTAAGAGAACAACTCAGTTCCCACATGGGGTCCAGAGATAATTGGAGAAGGCTTTCTCTCACACATCCATAAATAACTAAATAAACATATATACATATATACACATATACCTACATGTATATATGTATGTGTACATGCAGATATATGTGTGTGTTTGTGCATGTACACATGCATGTATATTCGTACCGGTCTACACACCCATCTTTGTACATAGATGTATATGTTCACACATATCTGGGTATGTCAGGATGTGTAGAAAGAAGCCTTCTCCAAATGTGTTTATCTTTGGACCCCATGTGGGAACATAGATGTTCTCTTAAGAGGGGTCCTCAACACACACATATGTATATATGTAAGTATGTATATATTACATATTACCTAAAATATATATATATGGCACAGCAGAACTGTATATTTTTATATATATATACACATATATATGTAATGTACAGCAAATGTGTCCAGCTCATGGTTGTGACCAACAAAACTCTCAAGTGAAACCTGAGCCAGATTAAAATGTCATTGGGAAATGTTATAAAAACATAATAAATGTTAATAAAAACATGATACAACACAGAGCATGTTCATTTGTGTTTTTCTGAGTCAATAGGCATCCCAGAGGGGCTCACTCCTATTGGAGTTTGACCTCACTGATGTACAGAAATAGCCAGAATGTAAGCCAGTGTGTGAAAAGCCTAAATCACTAAGTGGAGTTCAAGAGGCAAAGAGAAGTGCATTCTGTTGGTTCAAGGCAGACTTTGGGGAGGAGTGAGCCTTTGAACTGGGTGGAATGTCAAGATTAAGGGATTCGGACTTTGGCTGGTAGACAGTAAAGGGCCATTGAAGGTTTCTGGGTACTGCAATGAGAAGACCAAAGCACTAGCTTGATGACGTTTTTAAGATGAATTAGAGGGAAAGCAAAGAAAGGAGGTGGGTAGACCAGTCAAGAGGCTGGGGAAGTAGTTCAGGTGGGAGCTGCTAAGAGTCTGGACTAGGATGAGAGCTAGAACAGAAAGGAGAAATGGGTGCTTTGAGAAAAGGCTCAACAGATGACGCTGATTCCATGTGAGCAATTAGGGAGGTGACAATGAGGTTTCTTTTATACACATTAAGAGTCAGGCCCATTCAAGGCAGCATGACTGACAGCCTCCCTTTGTGTGTATTTTTTTTAATTTTAGCTCCTGTCTGCCGCCAAGTTTTTCCAGCTTGAAGCTTTGCAGCGACATTGTGAGATCATCTGTGCGAAAGGGATCAATACCGACAACTGTGTGGATATATACAACCATGCCAAGGTATGAATGCCCCCAGCCCCTTTCCCAGGCACAAAGAGCATTGAAAAAGGAGGAGTCTGGTTTGTGCAAACACATTGGGACCATATCTGGATGATCATGTGCCAGAATTAGATGGCCCAGAGAGGAATGTCCTACTCCCATGAGGTCCTTCTTATTGGATATGTTCTTGTCCCTGGGGCAGAGAAAAGGCCACCCACAGCCTAGAGCAGCGTTGTCAGACCGGGGATGGTTTAGGGACCCCCTTTTTGACCTCTTTGCTCTAGAAAGTCCCCTTGGGTAAGGCATGAAAGGGAGAGTAGGAAATGAAGAAATAGGAGCCTGGGGGGAGAGAGGAGGCTGAGATGGTTATGGCATGGCAGTACAGACTAGCAGAGTGCCATGAGGCCAGGGGGAAGGGGGAAGCAGCAGCTTCTGCAAATAGGGGACTGCACCTCCTTCCACCACCCCTGAGGAGGAGGCACACGTGCCCATGTTGGTTCCTTGGGACAGAGCCCTGACTGCCCTATGTAAAAGCCCTGAACGCTGTGCTTGATGCATAGTGGGTGCTATATAAATCCTTATTCCCTTTCCCAATTCCTTCCCTAGTTAGGGCTCTGGGCACATAGTATGTTCTTCATCAATGATCGTTGGGCACATAGTATGTTCTTCATAAATAATCATTGGGCACACAGTATGTTCTTCCTCAATTATCGTTGGGCACATAGTATGTTCTTCATAAATGATCGTTGGGCACATAGTATGTTCTTCATCATTGATTGTTGATCAACTGATTGACTGAATGCCAGGGAGGAGAGGAGGGCTGTGCAGCTCCTTTCTAAATCTCTGCTGTTTGCTAACCATGAAACCGTAATTATCCCTTAACGTCTCTGGGCTTCCTTGGATTAGATGATCTCTGGGATGTTTTTCATTTCCAAACTTGTGATCCTTTAAGACAGACTGCTCTCCCTGATGTGACATCTCTCTGGGCCTCAATTTCCTCTTCTGTAAAATGAGGGGGTTGGACCAAGTGGCCTCTAAGGGATCATTCCTACTCTAGGTCTGTGACCTTCTCATCCTATGACCCATTTTTAGGCCTGTCAGCTGCTCTAGAAAAGAGCAATTGCCTGTCATCTCCTTCATTCCCTGACCCCAAACTAGGCTGAACCCCCAATCAGTCAGAAGTCACCTACCGGGGACCCTCAGCTAACCAGGAGATCATGGAACTAAATAACCAGAGGTCTGGAGAAAGCTTTTGAGAGCAGCTGGCAGCCTCCCCTCCTGAGGGAAGGGAGGACGGGTTCATTTTTTTGTCTGTGTTCAGCTCAAATGATAATTAAGCAGACTGAGGTCAGACTTAACCCCCCCACATATACACCCAGATCTATTTACCCATCTTTATATCTGTCATCTATCTTTCTATCTCTATTTTTCTATTTCTATCTTTTTCTATTTTTCTATCGGCTCCTTTTTCTTTTTCTTTTTTCTTCTCTTCCTTCCATTCTTTTTCTTCTTTATCCATCTTTTAACATACGTTGATAAAGGATATTCTAAATGCTAAGAAGTTCAGGATTAGAAAGCCCTGAAAGAGGGAAAAGAATCTGGAAGTAAGACTTTGGGGACACTCTGTATTTGATCCGGGAGGTAACAGGGAGCATGTGAAACTTAATGAGTACATGAGACAGCTGAAGAGAGAATGAGCCAGTATGGGGAGAAACTTGAGAGAGGGAAGCCAGTCAGCTGCTATTGCCCCAGCCCAGGCACACACACAGTCTCTCTCTCTCTCTCTCTCTCTCTCTCTCTCTCTCTCTCTCTCTCTCTCTCTCTCTCTCTCTCTCTCTCTCTCTGTCTCTCTCTCTCTCTGTCTCTCTCTCTCTGTCTCTCTGTCTCTCTCTCTCTGTCTCTCTCTGTGTCTCTCTCTCCCTCCCTCTCTCTCTCTGTCTCTCTCTCTCTCTCTCTGTCTCTCTCTCTCTGTCTCTCTCTCCGTGTCTCTCTTTCTCTCTCTGTCTCTGTCTCTCTCTCTGTCTCTCTCTCTTTCTCTCTCTCTCTCTTTCTTTGTGTGTCTGTGTGTCTCTTTGTGTGCCTGTGTGTGTGTCTGTCTGTGTGTGTCTCCATCTCTGCATGTCTCTGTCTCTCTATGTATCTGTCTCTCTGTCTCTGTCTCTGTCTCTTTGTGCGTATGTGTGTCTGTCTCTGTGTCTGTGTGTATCTGTGTGTGTGTCTGTGTCTCTCTCCAACTCCCTCTGTCTCTCCGTCTGTCTCTGTCTCTGTCTGTCTGTCTCTCCTTCAAAGCCAAATCCTGTAGTTATCAGTGGAAAATTCCTCCCCTTTACATAGTTCCCACAGCAGCAAGATATTTTGGACAAAATGCTTCTTTAAGTATAACCCAATGAGATCAATAGTAGAGCCTTTATCATCCCCATTTTACAGAAGAGGAAACTGAGGCTGAGAGGTGTAGTGAGACACCCAGTAAGTGGCAGAGTCAGCACTTTCTATGTGGCTAAGCTGTCATCTTCTTCTCTCCGGAGGCTCCTTTCCCCCATACCATCAATACTCCCCCACCAGCACATAATCCAGCTTCACATGGATTCCATTACTGGCAGATGGTACTCCAAGTGGAGAATCATTTAATGAGTATGGGATGGAGGAGGAAAACCAGCCCTTGGCCTTGAACCTTAGGAAATCTGAGAAGGCAGATACAAATAGCCGCATTCCAAATGTCAGAAAGGACCCTGACAATATCAAGTCTAACCCCTTGTGACAACTTTCCATATAGGAAGAGGTCAATGATGAGTTTTATTTTAGCCATCCTGATTTTCCAGCAAAGCTGTCCAGAATTAGGAAAGCTGCATCTTTCAGCACGTTTTCTTTGTTTACAAAAGAGGAGGGGTGTGTTGGTGAATGTTTAACAAGCACCTCTCCAGGAAGGGGGTGAGGAAGATATGTGCATAATACACTTAGGTTTAGCTTGCGTTATTAGCATTTTCTCCATCACTTTCTTAAGTCTAGACTATAAACAAAACAATCCTTCAAGTCCTGGTTTGTTGTGTTTACTGATTTCCAAGGTGGAAAGAAACACTCATGAAGAAAACTTGACAACTGGCTCTTTGGTGTGAGCTTGCTGCTGTGGGAACTATGTAAAGGGGAGGAATTTTCCACTGATAACTACAGGATTTGGCTTTGAAGGAGACAGTGACGTAACAGACAGTGGCACTTTTTCACATACTCCTGCGAAAAAGCATGAGGTCGGGAACCAGGAAGAGACTGAGGAGGGGTCAGATGACCAGGATCCCGTTAATAAGCACAAAGATAACATTTATATAGGATCCTTTATCCTATATAAAGGCAGCCAGGTGGCACCATAGTGCACAGAGCGCTGGGCTTGTAATCAGGGAGACATCTTCCCGAGTTAAAATCCATCCTCAGAAATTTACTAACTGTGTGACCCTGGCCAAGTGATCCTGTCTGCCTCAGTTTCCTCATCTGTAAAATGATCTGGAGAAGGAAATGGCACCCCCCAAGGTCTTAGCCAAGAAAACCCCAAGTGTAGTCACAGAGAGTAGGACACAACAAAACGACAGGATTTCTTACTAATAACATAATAACACTAATACAGCATTTTATGGTTTACAAGGCACTTGGCAAATGTTATCTCATTGAATTCTCACAACAACCTTGGGAAGTAGGCGCTATTATTATCCCCACTTTACAGTTGAGGAAACTGAGGCAGACAGAGGTTGATCAGCTTGCCAAGAGTCACCCAGCTAGCGAGTGTCTGAAGCTGGAGTTTTCCCTTATGACTCCAGGCCTAGCTCTTTATACACTGAACCACCCAGCAGGAAGAGCAGGACAGACTCAGAGAACTGGGGGGGTGAGGGGGGAGGGAGAGGATAAGAAAGGGTCAAAGGAGTGATAAGGCAAGAGAAGACATGTGACATAACAGACAGAATGCTGGTTTTAGTGTCAGAAGCTGTTATTTTTCAGTCACGTCCAACTCTTTGTGACCCCATTAGGGGTTTTTGTGGTAGAGCTAGTTTGCCATTTCCTTCTCCAGCTCATTTTACAGATGAGGAAACAGAGGCAAACAGGATGAAGTGACTTGCCCAGGTCACACAGCTAGTAAGTGTTTGAGGCTGAATTTGAACTCAGGTCCTCTAGACCCCAGGCATGATGCTCTAGCCACTACACCACCTAGCTGCCCTGTAGTCAGAGCACCTGGGTTCAAATTCTGGCTCTTTTGCTTTGTAACTGTTGGGTTGGAGAAGGGGCTGGACTAGATGGTCTTTAAAGTTCCTTGTCTCTCTGATATTGTATATGGATCTCATCAGGTCCAATAGAAGGAGCTCTAGGCTAGGAGTCAAGGGATCTGGGTTCAAATTCTGCCTGCACCACTAGTCAGGCAGCCTTCTTTCATCCTGGCTTCTCTCACCTGTACAATGAAGGGCTTTCATGAGCCAGGCTCTAGGGTCCTTTCTACCGCTACAGTTTTATGAGTCTGTAAGGGCCCAATCTCCTCTTGAGCAGGATGAGTTAATAGCCATACTAATTCATTCAAGCCATTAGGATACCACTGAGCACCTTTCCAGTTTTGTGTCCTAAATGACGCGTCCTTTTTGCTTGCAGATGGTTGGCTCAGTGGGTTACAGCTCTGTGCTAATGAGGCCAAGGTCATGGGCACTCTTCCCATGCATGCCACCAAGCAATACACTTTTTAAAAAAAGACAAATTTGTCGTTAATGAGTTCTCCTTTTTTGGATCATTGTCACAGCTCAGTGTCTCCTCTCCGCCTTTGCCCTCCCTGCCCTCTCCTCATCTGCCCAGGTGAGGAGGATGCCCCATTATAACAAGGACATACAGCTTAGCAAAGTAAATGAACACACTGGCAAGGCCGGAAAACATAGACCTCGTTTCTGCCACATCTCTGCCTACAATAGAGCTAATAGCATCCTAACCATGGAGCCGGAAAGGAGGTCCTTTCCAGCCTTAGAAGCCACTCTCAAGTCTGACCCTCTTGTTACAGATGAGGAAACTGAGACCCAGAGAGAAGTGACTTGTCCAAGGTCACACAGGGAGGACCATCGGATCATAGATATAGATGTCATCTAGTCTAACCCCTTCAATTTCTTTGTTTGTTGGGGGTTGGGCTCAATGGCCTCCAAGCCTCATCCATATCCAGATGTTGGATCTAGGCTCCCCTAGAACCACAGCTGGCCACTGGTCAGAGCTTGGGTACCTATCAGTGTGATTTTCCTTCCTGTTATTCTCTTTCTTTATTCTGCATCAGTTCGTATAAATCTTCCCATTTCTCTGAATTCTCCATTTCTCCACTGTCCTCATTATTCCTTCGGGGAAGGTAATACTCCCTTCATACACCACAGGGTGTTCATTTATGCCCCCAACCAGCGGGCACCTACACTGCTTCTAACTCTATCCCTCCACAGAGAATAGAGGTAAATGTCCTAAATCCACTCTCAGCAGATGCTAAGGTCTCATCTGCCCCATCTGTGATACAGTCAGGAGGGTTAGGACCCCTCCCCGGGGGGGGTGGGATCTTAGATCTAGAGCTGGAAGGAGCCCCAAAGAATCATCTGATTCAACCTCCTCATTTTACAGATGAGGAAAGTGAGGCCAGGAAAGTGAAGTGACTGAACCAAAATCACACAGATAGTCTTTGGCAGAGCCAGGATTTTCACCCAATTGCTCTGATTACAAATCCGACACTCCTCCCTCAGTACCATGCTGTCCCCAAGTCATTATTCTAAAGTTCCATTCTCTCCCTAGATGCTAATGAATAATCAGCTAATCAACGAGCATTAGTAAGTGCCTACTTTGGGTCAGGTACAGAGCTATGAATGTAAAAGTGAGACTGGTCTTGTCCTCAGGGAGTTTCCATTCTACTCCCCAAGGAAGCACTGCTTACTTTCAACTCCCTCCCATTAAGTCTTGGGCTCCATCCTCTGTTTTACTTTTTTAAGCCAGGGGTGGGCACTATCTGCAGACACACAGGGAGCACACTAAAGCAGGTTATCAGAGAGCTGGTGCAGTGAGATTAAGAGGACCCAAGTTCAAATCCTACCTTTGTCACTTCCTACCTCTGTGACTTTGGGCAAGTTACTTTGGCCTTGGTTTCCTTATCTGTAAACTGAAAGTATTGAATTATATGGCCCCCAAGGTCCTTTCCAGATCCAGGCATATGTTTCTATAAATCCCTTCCCCTCACTAGGCCTCAGTTTCCTTATCTGTGAAATGGGGATTTGGAAGAGATAGCCTCCAAGGTCCCTTACACCTTTACAGTTACAAGGGTCATGCTTACTGTCTTCTTTTCCTCCTTCCCCAGTTCCTTGGTGTCACAGAGCTCTCAACTTACTGCGAAGGTTACTTCCTCAAGAACATGATGGTCCTCATTGAGAATGAGGCCTTCAAGCAGCTTTTGTATGATAAAAATGGAGAAGCGTCGGGTCAGGATGTGCTCCAGGACTTGCAGAGGACGTTGGCAATCAGGATACAATCCATTCACCTCTCCTCTTCCAAAGGCTCTATTGTATAAACCCCCTCAACGAGAGGGTACTCCAATGGGACCTCACAAGTTCTCTGGCTGTGTCAGCTTCCAATGAATACAAACAATCCAACTGGCATGTTCTTGTCTGGACCCAGGAGCTGTCTCCACTGCCCTGGCTCCTCCAAGCTCAGTGACTGTGTATAGCTCATGTGCATTCCTGACATCAAGGAGATCCTACTAATCACTGGCCAGTGACTGGGTCCTGCTTTGGAAATCTAGTGACAGGACCATAGAGCTGTGACCCCACTTTGAGCATCCCTTGAAGCACGCCCATTTGTGCTGGTGACCGCTGATGGAAATTCACCTTACTAGCAAAGGTTGGGCTTCCCAATGCCAGACAGAGCAAAGTCCAGTCCCCACCCCTAAGAGCATCCCTGTATGCACTTCAGAGACTGGTGGTTGCAGGTTTAGTGAGATCCCATCATGCCTGAGAGATGGTTGGGATTGTCGCAATCATGAGGAACAGTCTTGGCAAATTTTTAGGGGTGGGGACTTTTTAAAAAATATGTTCACAAAAAGACAAATGGGGTAGCCTTGTAGTTTAAAAATATATTTCTAAAAAGCTTAAGAGTTCCTTTTCAACAGAATTGTGTATAAGGATCAAGTTTGGGATTTTTCCTTTTTTTAAAAAAAAAAAGGTCAAAGGTACTCTCTGTGTCAGTGCAAAAGACGAGATTTCCACCGGTGTTGTTTCTCAGCTGGTTTAATCTTGCCTCGCCAACCACAGTGACACACAAGAAGTACACTGCCAACAACCACCTCCAGTTCTGCCATTGAAGAAACAATCGTGCATGCTAATCGTTATTTGGGGTTCAAACAAAGGAGCGACTTTTCCTTCTCCCCACCAAAGCCTTTGCATGGGGCTGGATCTGGGCCACATGATATCCATGCTACATGGTTGCCAAGGATTCCACAGAACTCATCTCTCTCTCCACCGCCATTTTGTGAAGCCAGGGCTGCCCATTTCTTTTCCTGGTGGAGCATCACAGTGCAATGGTTTCCATGGGATCACATTGGTAGAAACTGAATTTTGAGGGAAGCCAAGAGTGGGTTGGGGGTGGGAAGGGGATCAGGGGAGGGAGGGAGAACATAAGAGCATTTTAGCATTTATTCCAGGGCTCTCTTCCCTTCTAGTAAGATATCAGTACTTTACTACTGACCAGAGAGCGTGACTATGTTAGACTATTTGTCATGATTAAATATGTAACATAGAATGGTTCCCTACTGCATCCCCAAAATGGATGGTCTAGGGTTCTCAATCATGGACATTTACTGCTGGGCCTCAGTTTCCTTTGCAAGTCAATAGCTAGCAAGAGAGATGGGTAAGGGGCCACAATGACTTCTTAGTACCTTTCATGCATCCTTGTTTTGAAATATCCATGACCGAAGCAAAGACTCCTCAAAATTCTGGGTGACGTAACGGTATCACCTTCCTTCTCTCCTAGCATGCCTCTTCAGAAATTACCACCCATCTCCCAGAATCTCTGTTTCAGAAAAGCTTTCCCATCTCTTTGTAGCACGAGGTAATTTTTTGGTTCACTGCTCAGAATGTTCAATGTCAATGGCTGCTTCATGTTTTCACCCCTGGCATGCCCAGGCCGCCTGCTCCTACTCCCAGGTATTATCTGCCCATCAGCTAGGAATCAATCTGTTGATATCAGTATGTCAATCCTCACTTAGCCTTGGTCATTTGGAAAGCCTTCCAGGTTCCCTCTGAGCAAAAAGGGGAGAACTAAAATGACTTCCTATCCATCCCAGGTAAAGGTCCATAGCATGTGATCTAGCAGGAAGCCTCCCACCACGTCTGTCTGTCCACCATCCGTGTCCTCAAAGATGCTGTCTGAAATGTACAACTCCTGGTGACTCCTTGTTCTTGAATGTTAAATGCTAGAGCAGAGCAGCCTGGCCTTGGCTTGTGTGATGGCAACCCTCCCTCCACTCCCCACCCCATGGTGTTTATATTCAAGCTTGGTGTGCTTTCTCTGTCATTAAAGCAAACATGATTTTTCCATGCTGTGATCATTTCTATGGGATGCAACTAACCCCAGTGGCTACTCCAAGATAAGCCTTCTCTTGACACAGACTTGAAAATCCTCCCTTGAAAATAAAAATGTTGTCCCTTAAAAACTGGCGGGAGGTGAACACCAATATAAATCAGGTTTCCACAGAGCTGTGTCTTAAAGATGGAAGGGAAATAAAGCCTTCCTCCATGATGCAGGTGCCAGGGCTCTCAGACACAGCCCCGTCCACTTTCATCTCATCTAGTCTTCAAGTCAAGTCAGCAAGCACTGATTAAGCAGGCATTTTGTGCCAATCACTGTGCTAAGCTCTGAGGAGTCAGAGAGATCAAAAAATGGTCCATGCCATCCAGGAGCTTGCAGTCTCATGAGGGGCACCACATATAAATGATTAGGTATAGGCAAGATCTATTCAGAGTAAATGGGAGGTGAGCTCGGAGGGACGGCCCTAGTTTGGGTGGGTGGACCAGGCAAGGCCTCCTTCAGAAGGTGGGACTGGAGCGGATTCTTGAAGGAAGCAAGGAGGCTAAGGTGGAGAGGGAAAGTATGCCAGGCAGGAAGGGAGACAATAATGGAAAAGGCGAGAGATATCGAGGAACAACGAGAAATCCAGTGTCCCTGGAATATAGACTATATGGAGAAGAGTACAAAGTGAGACTGGAGTGGTAGGAAGGGCCAGGTTCCCAAGGGCTTAAGAGTCAAATGGAGGATTTTATACATAGTGTCCCATAAAAGCTAAAAACTATATGAAGACTTTGGGGACACTCTGTATTTGATCTGGGAAACAAAAGGGAACCCCCTGGAATGTCTTTATTTTGCTTTTTGGAGGGGGGAAGCAGGGCAGTTGGGGTTAAGTGACTTGCCCAAGGCCACATGGCTAGTGAGTGTTAAGTGTCTGAGGCTGGGTTTGAGCTCAGGTCTTCCTGACTTCAAGATCGGTGCTCAGGATCTAGTACCACCTAGCTGCCCCTAAGTGCCCCTAGAACTTAATGAGCACAGAGGTGACATGATCTGACCTGCGCCTTAGGAAGACCACTCTGATAGCCAAATAGAACATGGGCAGCAGTGGGGAGAGTCTTGAGGCAGAGAATGAGCTGGCAGCTCTTGCCCTAGTCCAGGCACAGGATGAGGAAGAATCCCTACTGATGGACAGATGAACTACTGAATGTATGGAGCCTGGTGCTGGGCTCTACTGGGGATACCATAAAGCCTCCCCCTTTAAAGGGGGAGAAAGCACATAAAGGGAGAGATGGCCAGGAAAGGGAGCTTTAGGATCAGGGAGTCACAGGGAAGTAGAGGGCATTACTGACCAACCTTTCCAGTAGCAGATGGCTATATCGATGTGATCACATAATCAATTAGAAAGTATTGATTAAGAGCTTCCTGTTTTGTGTTATGCACTCTGCTAAATGCTAGGGATAGACCCCTCAAAAATACAAAAAGCAAAAGTCATCCTTGCCTTCAAGGAGCTACAGAAGACATTAGCATCAGCCAAAGAGAAAGTCCATTAGCAATGGCAGAACTGAAGAGGATAGCTACTCAATAAGGACAAGTAAAGGGGGCATACTCCTTAATAGTTAGGTCCACTGACATTTCCAAGTAGTTGCAGCTACTTATTCCAGTGATGTATCTTAACAAAGATGTCAAATGACTAGTCCAAGGTCATACAGGAGGGAGTCAAGTTTCCCCCTCAGATTGCCAAACTCCAATTCAAGCAGACTTTCCAGCACAGCCCCCACACTATCCAACACTTCACCATGGTAGAACCAAATTCAAACAGCCCCTGGGCCTCCTGACCCAAGGCTTTCACTGTTGTAGCATAGAAGTCTCTCCATCATCACCCCCAAGACTACACTTTCCTCACACAGCATGGGAGCAGTGAGCTTTGTATTTCCCCCAGGCTCCGCTGGTCCTCCCATCCAGGGACACAGATGAGCAAAGACATGCCAAGCAGAATTGAGCTGAGCAAAGAAAGGCAGACATGGGGAGGTGGTAGTTGCAGGTCCTTTGAGAACCATCCCAACTGCTCACAGAGGAAGGACTTTAGGGAAATACTGGCAAGCCAGCACCAGCTTCTTCTCCAGGAGATGCTAAAGCAGTCACATGTCTTGGGGCCAGGACAAAGGCTGGACCCCAGGAAAAACCTAGGGGTGTGATTTATTTTTCATGGTGAATCTCTATAGAAGCCTCTCAGGAGAGTGGGTTGCTTTGTTTATTTCTCAAAGATAAATTGTCAATCACTTACACATGGGGTAGGAGTGGGGAGAATGGAGGAAGTATAGATGTGACGCATTTAAACTTTTTGATTCCAAGACTGTTTCTCCAGGCTTAAGTCCCCAAATTCTATAATCTGTGTGACAGGGCCCCCTAGTGTCTTGGGCTAACCCTGATCCCCCATTATGTTCCAACTCATTTTGAATTAATTCCAACTCAACTCAACAAACATCAATTGGATGTCCACTGTGCGCAAGGCTGAGAGTCAGCCTGACCTGATGGATAGTTGGACAGCCTTGGAGTCAGGAGCCAGAGTGTCAGAGTTGGCAGAGCCAACTTTAAAGGGGAGACATGGGTTGAATCTTGGCTCTGCTGCTGGATACCTGGAGGCCCTTGGGCCAGGCCAATCACTCCTCTAGGCTTCAGCTTCCTCATCTACCAAATGATGGCCTTCAGGGCCATTTCCAATGCTGAATCTATGACCCAATAACCCAAGAAGACCTTGGCTCCCGGTCACACATTCTAACTTGATAACCTTGGGTTTGGCCTCTCATTCCAGTTCTAGATCTGTGTGATTCTGACCCATTTAATTGCAGGCAGGTCACTTCATCTCACTGGGCCTTCTTTGTCAAGTGAGGGGGACCAGACTCAATGTCCACTGAGGTCCCTTCCAAGTCTAAGTCTGTGACCCTAGGACCCAAGAAGACAGTGATTCAATTTCATGCGTTCTTGCTTAATAACCTTGCAGATGGCATAGATAGGGTATCTCAACCACAGAGCCACTGAGGAGCATTTGCCAAACCGCCCAGTCTGACACAAAGTGGAAAGTTACACCATCATTCCATTTATGCCTTGGAACAAGTACATGCGGTTCTCCACTCCAAACCCCCTCCCTCCCGAGGAGCCCAGACTGTCAAAAATCTTTTCTGGGAAATAGGATGGAGAATCACCAACAGCTTCCTAAGCCATCATTCCCCAAGGCCCCGGGACCAAGGCAGCACGTGCCTCAGAAGCCAGTCACCCTAAGCAGAAGTGGGTGAGAAGGCCTGGTTTGTTAAACCTTAAAAATAATAATAATAACAGAGTCGATTTTAAACTTCCTGCAGAAAAAAAGAAAAGTGAAGCCGCCCTGCAATCATATTGAATGGGATCTCTCATTACTGAACAGGCAATCATATTATTAGTATCCCCAGGAAGGACAAGCCTCTAAGTTTAGCTCTGGATTTGAAAAGTCAATCAGCCAGCATGAATGGAGAATTAGGAGAGGTGGCTGAGGCTGGCTGACAGTGCTGTTTATTTGGAAACTGTTTACCTTCTACCAGTTCCTAGAGTTTATGGCAGCCTTCCCAAGGAAGAGATGGGAAGAGGATAGTATGGAGATGGGGACTTGGGTTAGAATCTCAGTTCAGTCACTTTCTACCTGGATGACTTTGGGCAAGTCACTTAACCTCTCTGGGCCTCAGTTTCCTCATCTGTCAAATGGACTCAAAAGCCTCTACTATTGCTACCAGCTTTAAATGCATGATTCTATAATTCTAACTGTGTGACCTTGGGCAAATGACTTCTTATCTCTGGGCCTCAGTTTCCTCATCTGTCAAATGAAGGGGCTAGACCAGCTCTGAATCCATAATCCTATTCATCCAGGAGTTCTTAATCTTGTTTCTGAGCCGCAGACCCCTCTGGTATTCAGTCTGGTGAAGCCTACAGACCCTTTCTCAGAATTGTGTTTTCAAATGTTTAAAACAGAATATATAGGATTACAAAGGAAACCCAATACGGTGAAAATCAAGGTATGTTCTTCTCCCATCCAAGTTCACAGACCCTGGAAATCATCTAGGAGCCCCAGGATGAAAATTCCTATTTCAATCACTGAATATTTACGAAGCACCCACTATGCTGTAAGTTCTGTGCTAGGTGCTGGAGGTCCAGATGCAAAGAATGAAAGAACCTCTACTATCAAGGAGCTTCCAGCACCTTCTCTTCATACTGACCAATTCAGCAGACATTAATGAAGTATCCACTTTGTGCCAGGTACCACATTAGGCACCAGAATGACAAAAATGAAACAGTCCCTCTAGGAACTTCCATTATACTTTGCATCCTAAGAGTACATAAACTGAAGCTGGATGAATAGGAAAGGAGGCAGTGTGGTATAATGGTAAGTGCTGGAATTGTGGGCAGAAGACCTGACATCAAATTCTGGCCCAGCTACAAACCACCTGGGGCTTCCCTTGGACTCAGTTTTCCTACCTGTAAAATGGGGGGGGCCTCTAATGGAGTCCTAGGAGGCTGGGAAGTGGGGGAGGGGGCCCAGGACCAGCCCCTCTCCTCACTTCCTTGCCAGTTATGCTGCCAGGGATCCTGGAACGCCCTGCCTTGTGCCCCAACTCAGAGGCAGCCCCACACCCTAGCAAGAGACCCGAGCAGTAAACCTAGGGGTGAGTACTGGTTTTGTTATTCACCACACAAGGCCCTTGACCTTGGGGCCTGGACAGCAGAGTAACCTCAACCTAATCCCTCAATGAGAGAATTTCCTCAACCGGTGCTCCCTCCCCTGATGAAATCATGGTCTGGCCCAAAATGGTTCTGTGGGCTGTGTGACCTTTGTGTCCTTGTTCAAACCACTAACCCCTCTGGGCCTCAGTTTTCCCACCTGTAAAATAAGGGAGTTGGCCTCTGAAGAACTTCCAGGGCTAAACTGTGGTGCCATGGCCCTATGGCAGCAGGGGTGCCCAGGATGCCAAGCAGGGTGGTCACTCTTATTCACACCCACTGTACTCATTGCCTAGACTGGTTTCCCAATACATTCTTTTGCCCTGGGAAGTGACCAGCTGCCCAAATTGTGATTCCTCCCAGCTTTAAATCCTATAATCCTATGACCAGCTTGAGGTTGAGTCTGTGCTGTCTATGAGCTGTGCAGCTTCCAGCCACTCACTTACCCTCTCTGAGCTTCAGTGCCCTCATCTATAATATGGCATAGTTGGCATGGGTGAACTCTAATTTTTCCCCCAGTTCTAAATCCCATGATGCAATTTGTCCTTCAGGCCCTAAGTGCTCTATCCTGTTCTGTCCATAGCACAATTCAGGGTAGATGGAGCCATCTTGGACCCAGTCTAGGAGCTTTACTGCCAAATAATTGAAAAGAGCTCATGAAAAGGGGGTCTTGCCCAGAAGGCAGGCTGAGCACAGCTTTCAGTGGGAAGTCTGTGAGCCAGGCTTCAGGCCATGGACAGATACTGATGTTCTATTGCAGGTAAGATATTTAGACCAAATCACAGCATTTCCTGCTGCCTGGGATAGAATGTGATAAGGACCCATTAAATCCACCCATACCTCCCTCCTGGGGCAGCTTTGTTAGCCACATAATTATTGATTATCAGAGATAAGTCCAGGAGAAAGCTGAAAAGGTTTTCTTTCTATTTCGTTGTTCAGTTGTACGCAGCTCTTCATGACCCCATTGGTGTTTTCTTGGCGGAGATCCTAGAGTGGTTGGCCATTTCTTTCTCCAGCTCATTTTACAGAGGAGAAAAACTGAGGCAAGTGACTTGCTCAGGGTCATACAACTAGCTAGGAAGCATCTGAGGCAGGATTTGAACTCCTGGAGATGAGTGCTCTGTGCACTTCACCACATAGCCACCCTTTGTCTTTTCTATACCCATGCTGTATCTAATAAGGCCATTGCTCATAGCAGATAAATGGGGAGATCATCACCCTGGGGTTATGGTTCCAGAGCCACGTAATTCATTAAATTCCCTTACAGAGCAGTCAGAGTGGTTTGGGGACACATTAATCTCAAAATATTTCTACAACCTGGCCAAATCCAAAGTATCAACAGGAGGCAGAATGGTGTAGTGGACTAAGTTCTGGACTTAGCAGGGGACAACTGGGTTTGAATCCACTTTCAATGCTTATTAGCCAAGTCACTTACCTTCCGTTTGAGTCCTGTTTCACAGAATCTAAGTCTATCCTAGACATAAAAAAATCCATTTTTATCATCTATAAAATGCTTACCTCTTAGAATGAGAGATAGTGTAGGGAAAGCCCTTTGACAATCTCAATATGCCATCTAAATAACAGTCATTTTGATTAATTCACTTCTGAGAGCTGTGGGGAGGACCTTCTTTCTAACCCAACCCCACAAGTATTGAGGTGGGAAAATGCCAAGGTCCCACCCACTGACACCCTTGGGGTCTATAAGGGATTTGAAGAGACTATAAGAGCTCAGCACGTTAACCCCTCCCTTTACAAATGAGAAAGCTGGGCTCAATCATGTGCTCTTCTACCATGCCACCTTTGAAATTTCATTTTCTTTAGGCAGTAGGGGTTCAATTCAATCCAATTCAATAAACATATGTTAAGCACCTATTATGTACCAGGAAGCCATAGTATAGTGGGTAGGAAGTCATCCCTGGTGTCAGGAAGACCTGGGTCCAGTCCCCTGCCTCTATGTAACTGTCAGCCAATCACTCTCCATGTGCTCAGTCAGCTCTGTAAGAAAGACAACGCAGGTGCTGACATGCATCCTAAGGGAGAAGTCTTCACAATGGGAAGTTCCTATTTCAATGAAATCTCAGGTCCAATATCCCTCTTTCCTTTTTTTTTTTCCTAAGCACCAGAGATACTAGAACAAAAATAAAACAGTTTCTGCCCTCAAGGGCAGTTCAACCAACCTATAGTTCAACCAACCCTAGGAGTAATATTACCATTACATATGGCACCCATTTCCAGGCTCACTGATCATATCTATGCCTGGCATTGATCTAAATATAAACCAATCAGTCAAGCACTGGGCCAGCACCTCAGCACACAAGACCCTGCTTTCTCCTCCTGTGACAATAAGGAAGGATACCAGCTCATCTTTCTTTTGGTTGCCCCTTTGATGTCAAGAGGAAGGATGGGAAGAGAAAAGGAATTATCACATTTTCTTTAAATTTCACTCATGAAACTTGATAATTCTAGACAAATAAGATATGTATTCTTATTTTATACATTTAAAAACATAATTCTGAGAAGGGATCAGTAGGCTTCCACAGGCTGACTTCCAAAGAACCCAAGGACATTAAAGTGGTTATGAACCTCTGAGTGAGGCCAACCACCTCCCTTCAAGAAGGACAAAACCTTGGACCCAAATAGGGCTTGTGACTTGTCTGTTGTTCCCTAAGCCTCTTCTCTCCCAGCCTCCCATGATGAACAGGATCCTCTGTGGCTAGGACAAAACAGTTTGCTGGGCTTGCAGACTGATGAAAAAGACAAGGCCATACTCAGAAAGGAGCTGGTGATTCCTAGTCCAAGACGAGGTTCACATAATGCCAAGGCTTTTGCACCCCTCTCCTCCTGACCCCTGAAACCTGAGGTGCAGTGAATGTTATTTTCATTTTCTTAATGTGTTGACTTTCAATCATTTCATCACTGACAATCCACACTAAGGCTCTGTTCTGTTTTCTATCTTTGACCAAAGTATTGCATGTATCCATTTTTTGGTGTGTAATTTGCCCTGTTCCCTTGTTTTCCAAAACACAGGGTTTCTAAGGTGATGATGTTCAAACACGGCATTTAAGACAATGATGTTTGAGCACAAATGGGGAAAAACCAGTTTTGGCTCTAGTAGCCGGCTGAAAAGCAGACCAACAATAACAGCCGGGACGAGCAAGAACATTTATGACACCCTCCGCTCCGGCCTCGTCACTGAGGGGAGCTGAACGCCAGTCTTGGTAGGCCTTATACAGTGCCCATCAACAAACTGGACTGGCCTTGCTAAATTCAGTGAGACTTCTCATCAGACCACACAGATTTAGAGACAAAAGGGCCTGAGAGGTCACAGAGTTAAAACCCCCCATCTTACTCATCCAGAGGTTAAGTGACTTGCCCAAGGTGATGCAGCTAGTAAGTGCTCCAAATCCTTCTAACTCCAAGCCCAAAGCTCTCTCCACCAGCATCAAATCCCTGCGACCAGTAGATTGACTTAGAAAATGACAAATTAACACTGTAGTCGATTATATTTTTATCGATTCTGTTAAACATTTCCAAATCACATCTTACTTTGCCAGGAGAGTTTGACAGATAGGCACGACACCCATACTCCCTTTCTTCCAAAGGCTGGTCATTAAGAAACCATACTAATTCCTATGAGGCAAAAGAGACATTGTTGGAAATGGTTCCCAAGCCAGCAAAGAGTGGATTTTTCAGAATATCAGAGTGCAGATATTCAACATCTGCTCCTCTTTATTCATGGCAACTAAGTGATGCAATAGAAAGAGCCCTGAGCCTGGAGTCAGGAGGACCTCTGACCTCAGATACTTACTAGCTATATGACCCTGGGCAAGTCACTTCACTCTGTTTGCCTCAGTGAACTAGAGAAATAAATGGCAAACCACTCCAATATCTTTGCCAAGAAAACCCCAAATGGGGTCACAAAGAGTCTGACACAACTGAAAAATTACTAAAATGACAAACCAACCTCTTCATTCTCAGGGCATGACTTTAAAAAGCCGTCTAAGAAGAAGACAATCCTTCTTTGATGGGGGCCTTAGCAAATGGGAAGAGCAAACAAGAATCTCTCATCCTCGGCCCAGTAGGAGTAAAAGTACTGGTTTCTGCTCTGCAGAGACTCAGCTGAAGAGCTCTCCAGCCTCAGAAGGGAATAAAAGCAGACTCAAATCGCAGGCTTTTGCTCTTCAAGCTCTAACCAGCTTTTTACTGACTCTTTTTATCTGACCCCATGTGTCTTCCTTCCAGGGTTGGCTACCGCCTTGTTCTTGACTCCTGCCTGGACTCCTCTCAAATTAATCGACCTGTCTTTTAAGGCTCACATGGGGGGGGGTGCAGAGGGGGGTGTCATTTCTTGGCCAGTGCTCAGGTCCCCTTTATGATTCAGGTAAAGGGCTTGATAAAAGGCCAATTTCCAGACCAATTTCCCAGCATTTATACTACCTACTTCACAGGGCTGTTGGGAGGCTCTTGTTTACTTTGTAAACCTGAAAGCCTCCTAGAAATGTTGTTATTACCATTGTTAATGAGTTTCTTTTCCAAACATTAGATGAAAATTATTCCATCTTGGAAAGAAAATCAAAGGTAAAAAAAAAAGTTTACGGCTGAAGGCAGGTTAATGAACTGGCACATTATTGGTTGGTTTCTAAAAATAAGTGTAATGGGATGGGGGAGCTTTTAGGGGGAGCCTCTAGCCCCAGCACTGCTACACTCAATGTTCTGACATGGTTCCATTTGGCTCCTTGTCTTCCCTAGGGGCTGCAGCTCCCTCCAGCCACTGCCAGATGTTTGCTAAGCACACCAGCCCCAGAGACCAATGCAGCTATGTCACAACATTAACACACTGGCAAAGCAGCAAAATGTGTCTCACCACACCTGTTATCTAAGTTTATATCCGAGGTGATGTAAACAGGGACGCGAACATAGGAAGAAATGGGTATTTAATGTAACAAACATTTATTGAAATTTCCTCATCTGTGAAGTAAGGAGTTGAGACAAGATTGTCCTCAGGTGTCTTCCAGTGCCAGACCGATGACCCCATGATCTCTTGACTTTGGTTTTCTCGTGTGTAAAATGAGAAGGTTGGAATTAATGTCCCTTTAAAATTCCTTCAGCACCTACTATGTGCTTCTGTGTGTCTTAATCCATTGGAGAAGGAAACGGCAAAGCTCTCTGAGGATCTTTGCCAAGAAAATGCCACAGAGGGCATACCCCACAGAGTCACAAAGAGCTGGGCATCATTGAATAACTGAACGGTAACAAGTCAGGCTCTGTTGTAAGCATTTTACAAAAACTTCCCTTGATTGTCACAACCCCAAGAAGTTAGTGCTGCTATGATGCCCATTTTACAGTTAGGGAAACTTAAATATATAAAGTTGTAGTTCGTTTTGGGGTTTGTTTGTTTTTTTAAAGGGACTTGCCCAGAATCACACAGCTAATAAGTGCTTGAGGAGAGATTTGAACTCATGTCCTCATGACTCCAAGGTCAGCATTCCACCCACTGTGTCAGCTGGCTGCTTCATACTATGTAAGCTAGAGGGAAGACCGCTCCTCCCTAGCCACTTGCAAATGAGCCAAGTGGTCGATAGCATAAATATGGGGCTCAGATGTGAACATTTGAAAGGCAGGCTTATCTGCACTTAAAGCTTCAGAAAACTAACCAAGAGAGGGTGCTTCTTATTCTAGCAGAAAGTTTAAGAGTAAAATCAAAGAGCGATATTAAAAGATCACCCCTGGGCTCTTAGCATGACAGCCTTTGAATGACATTACCTCCAGTTTCCTAGAGAAAGAAGGTGACCATTTACTCCCAAGGACTGTGGCAACATTTGTTCACTACCTCTCTGTTTGCATCATCACAAAGAGAAGACAGCCAACTCTCAGATGATCCAGTAATTCTTGAAAGGAAAAATTTTAAAGCCTTTATTAAGCATCTACTGTATACTATGCGTTGTGTTAGGCCCCAAGGATACAGATGTTGTTGTTCAGTTATCTTGGTCATGTCTGACTCTTTGTGACCTCATCTGAGGTTTTCTTGGCAAAGATACTAGAGGGGTTTGCCATTTTCTTTTCCAGTTAATTTTACAGATGAGGAAACTGAGGTAAACAGGGTTAAGGGACTTGCCCAGAGTCACATAGCTAATAAGTATCTGAAAATGGATTGGCACTCAGGTCTCTTGACTCCAGGCCCCGTTCTCCATCCGCTGCACCAGCTAGCTAAACGTCTGCCCTCAAGAAGCTCCTATTCTATAGGGGAGACAACATATGCATTTCAATCCACCCATTATCAATTATTAAGCATATGTTAATCTTTAGAGGTATTTATTCAGTACTTACCATAGACCAGACCCCATGTGGGGCCCTGGGGTTACAGAGGAAAAAGGGTCTCCGTCCTCCAAAGGTTTACATTCTGTGCAGGGAGATGATGTGATCGGCAACAGTGCGTTCAATTCACAAGTGTTTATTCACCGCTAACCACGTCCAAGGTACTGTGCCAGGGGATAGGAATTCAAAGACAAGGAATAAATACTAACCAAACATTCCTGGAAAGATCTGGTTAAGGACCCTACCTTAGTTGTTTTATTGGTGTATTTTATTCTGGGCCTGAATTATGCAGCTGATTCTTTTCATTCTCCACGTGTCTTTGTGTGAGTCTAACTTCAGCTGGGTCCTACAGTTAAAGGCAGTTTTCTGTGAAGAGGAAGAAAGCAGATCCATGAAATCATGCTCCAGAATCACATTTACTTTCATTCATTCAACCACTGTGTATTTAAGGGTCTATGACATGCAAAGATACTATCCTCTGAGTAGGTTCAAAGCCAGTTATGATCCAGAGTCCAGGAGCAGGGAACCTGCAAGCTCGAGGCCACATATGGCCCTCTAGGTCCTCAAGTGTGGTCCTTTGGCTGCAGGTTCAAGGTCACATGTTCCCCACGCCTGATCTGGACTCTGTCCCCAAGGAGCTTACACTCTACTGTGGAACCGATAACCCATATAGCAATGTGTACCTTATGTTTACCATGATAGCAACAGGAGACACTCACCTGTGCATGTTCTATCCTTCCTCTTCTATTAAAACAAGAGGGGTTGGAATGGATGACCTCTGAGGGCCCTTCCAGCTATAGATCTATGATCTTATGAAGTGACGCCTTTCAGGGCCTCAGTTTTCTCATCTGTAAAATAAGGGAGAGGGACAAGCAGCCTCTAAGGTCTGAAACTGTGACTCTTTAAGCAAGAAGTTTGATGTAAAACAAACCTGAAGGTCTGTGTTCATTCTCAGAATACTGAAGCAGGAGGAACAATGGATTGGCAGAGCTGGGCCCTGCTCCCCAGAGCACCTCCAGGGCCAGGCTTTCACACACACATGCACCCATGCACACACCACAGAAAGATACAGCTCTAATATTACTCAGTGGCCATGTCAATGCACTAGGAACATGGGACGCTTCCAACATTCTCCA
>CM053597.1:236768286-236808426 GCA_028646575.1 Pseudocheirus occidentalis | reverse complement strand
TGGCTAGGTGGCGCAGTGAATAGAGCACTGGGCCTGGAGTCAGGAGTATCTGAGTTCAAATCCGGCCTCAGACACTTAACATGAAAAACTAGCCGTGTGACCTTGGGCAAGTCGCTTAACCCCAACCTGCCCTCCAAAAAGCAAAAAAAAAAAAAAAAACCCAAAAAAACCCAAAACAACAAAAAAAAAGAAATGCAGATTACACAGCCATAATAACATAAATCAGGTATCAATTATGCTAACTAGGTGAATAAGGGTGGTTTTAGGGAGGTGTTAAGGAGTGGTCAGTGCTTATAGGGACATGCACTTTTCATATCTACTGCGCAGGTGTATTGCCCATAATTCACTGGGAAAAAGCCTGGGGTGGGGGTGGGGCTATCAGGAGGTGTGGCTTTTGCCTTGAAATGTCACCTAGGTCAACTAGTGGTCAATTCTGACTGAGAGGTGCCCAGTCTGTGACCCATCAATGTCCTGTTTGACAAGATGAATGTTGGAAGCTAGACTAACTGGGGGACCAGGATGTGCCTAATTGGAGAGGAGTTAGCTTACTGATAGTGCATAGAAAGATTCATAGGTTCGACTGACCACTAGAACAAGGGAGCTTTACATATCTCTAATTGCTTATAGATGGTTGGGTGAAGGATTCATAGGTATGGCTTGTTATTGTAACAAGCAGGATTAATGACAGCTAAGCAGAGGACTGCTCAGGGAAGAGGCAGAGTTAATGGTTTTATGGCTGGGGGAGGTGTGACTTTACAACTGAAGTCTAACTGGATGTTACAAACCTAGGCACTCCAACACCCCATCAACAGGGTTAATAATCTAATAAGAGACTTGTCTTTTTTAGGTATCTGAAGTTTGGGGGTAAAAGCCCTGGTTGAAGTCAGGATCTCAGACAGTTTTTTCAGGCTGCAGACACCTGGGGAGGGGCACATCAAAATCTTTATCTGAGTCCTGACCTCTGTTTCTGAGGCTTGGCTCAACATGGGGTAATATTTGTAAAGCACTTTGCAAACCTTCAAACATTACAGAAAGGCTAGCTGTTATTATTTATTCTTTTTCACCCACTTAATAGTATTTTATTTTTTCCAATTACATATAAAGATTGTTTTCAACATTCATTTTTCTAAGATATTGAGTTCCAAATTCCTACCCCCCCTTCTCTCTCCTCCACAAGATGGCAAGCAGTCTGATATAGGCTACCCATGTACAGTCATATTAAATGTGTTTCCACATTAGTCATGTTGTGAAAGAAGAATCAGAATGCAAGGGAAAAACTATTATTTTTTCCAAGTGGCACAGTAGATAGAAGATAGAACGTGACAATATCCTTAAAGCACCACATAATGGCTATTATTCCTTCTTGGTATAGAGGATAGTCTGAGAAAAGTCAATAACTCAGAGAGGGATTTCTTGTAGGACTCTGAAGGATGTGCAGGGCGTGGGGTGGCATTTATCCTATCTCAAGGCAAAGTAGTGTCTCATCTGCAGGGTGTAGTGAGCGTCCTGTTCTCCAGTGGGATCATCTCACTCTTCTTTAAGTCAGACTACTTAGTAGCTGAAGGAAAAGAAGCCTTTGATGCAAGGTTAATGGAACAATGGTTCCTGATGGAAATAGGAACTGGTTATACTAGTCCACAGAGACGTGATGTGCCCGAGTCCCACCTCAAAGTTAGCTCTAAAGGCTGGGAATCTTTGTGTTGTCCCCAATTGATAAGAGGTCAAAGGATACGAACAGGCAGTTCCCAAAGGAAGAAATGCAAGTTATCAATAGGCATATGAAAAAATGCTCTACATCACTATAGGTTAGAGAAATGCAAATTAAAACAACTCTGAGGTACTGCCTCATACCTAGCAGATTGGCTAATATGACAGACAAGGAAAATGATAGATGCTGGAGGGGGCCCTAATGCACTGTTGGTGGAGTTGTGAATTTGTCCAACCATTCTGGAGAAGGATTTGGAACTATGTCCAAAGGGCTGTAAAAATTATAACATTTGCCCAAGCAAAACCACTACTAGGTCTGTATCCCAAAGAGATGGAAGAAAAGGGAAAAGGTCCTCTATGTGTAAAACTGTTTCTAGCAGCTTTTTGTGGTGGCAAAGAACTGGAAACTGAGGGGATATTCATCAGTTTGGGAATGGCTGAACAAATAGTATTGTAAGAAACTATGAAGGGTATGGTTTCAGAAAAACCTGCAAAGACTCATATGAATTGATGCAAAGTGAAGTGAGCAGAACCAGGAGAACGTTGTACACTGTAACAGCAATATTGTAAAGATAACCAAGTGTGAACGATTTAGTAATTTTGATTAGTGCAATGATATACTTCAACTCCAGAGGACTCAGATGTAAAATGCTATCTACTTCCAGAGATAGAACTGATGAGAATATTTTTTCTTTCTTTCTTTTTCTTTTCTGAAACATGCCTAATGTCGAAATAGATTTTGCATGACTTCATGTGTAAAATAGGCATTGTATTTCTTGCCTTCTCAAAGGACATGGGACAGAGTTGAGAGAGGGAATTTGTAACTGAAAATGCAATTTTCACAAAAAGTTACCTTTGACAGTGCTTATCTGAATGATCTGAGTAGAAGAACCTGATTTGTTTCTCTGGGATTTATTCTATGAACTGATATTTAAGGTTAAGTCCTGAGACGGCAGGTATTGCCACCTATAGGCAGAAATTTTATTACAATTGTTTTTTACTAATTTGGATACAGGACAACATAAAATGTACAGAGAAATCTTATTACAGTAACTAGATCACCATTCTTAACTTTGTTACCTTTATTTTTTAAAATATTATATTGGTTCATTTATTTTGAGTTTACAACATTCAGTTCCACAGTCCCTTGAGTTTCAAATGTTCTCCCTCTCCTCCCTGCCTCCATGATCGTGGCATGCATTCAAATATAGGATCTACAAATATCTTCACCTTAATCATTGGTCAGGTTGTAAAGAAGGGTTGTAACTGATGGAATGATCATTGGGAAAGAAGAAACAAAACAAAACAAGAAAAAGAAACACAGCAAGCAGTTTGAATGATGTGGTCAGTGCTAAACAGCAGATATGGGAGGCTGGATTTGAACTCAGGTCTTTGGAGCCACTTAGATGCCTTGGTGGCATCAAAGACGGGATTTGAACCTGAATCCTCTATTAAATGAATGAATTAAATTATTTATTTTTTAATTTAATTTTTTGGAGGGGGGAAGGCAGGGCAACTGGGGTTAAGTGACTTGCCCAAGGTCACACAGCTAGTAAGTGTGTCAAGCGTCTGAGGCCACATTTGAGTTCAGGTCCTCCTGACTCCAGGGCCGGTGCTCTATTCACTACATCACCTAGCTGTTCCTCAACGACGAATTATTAATGACCTCCTATGTGCCAGGTATTGTGCTAAGTCCTGGGGACGCAAAAAAAGGCAACGACACTCTCTGCCCTCTGACTCCTAAGTCAGTGGTGGTGTTCCCCTCAGGACCAGCTTGTGCACCCACACGTCGGGGGGGATGCTAGCGGGGATTGGAGCTTGGATACAGGATGTCTAGGGCTCCGGGTTCACAGCTACAGTACCCGTAAGGACCCGCCTAGCATGGCTCACGCCTGCGCAGTGCCCTCTGTGGGGCTGGTGCTCCTCCCCCTCCCGCCCGTTCTCGGGGGCGCCCACGCAGCCCAGCGGCGTCGCTCGGCCGCTAGCGCGCGCGCTCTCGGGGCCGCGGCTGTGCGGCCCCGTCACTCCCCCGGCGCCCGGGGTCCGCGGCCCAACAGCAGGGGGCGCCCTCATGGGAGGTGGCGGGGGCGGGGGCGGGGGCGGGGCGGAGCTCCCGTGCCCCGGACCGAGGCGGACGGCGGACGAGGCGGCTGAGGCGGAGGCGGCGGCGACGGTAGCGGCGTCCCGGCCCTTATCACTGTCCTGGTCCCGCGACAGCCCGAGGAGCGAGAAGGTGCCCTGGCGCCATGAAGCTGCGTGTCCGCGTCCGGAAGCGGACGGTGCCTCTGGAGCTGCCGGGCGCGGAACCGACGCTCGGGGAGCTGCGCGCGCACCTGCGCCAGGCCTTGCTCCCCGCCTGGGGCTACAGGTGCTGCAGTCGCCACCGCTGGGGAGGGAAGGGAGCGGAGAGGGGGGGAGGGGCGCATGCGCGGAGCCGCTGGCTGCGGGGGACGGGCAGGAGGGAGAAAGGGGCGCATGCGCGGGGATGCTCGCGAGGGAAGTGGGGGCCAGGGAAGGGGAGCTTACCTGGCTCTGGGGGAAGAGGACGGTGCCTGAGCGCCTGCAGTTTGGCAGCCGGGACCTCGGGTTCCCCCCCTGAGCTTGTGCGGGGGATTTGGACCCCTGGCCTCGTGCCACCCAGTGTGGATGTGCATGTGCAGCTTTGCATCTGGGCGCCACGTGGGGGTGTGTGCAGCACTGTGCACCTGAGATGCCGGGGTGCCCCGCAGTGCGTGGGAGGGACTCGGTGTCCCGGTGTGCGTGTTAGTGCGTGTATGGCACTGGAGT
Source organism: Pseudocheirus occidentalis (assembly GCA_028646575.1). Classification (NCBI taxonomy): domain Eukaryota; kingdom Metazoa; phylum Chordata; class Mammalia; order Diprotodontia; family Pseudocheiridae; genus Pseudocheirus; species Pseudocheirus occidentalis. The sequence continues at coordinate 236,803,932 of CM053597.1, read as the reverse complement.
GTCTGTGGCATCCCGGCGCGTAGGGTCTTGGTTCTGTGTAGGCTGTTTATGCACAGCTGAATGTGTTCCCCGTGCTTTGTGCTTTCGCGTTTTGCATACCTGAGGCACCGTCCGCTTCCGGACGCGACGTGTGTTGTATACCTGTGTATCAGCATTTCATCCCTTTCCCGAGGCACAGGGGTGCCAGTGTGTGTAACTGCAGAAAAAGCCCTAGGCTGGGGTGTCAGGGTTTGTTTCCGATAGAAATTCATCTAACTGAGTGACGTTGTACAGGGGAAGCTCAGAGCCTAAGGAACCCCAGGAATGAATGTTTCTGACTCTTCTCGTTCCCTGGCTCGGGCTGCTTCTCTGAGGGATAAAGAAATGCCTCGGAAGCTCCAGTTTGGAGGTGGCGGGGACCGCTGAATCCAGGGGCAGGCAGCATCCCTTTTCCTTAAATTTGAGCCAAGAAAAAAGGGGTGTCCGGTTTCTTACTAACTAAAGAAAACCTCTCAGTGAAGAAACGTTCCCCTCACTTGAGCGTTCAAAGGAAAGGTCCTGCATTTTGAAAAGCAGCATCAACTGCTGGTTAAGCCTTCGAGGGTTTTGGGTTTTTTTCTATCAGTATCTCCAGATGTTTTCATAGATAGGCTCTCTTGTGAAGAAGTTGGGCATAGCTCTGCTATATTGGCTTTCACAGTCTGAGCTTGTAAACAAACCAGTTCTACTTTTCTGTTCTTATTTTGTCATATTATGATTCAATGAGGGAAAAGAAACTGAAAGAAAATGCACTTTCACTTATTTCCCTTTTTAGTAGTTGAATGGAATACAAAAAAGGTTAGTTGATAAGTTCTGGTTTTCTTTTTATAGCATCTGAAACGTGGGAGGCAAACTAGGGCCCTTCCAGTGAGTGCCAGGGCCTCTGGTCCTGCTGATAGTGACCACAGCAGGGTGGTGCAGTTTGAAGGATGCAGCCCTTTGGAGGCAAACGCCCTCGGTTCGTTTTATTTATTTATTTATTTTCCAGCTTTCCCTCTTACTTCTTGTGTGATTTTCCCCTTTTTGAGCCCCAAAACGAGAATATGAGACTAGATAGTCCCTGGGGTCCCTTCCAGCTCCAGAGTTAGGATCCTGTGGTTCTGGAGCCTCATGGAACTATGTTGAAGCAAACCTCAATTGCTCGATTTCCATCTTTTTAAAAATTAGGTTTGTATTGATCTCTTTTCTTTTAACGGCCTATATTTCCCCTTCTATCACTTCCCTATTCCTTCCCAGATAGCTATCTCTTATAACAAAAAGAGAAAAAGAATCAGTAAAAATCAGTCTATATGTTTAATAAAAAATGTGACTTATTTGTATTCCACATCCCTTAACTCCCCTCCCCCCCCCCAACTGTGCAAAGGCGATCTCCCCTCAAAAGCCTTTAGGATATATTCGGGTTTTCCAGCCATTAAGTTCTTTCTCTGGCTTAAATACCTATTCTTGTTTTTAGTAAACACAATTTTAATCATTTCCCCTGCCCCCCAAAGACTTGCAGCAACAACAACAAAAAAAACCTGTAACCATCCTTCCCTGCCATATCCCTCCAATAGTTAGTGCTTTTCCCCATCTGTAAATTATCTTGCATTTATATTTATCCATGTATGAGTAGTATCTCTCACCCAACCCCCATTGTAAAATGTAAGCTCTCTGAGGGCAGAAAGTACCTTAAAAATGTTTGTTAAATTGAAAACTATTCCTTGCTTTACCTGTAAAGTGAGGGATAGGGGGTGGCATTTGTGTCTGTTAAAGAGTTCTTTATTAATATAACAGCACATCACTGATACAGTGATACTGTTCTACATTGATCTTTTCCAATGAACAAAAAAAGACGATTCATCCAAAGACATCCATTGAACTATTAGTTCTTTTGGAGATGTTTTTCTTTTTTCTGCCAAAGTTGTCACCATCATTATTTGAGCAGCTGACAGGTTTTCTGCATTTTCTTTACAGAAGCAGTTTGCAGACAGAAGCATAGTCACTTGTTTTCTGACAACTGGGAGTGATTTCTAGCCATTTAATTCCATTCTAAAATGTATGTGTCACTAGCCATACAATTTAGCCCCCTGAATCTGCTGAAATAAAAGGAATTTAAAAGGAAAGCTCAAAAGCTAATTTTCTTAAGCACTTTGGGGAATGAAGCTCTATGAAAAAAGAAAATTATTTCCACAGGACTCTCATAAATGTTGGTTGCCTCATCATCTAAAGGCATCATAATATATGCTCAATGGGGTGTCTTATTTTTAAAAGTTATTCTTTCCAACAGTGTTGGTGTTCTCTTCACAGGGTCTTGTCTTCCATGATGGAGCTGAGATTGGGATTCTTAATCTCTGGCAGAGCCTGCTTTTGGGCCCAGAGATGATGCTCCTGGTTCACCACCAGCGAGGTCCATATTTGGCGTTGTCTAATAGGGATGATGAATTTGCAACATTTGCACATTCTCACTAAGCCTCCTTTATGATTAATGGCATACACCTGTGAAATAATGTCTGGACCAGGTTAGAGATGCAGTTGTTCTTGGGGACAGAGGAAACTAAGCTGGTATGTGAAGGGATTGAACCCCTGGCCCCAGCTTCTCTAGAATCATGATTTCACTGAATGCATTAATCTTCTGAAAGTTGTCCATGACAGAATCAGATAATGGTATAACTGTAATGCTACAGTCCTAAGTGGAAGAGCAAGGATTTTGGCAGCTCCTAGTGCCTGGGGCTTGCCTTCTGTTGTCATACCATGCATTTACTGTGATTCTGAGTGCATGATTAAAGCTTGTGGTATTAACTGTGTTCTTTTCCATTTCATTTGGCAGTTCTGACATCCAGTTTGCAGTAACACTGAACAGCAGGGATGCCCTCACTGAGGATGAAAAGACCTTGGCTTCCTATGGGATTGTTTCTGGGGACTTGATCTGTGTGGTTCTTGAGGAGGCCACAACAGACTCTCCTGTGGTCCTGTCTTCAGATTCAGTGCATGCTTCTTTCCAGAAGCCCTCTTTGCCCCCTGACCAGAGTCAGACCAGCCATGTAGGTGGAGAGCCTAAGGACCCGACTCTGCCGCAAGCAGCCCAGCCTGTCCAGAGGGTGGACGACATGGTAAGGCCTAGGACCGAAATACCAAGGAGGATGCTAGCTGGCTGTCAGTCCCTGAGACCTCCTTTACTTCTATGCTGTTTGGGGCGACTCCCAGCAAGTGGCCTCAAGGTCAGGCCTGGAAAGGAGATTCTTCCCTTCCGCCCTCTGTACCCCATCAGCCTTTTGCCCCGCGGCCCCCCCCCCCCCTTTTCACTTGTTAAGGGCAGTCATCTTCCTTTGTTGCTTTAAGAATCTGACCTTTGCTAATTGCCCATCAAGCTCGGAACATTCACTGAAGCCCTAGTTCTGAATGTCTCCAGTTTCCTGTGGGATGTTTATTCTTGGGTATCCCCTGTTGTCTCCATTTTCCCATTTCTGTGAATGGCACCACTGTTTTCTGTCTTACCTCCTGGTACTCCTACTTGTCCTTGGTCCCTTTCCTCCTCTGCCTTCACCTTACTTGTATTCTCTGGAATACTTTTGTATACAGATTTCTCTTGGTATTAAACCACTTCTCATATTCTTTTTATCTTTTTGAATTCCTGAAAACCTGGTTTCCTTCAGAATAAACTGCCTCCCTGTCCCCCTTCTCTGGTAGTGAGCAGCACTCCTGCTTTGCCTGATACGTGGAGTTGGGAAGAAGAGAATTCAGAGCTCTTGCTTCTCCACGCTGGCTGCAGGCCCTCCTCCTGCCAGTGCCTGCCCTCATAGTTGGGGACTTCTTACCTTCTGACTCTGCAGCCCCAAAGCTTCCTCCAGTCTTCTTCCTTCTCCATTAGCCACCTCCAAGGCAGGTTCCTCCAGCCTGCATTGCTGTGCCACTGCCACTGTGATGCCGAGCTCAGCAGTTGTTGCTCATTTTTCTTTTCTGGCCTCTGCTCACTTTTGCCTTCACTGCGACCTCCAGGTCTCCTCCCTTTTCTTGTTCTCCCTCTTGGCCCTGTTTCTGACAACTTCTGTTCTCCATCACCCTCAGCCTTTGAATCCCTTGTGCTCTTCCTTTTGCTGCTCATTCCTGGCCAGATCCTCACTTTTAGATGTTCCCTGAGGCCTGTTCTGAGCCTGTATCTGCTCCTGGTGTCTTGTGTACTCCCAGGGGGTCTGTCATCTCTGTGCCCCAGGTGCTAAGGCTTTCTGTCTGGCCCTCTGGCCTGGCATCCCTAGCTACCTGCAGGCCGCTCCCCCCAATGCCCCACTTGCATCTTAAATTGAACGTGCTCAATTTCTCCTCCTTTCCCACCTGCCTGCCTTTTCTTCTCAACCCTCCTGTTTCTGTGGAAGGTACCACGATCTCCCTAGTCCTTTGCAACCTCAGAATCATCCTGGCCTCTCTCCTCCCCTGCCCTTCCCTTCCCCATTTGCCTTCTCTTGTTGATTCTTCTCCCATATGGCTTTTACATCTGCCCCCTTCTTATCTACATGGCCACTGTCCTGACTTGGGCCCTTATCACCTGTGGTCCCTGGACTATTGTAATTGCCTCCTGAATGATGTCCCTACTTCATAGGCCGTTGGTCCTCCTCTGTTTTTGCCTCCTTCTCCTAGGGAAACAACCCATCTTTTAACATGTCTTTCATATAGTTACCACTGTGTTCTTCTCAAAAAGCTTCATTCGCTCCTTGTGGACTTTAGGATGAGATTCATAGCTTTCTGTCCTGGTTCTAGGCTCCGGTTTCAGACTTAATTTTATTTCTCTCTTTCACACCCTCTTCAGTCTGGCCCAAGTTGTCTGCTTGTTGCTCTCCCATATTGGCAGTCTCCCTCCTGCTGGAATGCTCCCCCTCTTCTCCTCTTCAGACTTTAGCTGCTTTCATGACTGGGCAGGGCCCCATCTTGTAGGAGGCTTTTCCTGATACCCAGGTTGCCTTTTCTGTCCTTGTATTTCCTGGTATTGACTGAACTTCATGTCTGTTTCCACTCCAGGAGAAGGCAAACTCCTGGGCACAAGACCTGTCTCAGTTTTGCCTTCCCCTAGTGCCTAATACAATACCTTGCCTGGGGTCAGAACCAAACCTCTCTGTTCTGTCTGTGTTATGACCTCGGACTTGGAATTCCCAAAGGGTCCCTGATCAAGAGCCACTCAAGCCTTCCCCTTTTTTGTAGACACTAGACAGTTTCAAGAAACATCAGTAAAGGAGGGTCTCCTTCAGGCTTGGTCCTGTTTGTTTCTTCTGAGGCCAAGCAGCTAATACACCTTCCCCTTCGAGATATCACTCACATACTAGAAGACAGCTTTGCTCTTGTGCCCACGGCTGACCTCCTACAGTCACGTGGCCCAATTCTCATCAGTCAGGGTTGCTGGTCACCTCCTCCCTTTTGTGTGCCTGCCCCTTCTAAAATGCAAAGCCGAGAATTGGGCCCAGCTCAGGGTCCCTCAGGAAGGTATCACCTTCCTGCCCATGTTTTCGGGGGTTCTTCTCATAGGACAGCCCACCCACATCTGCCATTAGTTGGCTTCTAATTGAACTTGTAATCCTTTAAAACCCAGAGGCCTTTTCTACTCCCATCGTGTGGTTATACTTTTTTGGAATATACACAGTGCCACGTTTATTTCTCTTAAATTCTCTCTTGGTAGTTTTAGCACAACATCTCAACCCATGAAGGTGTTGTTCAATCCCAGTTCTGTTGTCACACAGCATGTCAGCTATCCCAGCCATTGTTGTATCTTCTGCTAATTTGAGAAACATTCCAGCTAAATCTTCATCCAAATAGTGGGTGAAAGTGTTAAAAACGAGCATGTGGTTTGGTATGAAGAATGCTCCCTGGTTATCAGTCAGAGTCCTTTGTTGGACTCCTGCTCTGTTGCCCCTGTGACCCTTGGCATGCTGTTGACCTCTCTAGACCTTGGCCTCCTTCACTGCAGGGGTCGAACTCTGATCTTTTGGATGAGGCTGAGAACAGAGCACAGAGCTGGGTACAGAAGCCAGATTGATACGTGAATGGAAGAGGAAATAGGCCATGCCTTTTTCTAGGAGTTTAACTATTAAAAGGCAGAGATACAGGAGGATAGTGTGAAGGGTGGAAGAGTCACATGAGAGTCTTTAAGGATGGTGAGAGATGGAATCATGGGGTGGGCTCCCCAGATCCAAGAGCCAGGGAACGGACCATTGTGTACTCTTTGGCCCCATGAGGTAGAACCAGGAACACTGGGTGGAACTTAGGGGAGGAAAAGGGTCAGTTGGTCAGGAAGCATTTATTAGGAGAGGAAGAAAATCTTTGTAACAAGAGCATGCCAAAGGACTGGATATGTCTCTTTAGTTCCTGAGTCTGAAAGCATTATCAGAGTTGCCCAGGGCTGGGGGCTGGCTGGTGTTAGTCTCCAGGTTGTGATGAACAAACCCTCCTCTCAACATCTTCCCTTTTGGATCTCTGTGCCAGGGATGGACACCAAGTATGGGACATTGACGGCGGCTCGTGATTTTTCTCTTTCAGTCAGGATCTGGTCTGGATTTTGATTCCAGATTAATTCAGGAGGATGTGGATATGGAAGAGGGTGCAGGGTCCTATCCCTTGGAACCAATGCTGTGCAGTGAAGCCGTGGATGGGCAGGTGCCACATTCCTTGGAGACGCTGTACCACTCTGCTGAATGCAATAATGCCAATGATGCCTTGATTGTTCTAGTGCATCTTCTGATGTTGGAGTCTGGCTACATCCCCTTGGTAAGTCCTGTAAGATAGCCCTGGGCATGGGGTTGGCTATGCCCCTGGCCATGAGCTAATGGAGTGACATGGTTGGGGCAAATTACTGCCCTTCTCTGGGCCTCACCTGACTCATACTTGAAGTGTTAGGGTTTTATTAGGTGATGCATCTTTCTGTCGTGTCTCTGACTCTCTAGAATCTGTGAAATGAACAGTAAACTGAGAAGTGAGGCTGTCTCCTAACAAGCATATTAGGATGCTGGTATATTGTGGAAATGTTAGCAGGGGGTTGTGGTTGTTGCTCAGGCTGACTTTCTTCCTCCCTGAACAGGGTTTGGTTAGGAGGCTCAGAGTGAATGTGGTAGAAGGATCTCACAGATGGGCTGGGTGTGCACATGCGTGTGTGTGCATGCGTGTGTGTGTGTGTGTGTGTGTGTGTGTGTGTGTGTGTGTGTGTGTGTGTGTAGCTTCACTAAGGGAATTGAGAAAGTGGTGGGAGCTGGAAGGCTGGGAAGGAACTTCTTTCAGGAAGGACTCTGGAAACAGTGGCAGGAAGGTACAGGAAGCCCCACTCTCCATCTACCCGCCAGCTTGTTAAACATAGAAAAGACTCAACAGAGCTGCCATCATCTTCCTCCTTGCTAAGACTCGAGGGGCATTTTACCAAGTAGAGCAAGGAGTAGGCACCGGAGAGTGGCTGGGGAGGCTTCATACCTCATCTCTGTGCTTGAGCTTTGGCTACCCAGGAATCATCCTGTCTTCTTTCCTCCATGGACTTCGTTTTCATTCCTTCTTGGCTGTCTCTTTCTCATCTCTCCCTCATACATGGTTGTATCCTTTTACTTTGCTTGATTCTGGATGGGGGGTAGTGAGGTGAGAAGCAAGAGTGGCCTTGGCTGTATGAAAAGTTGAGGGAGCCACATTGCACCCCACTTGAGATGTGGGAGCCATAGTCAAATCTGTCTGCTGCCTGAAAGACAGGGAAGTCCTGTTGTCAGCTCAGGGTAACAGGTCCTTCTGGCTCTTGGTCAACGTAGTACTGTCCATAGTTGTTTAAAAACAAAGGCATTTAATATTAGAGTGTAAATTAACGATTTATACTTCCTGTTTTTTTTTTTTTTATCACATCTGACTTTTTTTTCATACTGTTTTCCCTGCCCCACTTCCAGAATCTTGTGTTTCTTACGCTCTTTCTCTTGCCAGTAACAAGACAACCAAGTATGTTTGGAATGTAGGAGGAGGTTTTGTTGTATTGATTCGTGAGCATTTGAAGCAAATTTTATTTAAAATCTTTGATTTCTTCCCCCTCAGTTTTTACAATACAGATGACCTAATTTGGGATAGGAGGAAGTAGGGACTAACGTGATTTCTAGAGACTCTTGGAGCTTCTTGAAATGTTCATTGGTTTATGGGTAACATCTCCCTTCTTTGTATGTGATCCCTTTCTTTTGCACCTAGGGGACTGAAGCAAAAGCTGTGTCCATGCCTGAGAAGTGGAGATCAGGAGGCGTCTATAAGTTGCAGTATACGCATCCTCTCTGCGAAGATGGCACTGCTGCGCTCACGTGTGTGCCTCTGGGGAGCCTTGTTGTCATAAATGGTAATCTAACAGTTAGGCTTTGGCTTCAGCCTGGGCCTGCTTTTTAACATGCTCTCCCACAAGTCCCAAATAGACCATCTCTGTTGTTAAGCCAGCGTTCTGATATATCTGTACCATTCGTTCTCTTAGTCCTCCTTGGCCTTGGTTTCCTCATCTGCAAAATGCAGAGTGCTTTGTGACTGTAGAACATACCACAGAGGTAAATCATTCTTACCATTGTTATTACCACTTTCTTTTTTCTGTGGCTCATGTGGGGAGGGTAGCAGACTGATTGGGGACCATAGTGTCCTGTGGGTGTCCTGTAAGGTTGATGATTTAGACTCTGGCTGACAGGTGTCTTGGGACAGCAGGGTCCTGGCCTGGAGCCCTTCTTCTGGGATGACTTACCCTGGTCAGTGTTGGTAAAAACAGGCTTTTTTCCCCTTCCCATAGGGGAAAGGAGCTCGATGCAGGGAAATATCTCAGGGGAGGGCTTAGCAGGCAGTGAGGGGTGGTGGACATGGAGAAGGAGAGAGGCTGGAGGCTCAACTGTGTCCTTACCTCCCCTTCATTGTAACAACCTGACCATTGATTTTATACACAGTTTAATAGTAGGTGTGTCACTAGGACCAGGGTCTTAAGCAGATGGGACAGTGCTTTTGTAGGAAAGTCACTCAGAATAAATGAATTCTTTATGGCTAGGATTTTCTTCCTTGATGCACCTAGGAAATACCACCCTGGCATTTTATGGTCAGTTCAGCAACTCCCTGAGGCCCTTCACCATCTGCTAGTGACCTGTAGATAATACTTGGAGAACCACTGGTCCTTTTGAGAGCTTTCTCCAGCCTTGGTTTTTGGTATTTTGGAGATTCAAGATTTGGCTGCCCAATTTGTAAGCCAAAATTGGAATGGCCATACTTTGAACAAGAGTATTGTTCTTCTTTAGCCCAATGATTTTGGGTATCTCTGATTCTCAGAGTCGAGGGGGAACTCAGAGGTCATCTAGTCCAGGCTAGACATTACTCAGAATTCTTAGATTTGGTGATTTGATGCTAGAAGGCCTTCTAATGACATACCCTTAACTCCTTCTTAGCTTTAGGGAGGGGGATAGGTACCTTAATAGGTAATTCTAGGTATCTTGAATTAAACCAGTAAATTCCATTTGATTCATCACATGTAGTCATCTGAACTTCGGCTCTGCTTTGGTAGCCTCTTGCAATTCCAAGGCATAAGCATTCTAACAGCCTGGCTGCTAGGTTTGAGCTCCTGCTCTTTCTGCTTTTGAGGAGGCCTCCTGGGACCTGCCCATGGGGAAGGCTGGAGGCCTCTGGGCTCAGGGGTCAGGCTGCCATTTTTGACTTGGTGTCATGGAAGAGGTTCTTCAATCCCTTGGAGGCCATTTGCTGTTTGTAAGAAATTGGCTTAATGTGGATGATATTTGGGCATCTACAGCTTGGGTCCTTATCCTTTGCTGCTTATCAGTCCCTTGCAGACTTTCATAGGAGGCAGATGTTTCAGGCCTGATTCTGAATTCTGAAAAGCAGTTACGTGTGCTCACAGTTCCCCCTTCCCAGCACACAGGCACAAGAGCACATCACTGGGCCTTTTATGGAGTTGAAGAAATGTCCCTTTGTGTATGTGACTAGAAGGGGGCCTGGGGCAGGGGCAGGGCTGCTGATTGCTTGGGGCCCTGGGGTGGGGAAGCACTGTGGCAATTCATCTCCGGAGCAGGCTCTAAGACTCACTGCCAGAGGTTAAGTCAAAAACAAACCGAGTTATTAGTGACCTTGTTAGAAATAATGACTTCTTTGTGCTTGCTGCCTCTCTCCCCTTAGCCTGTTAGCCTTGCTGCATTTGTTTCAATTGCTAACAAGCTGCTGTTGGCAGTGCTTCCTAGGCATACATATAAAGACTCTTACTGTATTTTATCTTGGTGTTTTATAGGGACTTCACTTCTTGAGGAAGATTTAAATTTGGTAGCTCATTGGTTAAGGAACTGGTTAATGGTTTACAACAATTCATTGTGTATAATTTGTGTTCTTTAAGAAGAGTATAGTGTAGAGAAAGAAACGAAAAACTTCACCAGAAAAGAAAGCAGACATGAGCCTGGTATAATCTCACTTTTCTTTTAAAATTTTGCAGCTACATTGAAAATCAACAACGAAATTAGGAGCGTGAAAAGATTACAGCTCTTGCCAGAGTCTTTTATTTGCCCACATGAGCAAGGTAATTTTAGCTTTATGTCATTTGAAAACTGAAGATATTGGGATGAAGCTTTGTGCAGTTGGGATTAGCCTAGAAAGTGACTGTACATGGTGTTTGGGAGAAAAATGTTTTATCTAATTTTTAGAACATCACTATAAAATGGTAACAGTTCTGCTCAGTACGGTTAGGGCTTAATCATTTTTGAGAAGCAGTGTCATTTTTTTGGACTCATTCTACTAGAATATTTGGTGAAAAAGCAACTGTTTATCAAGTATCATCTGTATGCCAGGCACTGTGCTGGGCACTATGGATCCAAAGACAAAAGTGAAACAGCCCTGCCCTCAGGGAGCTTACATTTGATCAGAGGAGACAACACATCCACATGTAGGCTTATGCATACAAAGTTAGTACTTTGTAGCCATAGAGGAGAAGGCTTGAGTGGTTGGAAGGACCAGGAAAAGCTTCTGGCAGAAGGTGGCCCTTGAGCCAGGTTTTGAAGCCTACATGTGATGCTGAGAGTTTGGGTGCTGGGGGACAGCATTTGGGGTACAGGGACCAGCTAGGGTGCAGGCATGGGGGTGAGAGATGGAACATATATTCAAGGGTGCCCAGTAGACTAGTACAGTGGGAGTAGAACACTGTGGATGGGAAGACTGCCTGAGAAACCTACAGAGATATGGAAGCATCAGATTGGGAAGAGTTTTGAATGCCAGCAGAAGGGTTTATATTCTAAAGGTAGTAGGGAGTCACTGGAGTTTATTGAACAGTAGGTAGGTATACAATTATCCCATCCACGTTTTAACTTTTCCCCATCATGGTTTTGATGTATCTTGAGTCAGTCTAAGAAATTAAATGGGAATTTTTTAGGAGTGTAGTAGAAGCCACAGATGACACAGAAAAGTTTGGAAACTTAAAACTGCATAAAATATATGTATAGTATAATATCAACCCAAAACTTAAAGTAAGGCACTGCAAATACTCCATAAAAGAAAAAGAAAGAAATACAGACTTCAAAGGGAGGGCCAAAAGATTTATATGGATTTCCCAGATCATGGGGATGCTGTGTCCTTAATTCCCACAGTGTAGAAGAGGTAATTGTATAATGTAAGACTTATATTCCCTGAAAAGAACAATGTATGACTTTACCATTTTAAGAAGCCAAAGAGGAGTTATTGAAAGAAAACATCCTCTGTGGTTTTTGTGTCCAACGTGTTTGTTGCCAAGGACACCAGTTTTGCCAAGGTTGGCAGAGCCTGCCTAGTGCTCCTGCTGAGGAGGGCACAAGTATGAACTAAGCTGAGGCTCACTTAGCATTAATCCTGCTCCATTGGAGGCCAGGCCATTGCCTGCTGTAGGCACTGGATGGGTGTGGTGTCTGACCCTCTCCAGGATGTTGCTATTTTACAGGGTGACATTGCTTATGACCTTCCAGAAAGTGTCCTGTGGATCTGCTTTTGGAGACACTTTGGGGTTGGGTGGACCATTAAACATCTAAGCTAATTACAGTCTTTCTTATGGAATGTTAACGATGGGGCTGAATTTATAAAGCCACAAATATGCTTGAAGTTGGTTGGATCCAGATCAGGAGATTTCTGTAAGTATTGGCTTAGGATAAATCAAGGGGCAAGGCCTGTATAGAAAGCAGCAGTGTCCTACATGAAAGTCTTGTGAGACTGTTATATATACCCTAAAATGCTGGTGTTGTGCATGATGTAGGTAGGGCTTCTATGAGAGAATTTTGGAATCTAATATTTTCCCTTCCAAAATGTCACAGGTGGAAACTATATATGTATAAAAAAAATTTGAGGTTTGGCAGATTTAAGTACGAAATTTTCTTTTCCCTGGGGGGAATTCTATGCCTCTAGACCAACATTTATGAGTTATTTCAATTTATTTTACGCCTAAACTGTGACCGAACCCAACATTGTTAGAGTAATTTCACCAGAATGCATGTCCCAATCAGATGCTTTATTTGACTACTTTTAAATAGAGACAAAGACTGAGTGAACAGAGGGAGGGTGAATAATGGGACATTAACTTATCTGTATCAGCTGAAAACCATTTAATTCTGAAAAGTGATTTTAAAAAAATTGTCTATAGGCTATTTTTTTGTGTCAACAGATTTTTTTTATGATGAATTTTTATTGCAGTGTAAACTCATTAATTATTGATGGCAGTCTCATAACTCTTTAATTGGCATAGTCCTTCTTATGTCAATGGTGCCATTGTTTATTGCCAATTTGAAATCTCCAGCTACACCTTGAAGTGTGAGACTATATTTTCCTCCACAGGCTGTGTTAGAAAATCATGAATTCACACTTGAAAGAGAGGCCACGACCCCTAGATTTTTTGTATTGCACCTCTGCATTGGATTTAAATGTCATTAATGTTTTTGGTAATGCCAGGAGTCTGGGCTGTGTGTGTTTCCTGATTGTTACCCGTGATATGCCTACAAGAAACCTTATTTGGCACTACAGTGGGTAGAGTGCTGCTGGTGCCGCCGCCACCATGGGGCTTAGGAAGCAGTGTTCTTCCCTTTTCAGACCAGGATGCTGCCTCCTCCCAGTCACGGAGGGTTGGTTCTGCTCCCTGTGCTCCCAGGAATGTGTGATGCTCCAGATGTTGGTTTTAATGAGAAATTTGGTTTGTAAAAAAGAGCCAACTTTTCAGACCATTGAATTAACTGTCTGCTTTTCAGAGTGTGTTGGGCTGCTTGGCTCTACACTCTTCTCTCTTTTGTCTCAGCAGAGGACAACGTGGCCAGCAAATACAAAGACCTCCAGAAGCTCTCCCGCCTTTTTAAAGACCAGTTGGTCTACCCTCTTCTGGCTTTTGCCCGACAAGGTGAGCCATGGCAAAATTCTGGGGCTCTCTGCTGGAGACTTTCATTCACACACAGGGGCTGGACTGGGCTGCCATGGGCCTTCATCCAGCCTCTGCTATCGGTTAGGCCTTCCCTGGGCCTCAGTCTCCTCATCTTCCCCTGCAAGGGATTGGAGGAAATGATTTCCCTGGGCCCCTGCAGGTCTGGGTCCTTAGAGGCCACTGTGCCAAGCTGTGAGTGAGGCGCTATGATAGTGGAGACCAAAGAGCAACTCCCCTCCATTCTAGAATGATGGACTGCATGGGCAGTGTCTTTACTGCAGTCAGGTCAGATCACTGAGTATTTGGTAAACATCTGTCGTGTGCCAGACCAAGCAGCAAGGATACAGAGAAAAGTGAGAAACTTGCCCTGTTCTCCAGGGCCCTCAGGCCAATGGGACACATCCTGCAGACAACTGGGTGTGGTGAGCTGTGGGCCAAGTATGTTGGGATGGTCTTAGTGGGGGCTTTACAGGGATCAGGAAAAGCTTCTTGTATAAGTAGGGATTTGAGCTCACCTTGGCCCCAGGGTGGGAGACTTGAAGGAGGCCAGGGAGGATGGGAGGGGGAGATGAGAAAGGAGAGTGTTCTAGGCATAGAGGCAGCCAGGTCAAATATCAGGAGTTGGGAGATGTTTCAGGTTGTGTGGGAAGAACATTAGGGAAGCCAGTGTCACTGGATAACAGAGTGTGAAGCATGATGAGGGGGGTAAATTGTAAGATGCCAGGAACAGTAGAAATGGGCTTCAGTATGGAGGGCTTTAAAAGCCAAACATCCCACAGCAGGCCCTCGAGGTGGTTTAGTCAGGTGTAGAGCTAAATGGAAGAGAATGCAGTGAGATAGTGTTGTGAGATCAGAGGAAGGAACTGGGATCCAGGGAAGGATTCCTGGAGGAGATAACATTTCAGCTGGGCTTTGAAGGGTAGAAAATTAACCTTGGGTATTTCTTTTTCCTTTCATTTTTATTCTGGAGCATTGAATTGTGTTATTTTCAGTATTGGAAACTCTTAGTATGGGGTCAGTGACTCCTCAAATTTGAGAGGGGCTTGTGGCCCAGAGAGAGGGTTAGTAATTTCCCCAAGGACCTGCAGTTTTGGGTGTGTCAGCAGCAGCACTGGAGCCTGGCCTTCTGCCTCCTTACCTCTCCACTGTTTGCTTTTACATAGAATGTCTTCTTTTTTCACGCATTCACATTTATGGGAGTATGTAGAGTTTCAGCACTCTAGGTTTGCTTTTGTTGATTTCTGTTTCATTATATCAACAGTTTTGAATTACAAGCTCTCCAGTTGTAGACAATGGCCTGTTAAAACAAAACACACATATACGTAACATGTTCAAATATCAGTAGAACAAATATCAGTAGAACAAAAACAAAACAAAACTGGATAATTTCTTAAGATTTTACAACAAACAAGGGTTTACGTGCATTGGTCTGAGAAATCTATAAGGGAAAAACCTTGATGATCCACATCAGAACCCAGTGTAATGGGTGTTTCAGTCCTCTGCATCCTTCCCTCTTTCTGTTAGAAGGGCTCAGAGGCTCATGGGAAGGAGTACCAGCTGTCAACCTCTTTCTGCAGCACTGGTCAAAGGCCAAGTCCTCTCATTGATTATGACCCAGTATTAAAATGCTTTAAGGAAAACAACCTAGTGTTTAAAACTTAGTTAAGACTTCTAATGGGGGAATGAATTTTCTTTGTTATTAATAAGAATGTTATGAAAATTACCTCTAAAATCCCATTAAGAATTGAGATAGTTATAGTTATAAAGTTATATATATGTGTGTATATATATATATATATATATATATATATATATATATATAACATTGTATATGTGTCTATATAATTATAGTTATAAAGTCCTGTTATAGACCATCCCTATTAATGAAGGCCTGTCTTGGTGCAGCTAATCTACAGATGTTTTGTAGATTTGAAGACTAATGCATTTCCAGCCCTATTGTTAAAAGCTTTCTAAGAAATTCTTCTCTGGCTGCTCAGGAATGTTGTGATGGCCTCTTACCTTCCTTGAATTTTGAGTGTGTGCCAGATAATCCCTTCAGGGCAGCAGTGTTTGGGAATTCAGAGTTTGTTGTGGGTCAGGAAGAGGCATAAGTGCCCAGTTTCTGGAGGGCAGGCTGGGGGTCAGCAGGAGATCTTAGTGCCACAGCACCAGTGACTCATTTTTCTTTTCTTTTCTAGCTTTAAACTTGCCCGATGTGTTTGGTTTAGTCGTCCTTCCGCTGGAATTAAAACTGCGAATTTTCAGGCTGTTAGACGTCCGTTCAGTCCTGTCTCTGTCTGCAGTTTGTCGTGACCTTTTTATTGCTTCGAATGACCAACTTCTGTGGAGGTTTATGTACTTACGGGATTTTCGAGGTGATTTTCAGAGCATTCTAATTAATGAAGAAAGAGACCTACTTTTTACCATTTCCATTTGAAGTCTTAATTGAGTAGGATTTGCCAAGAGTTTTTAATAGTGTCCTTTAGTTGTTTTCCTCTAAGTGTTTTAAAATTAATTGATTGTAACCAATAGCATGAATTAGACTAGAAAGAGTCCAGCCTTTGTGTTGTTTTGCAAATATCCTGAGAGTTCTCACTTCACATTGAATCCCTGTATTCCCCTCAACACATTGGGCTCATTATTTAAATGAATGTTGCAGCCAGTTTCCATAAGAGGGAAGAACCTACTCTCCAACCTAGGAAATCCCCACTGTGCAAATAATCTTTGCTAGGAAATGATAGCCCTGATTCTGCCCTGCAAGCTGTCCCATAAAGACCTGGAGCATTTAAAGATGCAGGGAAGCCATGGGAAGTTGGGGGAGCTCATGGGACTGAGCAAAAGGAGCGGCCCCAAAGCAATGACTTGCCTGGACTTTTCCCCTGCCCTCCTCTCCTTCCCCTTCTTCCCTGCACAGTCTGAAATGCTTCCAATTAGAGATTTATTTGGACTAGGAAACACTTGTTTTGAGTGATGGTCACACCTTAGTATGAATTAGTTTGCCTGACAGCTTTCCACCTGCCATCTTGCTGAATCTCCCTTGCCCCAAAGGAATGGGGATTGTAAAAGAACCCCACGTTTGGAGTCAGAGACTCTGTTTTTTGTGACTTCGGGCAAATGCCTACCCTCTCTGCACCCTTGTTAGCTGAGCTATAGCATGGAAGAGGTCAGAGGAGATGGTCTTGCTCCCTTTGGACTCTAAAGTCAGTGTTCTTGTGCTTGAGGGAGGGGCAGGAAGAGAGGGGGGAGGGTCCAAGGAGAAGGCAGGCAGGAAGTTCTCTTATTCCTCTTGAGGGGCTACCCCAAGTTCTCAGAGAGGGTCCACATGGCCCAAGTCCTGACCCTTCTGTCACATTAGGCCTTACTGCACTCACAGGCTCCCTACCTTCATGTTGGCCACCAGAAGCCTGAATTTGGGGTGAGGGGTGGAGGAAAGGGGGTGCACTATACCCCATGAACCCAGCTTGCTCAGGGAGTCCTACATTTATGGGTCCACTTTGAACTTTGGCTTGGGGCAAATGAGTCTAGATTGATTTTCAAGCATGAAAAGCATTGAGATGCATTGGAGAGTAATGGTTAGAGGGCTAGACTTGGCCCCCTGAGGCTAGGGATTTTGTAGCCTCCATCCATCCTGGGTGTATGACTGCAGCTGGTTAAATTATGGAGGAGTGGTCAGTTTGTGTCGGTGGATGGTATTCCCATGCTTGCAATTCCTAACCCTGCTGAAGTGACAGATTGGGACACCTCAGAGTTGGGGGAAGGGGAGAAAGAGATGGTGTGAGGCCATCAAGTGGCGCCAGGTAGCAGCTCCAGGCTTCTGGCATTGGTTTGTTCCCAGACATAATGTCAGTTATTCTCTTAAAGTCTTTCTCTTCAGGCCCCTCGGGCTTCCTCCCAACACCGGGTGCCTTTTGAGGGTTCTGAGTAACCATTAGCAGAACCTGGGGAGGAAGAATGACTTCCAGGGGTGGTCCCTGGGGCAGAATCACTGATGGGGCAGAGACCCTGCCCCCCTCAGCCTCTGCAGTACACCAGCCATTTCTGAGAGCATGATCTTCCCTAAGAAATAGCCTGAGGAACAAGGAAGCAGGAGTGATGCTCTAGGCAGGAAGCTGAGTGGAACCTTTCCCATGTTTGTTTCACGATAATGACATTACCTCAAGAGCCTCTTTGAAGAGGTCTTGGGACCTACAGGGCTTCTCCATCCCCAAGCCAGGAAAATGTGCTGATAGCCACTCCTCTTCAGAGCACAAGGGTGAGTTTAATTGGGGTGGTCAGCAAGCCCCAGAGAGCTGAGGAGAGCTGACTGAGGAAGGGGGAAATCACAGAGAAATGATTTGGTGCTGGGCTGTGTGATCACATTCAGCTCTGCCCACTTCAGGAGGCCCTGGGCCTAGGGTCCTGAAGACAGGGCCCAGTTAGGTTCAGTCTGCTCCATTTAAGAAAATGGGACATAGGTATTGGTGTGTAAAATGAGGGGAGGGGGATTGGTCTTCATAAATTTTGCTTATCATGTTGGACAGATGAGGTAACATGGGAATTAACTTAGAAATGTGTCTTTCTTTGTAGATTGTGCTGTCAGACCTCGAGACACTGATTGGAAAGAGGTAGGTGCTTTTAAATACACTTTGATGGCTGCTGTCCATAGGGGGAAAGAAGAGTTAGCCAGGCAGTCACCCAGTCTGCTGTTGTGTGGTGATGCAGTGATGGCAAATGAAGGTGTTTGAGGGGAGGGGCCCCTTGCCAAGAGGAGCAGTTTCTGAGATGCCTGTCACACCTCACCTAATTTAATGTAGTGGAGGTGGGGTCAGGCCTAGGATTTGTGGATTTGTTCATTGTTATCTTTAGGTTCTGGGGTACTTGATAATTATTGTGGGGGGGGGGTGTGAGTATGTGGGTATGTGTACATATGTGTGTGTACACATGTGTGTATAAGTGTGTATGTGCTGCATGTATATGTTCATGTGTATTTGTGCCCATGTTTGTATGGTTTATGTGTGTATACACACGGATGTTCTACCTTCACAAAGAGCCTGATATCTTCTGGGTTGCAGGCCTTAACTGTGGTTCTTGTGGGCTCCTCTTCTCAGAAAGTTGAGCTCTTCAGAAATGGTTGTGAATTTTGATCACACCATGTCTGGAGCCACACTTAGGGTTCTTTAGCTTGTGCAGGAAGAAAGAGGGAGGAGGGGATTTCTCTTGGGAGTAGTGTAGGTGAATCTGTAACTTGAAAACTAGATTTAGTCAAAGCAACCCCCCCTTACTCTGCTCCACTGTTTTTCTTCAGCTCTACAGGAAGCAAAAACAGAGGAAAGATGCCCTGAGATGGCGGCACCCCATGTTCCTGCCCCCTCCGCCCCACCCCATGCCATTCCACCCCAGTCCCTTCTACCCCAGCCCCTTCCCCCCCAACCCCATGTATCCCCCAGGGATTATTGGTGGTGAATTTGATGAGAGACCAATGCTTCCTTATGTTGGGGACCCGATCAATTCACTCATTCCTGGCCCTGGGGAAACGCCTGGCCAGTTCTCCCCATTCAGACCCCATTTTGATCCAATGGGCCCATTTCCTGGGCCCAATCCTGTCCTGCCAGGGCGAGGTGGCCCCAGTGACCGGTTTCCCTTCAGGCCCAGCCGTGGTCGGCCAACTGACATCCGTCTCTCATTCATATGATGGTTTATAAGCCCATTCGAGCTTGCTTTAGGTTCTGTTTTATTTTTCCCTTAAAACCACAGTGTCATCTCCTTGGGGCTCAGTATCCCTAGTGTTTTCTCATGGTTGAGCATGCCCAGGCCCTTGGACTAGGCCTGCTTCAAGTTTCCTATGGGGAGTACGCTTGGATTACCAGGTTGCTGAAGGTATACCTGAGAAAGGGGTGCAACTAAAGAAGAAGAGGTGGTGGGGGAGCCCTGTTCTCTCTTCCTGATCTCAGAAGGGTGTCAAAGTTACAACATGCTGCATCAGATAGCTTAACATGCAAAGTAACATGTCTGCTCTGACTTTTCTTACAGAAAGATATATAATAAATACTTAGGAGACTTTCCCAGCCGACTTGGGTCTTGTTCACTATCAGAAACTCTTCTCCGTGGAGTTGAACTCTAGAGTATTCCTGCAAGGCACAGGGATCTTACCTTTGGGGGCCTTCTCAATTAGGGGGTGCGTGTGATGAATGGGCAATGAATGGTTTGTTCCTGAAAACCAATTTTGTGTCTGTCTTTGAACACCTTGAGGACTAATTGGTGATTTGTTGCTTTAAAGAAAATAATTATTACATGAAAAGCAGTTGTGGTTTGAAGACCACAAATACACAAAATTCAGGACTTTCATTTTTCTTATAGCAAAGACCTAACACAAACAGATCATCATACAAACAACTGTATAGAAACATGTTACAACATGACCAGCTTAGAAAATCTGAGTCAGAGCATGAGGAGAGGAAAAACACTGTCAGGGTCTATAGAGTCTTCTGAATACTGCAAATATGGCTTCCTCCTTCTTTAGTTCCTTTTGTATATAAGACAATGGCTTGGGAAGACGTTAAGAGAAAAGTTAGTGTCCTCAACGTGAGGGGACACCATTCTCTTTTGGCTATAAATTGAGACCTTTTAAAAATGACAGTGAATAAACTTGGATCAATAGTATTTTTCTATGGGCCATGTTGAAATAGTAGCTTAAGTGATAGGTGCTGAATATCACATACAGGCCCCCTGTGATTTGATTAAACAAGCATGCATTTAATGCAGTTTAGCTTAATTGGGTTCTGGCTTTGAGGTTCACCCCTGAAGTTTTAATGGAAATAGAAAGATAAAGAAGTGTTCACACTTATATTTCATTTACCAACACACTTTTTTTTCTTTTTGGAGGGGGGACGGCAGGGCAATTGGGCTTAAGTGATTTGCTCAAGGTCACACAGCTAATAAGTGTTAAATGTCTGAGGCTGGATTTGAACTCACTGCATCACCTAGCTGCTCCAGCCCTGAAGTTTTAACGGAAGTTAGAAAAGTAAAGAAACGTTCACCCTGTATTTTATTTACCAACACTCTTTCTCAAACTGTAATGGTCCTTCTTGAAGAAAACAACATTGCAACATTTACAAGCAGCAAAGGTCCCATGTCTAAAAGGGATGATCCTAGTACAATAGGTGTTGAGGCACCATCCTTGAGGCGACAATGATACTGGTGTCCATCAGTTACAGCCATGTGTCTCCAGCTCCACTGGCCACTCACTGATAAACATGTCCAGGGGCTTCTGAGTCTATGATTATGTGCCCTTTGCCATGTTCTTTCACGCGGATCAGATTGCAGAGTTCATTGAACTGTCAGGGTGCAGCAAGTATTCAGTAATTCCTTACCTATAGTGAGTGTATTCATGGTTGCAAATCTAATGCTCCTTTGATAGACAGTGAAGCAGGGAAGATGAGTCAGGTATGGATGGTTAACAGCCCCATAGAGCATACTTGTGCAGGATCGCAGGATCTCTGAGGTCATCTTGTCCAGCGTTACCTGTGCAACAGTCCTCCTGTACTTGACAAGTGGACATCCACCCTCTGCTTGAGGTCTCCAGTGATTAAGAGCCCACTGCTCCCCAAGGCAGTCCATTCCCCTTTTAGACAGTTTTCATTACTAGGAAATGTGTCTCTTTCTAATTTCTTCCCATTGCTCTGGTTCTTCCCTTCTGGGACTCCGCAGGACCAGTGTAAGCCTCCTACACACCAGTCCTTGGAATGGTTATCAAGGTCAGCTCCCATGTCTCGCAGAGTTCTCTCTAGGCTAAACACTCCTCATTCCCTCAGCTGGTCTCCAGGCCCCTCGCTGTCTTGGTGGCCTCTTCTTTGCCTACTTCAGTTTGTTGATGTCCTTCCTCAGATATGGCAGCCAGAGTGTGACATAAAACCTGAGATATGTGACCCTAAGGGATCTTTGCTTCTTGTCCCTCTGATTTTCAATTCTAGTTGAAATTGAAGTTCAGTTTACAATTCCTGTAAGTGAACTGCAGGAAGTCAGAAAGGGATTGGCTTGTAGGAATGCTGATATAGGTACTCAAGTCCACACTACAGGGTGAGACCAGATATTGATGACCTCTGAGGACTTCCTCGGCTCTTATAGCGAATATGAAGGCATTACCAGCACATTTCTTTTTTTCCCCCTGCCACTTTGACTTTGTCAGACCCCAGGCCCTGAGATAGCCATTAGCTTTTTAGTTCTGAATGAATCTTGGGAAGTTGGGCATGGTGATGGTGGTGTCTTAGATATGCCTAGTAAGAAGAGAAGCAGCTCCTGAAAACTAGGCAAGGACATGCCCACATCTTGTTTTACAAACTGTGGCGGGGGGGTCAGTTTGAGTTAGGCCCTCTGGGGTTCCATATGATTTAGGGAGGAAGTTTGGAATTTGACTTGCTCACCCATCTGCCAGGCAGATATAGCTCCATAGACCAAAGGCTCACCTGGCAAGCTTACACAGTTATCCTTTGTTTTCCCAGTAGGAACATAGGACTTAAGTGTGTTCCATTCCAGATCAAAACACTTAAAATCAGATAATCAGATTGAGGAGGAGAATGGAATATTCCTTTGGTCCCCTGGTATCTCCCTAGTCACTGAGAAAACAGATGCAGCAGAGTATATCAGCTAGTTCTAAAAATAAGTCAGCTTAAACAGAAAGTTTGGCAGGTGGCCACAGACCCTGCACATGGTGGCCTTGCCTTTCCTAGATGGAAAGATAATAGCTGCGCTCTTAGGAAAACTGCTGTTCTTTGAGTGTGGAGGTGAGCTGCTGGGGTCAAAGTGAGGGCTATTTAATTACTGCCATTCAGGACCTGGCTGAAACATTCTTCCCAGCTGGTTCCTCTGACATTTGGGGCTCTTCCCTTGTACTCTTCCCCCACTTCCAGTGCAGAGTTGTCTGAAAAGAAGACCTGTGTATGTCTACAGTCTCCTCTGCTTCTGCTTCTGCTCCTCACTGGTTCTGCCCTGGGAGGGCACAAGAGGTCCTTTGTGCCCTTTATGCATTGTGCCTTTTGTCAGTGCGCTGATCAGCCTGGGGTTTTTTCCCAAGCTACTCCTCACTCATATCCTAAAGGCTGCCCTTGTATTAGTCAGAATCTGAATATTAGAGTGCACCAAAACATTTAATGCCAGCAGTGACTCCTTTGTTGGTTATATCAGCCTTGTACAAAGCTTGTTAGCCCCAATCCACGCTCCCTCTAGAACAGTGGTTCTCAGCCTGTGGGTTATGTTCAATTTGTAACAATCCTGCATATCAGATTATTTACATTATGATTTATAACAGTAGCAAAATTAGTTATGAAGTAGCGATGAAAGTAATTTTATGGTTGGGAGTCACCACAACATGAGGAACTTTATTAAAGGGTCGCAGCATTAGGAAGGTTGAGAACCAGTGCTCTAGAAGACTCAGAAGGAAAGCCTGAGACATGAAAATGCCTTGGAGGTCTGGCCCTAGGTAAACCAATGGCAATTGTTTGTCCCCAAGTAGAAGTCCCTCCTTTCCCACTGAGGTAAATGACTAATTGCACAGCTAAGCTAGGATTGAGTTTTTATTTATCTTTTTAGAAGTGAGTTATTTATTTATTCATTTATTTATTTGGGGAGGGCAACTGGGGTTGTGACTTGCCCAAAGTCACATGGCTAGTAAGTGTGTAAAGTGTCTGAGGCTGGATTTGAACTCAGGTCCTCCTGACTCCAGGACTAGTGCTCTATTCACTGCACTACCTAGCCGCCCCTGGACTGAGTTTTTAAATGATTCCTTCTTCTGTCCTCCCGTTTCCCTGTCCCTTAAATGACTGGAAACCAGAAACCTGCCCCCTCTTCCCCCAGTGAATTCAAACTTTTTCCTAGACTAGAGGAAAGGAAAGCATCAAATTTTCTTTAGGAAGATTATGTTCTTGGCAATGGGATTTTTCTTAAGCAAGATTTTAGGGACACTGTGTCTGCCTTGTGGTTCAAGCAAGATTAGCATTATCTCAAAATCTGTGCAGGGTTTGGCCAACAGGAACTCAAATAGATATAGGAACTCCTGACTTGGCTTTGGATCTTGCCACAGACCTTAGCAGACAAATCTTGTTTGCTTACTGGAATCCCTAACTGACTCAGGTATGTTTCTAGTGAAATGCTTCCCACCTGTCAGTGGCCAATAGCCTTGCCTGAGCAGCTAAAACCAGTCCTATGTGCCAGCTGGTGCCAACTCCTGTGGCCTGCTTCCAATGGCATATGGCCATTGTGGTCTGCTTTTCACCTTCCTCACTTATTTCTCTAGTTTAGAATTGTTCTCTTTGAAATGGAAAATCTGGCATTGATTTTCTTTGGCCTTAGTGCCTCTATCTCACTTGAATACTTTTCCTAGGTGGTTTCACTCCCTTATTGAATCTTATAGGACATCTCTTTGCTTCCTAATACTTTGTCATTTAATTTGGTTCACTGATAAGGCATTTAGCAGATGGGTTATAAAATAACTATCCTAGCTTGCCTATTGGAGCCACCTTAGGGCCCTCGGTGGGCAAAAAATGCTCCTTTGATTTGAAGTGTGACAGAACTTTATTTCTCTGGAAAACCAATTTCTGGGAAAGGTGTGAAGGAGATGGGTGAAAGAAGCCAGCATGTCAGATTTTCTTATTGCGTCTTTTTAACCTTCGTATGATATTATATTGGTGGTGTTGCACAATATTTCAAGAGGTTTGGGTTAGGCCATGTGAAGGGGCAGTGCCATTCAGCGTTCTGGCATCAATTGGGCTGTTTTCTTGAAAAGTAGAATATCTCTTTTAGGATTTCTGCTTCCTTCAGGGTTCAGTTAGGGAATATTTTAACAAGGAAGTTAACACAGGGATTTATTAAATTGAGTGGAATCCCTGAAGATTAATCACCCAGCAAATGAATTTTATACTTTAATATATTGAGCCAGCATGGTATCATATTGGTCCAAAGATAGCCTTGGGTTTTTAAGGGAAAAGAACCTGCAGGGTAAGGCCTATGACAATTATTCCTTCTCTTTCCAGCTCACATGAGTTTCAGTACTGAGTCAGCCTCTGAGTTTCTTGTTAAACATGAAACCTTGCCACAGTGAACATAAGCTTTATCTTAGATTGTGCTCTTAAAAGGAAGACACACAGACATACAGACACATTCACCCACGTGTGCTTCTGCACATGTGTGCACATACAAAACCCACCAACAGAACATGAAGGTAGAGACTTTATCATCCAGATATACAGTCCTCCTGTTTTCAAAGTGATACTGATTAAAATTAGCTTAAATAAAGGGGGAAAATGGTGAGAAGCTATATATATTTCTATATGTATATACATACATATACACGTGTGTATACATATACATGCATGCATATATATATATATGTGTATATATATATATGTATGTGCCAAAATGCCAATGAACTTCTCTTTGAAAAATCCAGTTTTCAAAGTGGGTTTAGGACTTCTCCAGGGAAAAATGATTCCCATTTCTGAGATCATTACAAAGCAGTTAATGGCAGCATGCACGGGAATATACCTGTAGGGAGAGCCAACCTGCCTCAGTGATGGGCCAGAGTATGGTCTGTAGATGGTTAATGCGTGGCTTTTAAGAGCCCCAGGAGGGTTTTATGATGCCTGCAGGAAGCTTCCTAAGTGAGTACTTACCCAGAGCTAATCTTGGCTCATTCAGCATTCTTCAGGATCACTACTTTCTGTTTTGGGTCGTCTGAGCCAGTGTGAAATTTTGTAATGGTGTGACTGCCTCAGTACAATGTTCTGTACCAATCTTAATGAATGTGAGGTATATCAGACTGCCTGGAAACGTCCCATATTTTCTGTGTCCAAATGGCCAGAATGAATGAGTGCAGACTACTGGTGCTGCCCACCTGGGCTTCACATTTGATCAGGTAGTTCTGCCCCTTGAAGGGACAGAAAAGTCTTTTATTTGTAGTGTCACCTACTCCAAGAGAGACAGATGGAAGAAATCAGGTATCAATTCTTATATATAACCAGAGACAACAACCTTCCATTTGATTGCAATGGGTGGTGGTTTGGTGGGAATGGAATTTTTTGATCCCCTTAATGTAACACTCAGTAGCACTTCACTTCCCAGAGAACCTCATTTCTGTCATAGTAAAATTTACCTTCCTCTCTTTACTGCGAGAATGACAAGTTCTACTTGGGGAAAGAATCTAGTTTGGAAAAGCATGGGCACAACAGATATGGTACAGCTTATTCCATTACTTGGTGGGGAAAGGATGGGTCATTTACATCCATGAGGAGATTTAAAATCTCATTTTTCTAGTCACTTCATCCTTCCTCCACACTTCTCTTCTTTCTCCCCTTCCCTTTCCCCCCCTTTCCCCCCCCCAATCCTCTTGGTGTGAGCATCACTTCTTGACCTTGTCCTCCCCCATGCCCATCATTCTAAGGAGCAATGGGATGGCTGGATTGGAAAGTAGGATAGAAGGTGGGGACAAAGCAAAGGGCCCATCATCAGTAAGTAAATAGACAATTAGTCTCCTGGGTAATGAAGTTTAATTAAGCCAATGCATGGGGGCAGGGATGGTTTCTGGCCTTTTAACAGAGGTCATTGTTGCACCAATAGGAGCCCTGAGAGGAATGTGGTGTGGGAAATGGATGCCCAAGTCACCCAGCTATGCAGGTGAAGGCTGCCCCTGAAGGTATGATAGTCAGAATTATATAACTGGTGCTAAAAAGAAGGGGTGTGGTAAGGCAAGTGTGTCATGTGATGTGACCTTCAGAGGGCCTGACAGGGAGTTCTTGCATTTGTAGCCTACCCTTAACCCTTGTGTCTGTACCAGAAGGAGAGAATGAATAAAGGGGAGGGAAGGAATTCTCCCAGAGACAACTCAAAAAAATAAAAGTATCATGGCTGTTCTTCTCTTCCCTTACACTAGACAATAGCCCCTTATATGGATTTTTTTTTGGTTCAGCTTGTGTCAATCAAAGCCTAAGTATACTGGAAATGTCATCAATTACTAGTTTAAGACTTAGGTGCCAATATTGTGTTATGCCAGGACCATTGCCAATAACTGCAGATGTGGGAAGTAATCCTAGCCAGAGGCCAAGGAAAGGGCCTCCTGAATCAGCCTGGTTTCTCATTTTTTGAAACTGAATTGAAGGTAGGGATGGAGGCCAAAGTACCAGCTGTGCCTCCAAGGAACCTTCAACCAAACCGTACTGAGTCAAGAATCTGTCCTCCAAAGCTAACAAACTGGTCACCAGCCACACCACACCTTTGTCAAGGATGCCCGAGTATGGCATGGCTGTTTGAAGGCTGACTTGAGTTGGGACCCGATGTTCCAGGCCAACAGTGCAGTTGCCAAGGAAGGCAAAAGAAAATAACCTTTGGTCTGCTCTCTACCTCAATGGTTTGGCCTTGGAAGACAACATGGCAGGGCTGGAAGAACAGGAAGGGGGTTCTTCTACCTGGCTCTCCAGGGCATGGATTTCAGGTAACTGCCAAGCCTTCAGTTTCCTGAGGGCTGCAGGGGAAATGTCTCTAGGTTTTGAAGCCTCTCCAGACACTACCTCTCCCCCCTCACCTGTAAACTCAGGATTGTTGATTAAGAGCTAGAAGAGGGTTATATGAGGACATCCCAACACTCCCCTGGATGCCTTCTCATTTTACAGAGAAGGCAAATGGCTCTTCCCTCATAACAGGTGGAAGAAGACCCAGGATTCGAATGCGAGGCCACTTTTTCCAAAGCCCTTGACTTTACACTGACCACTACTGCCTCTTAACAAGGGAATGGGAACTTAACCAACCTGAGAGTGACTGATGAGGGATTGGCCAGCATTCACAACAGGTAGCCTTCCTTCCTTCCTCTATTGAATTCTTTTGTGCTTTTCTACTCACCAGGACTCTTGGGTATCCAGAGCACTGGCCCCGGGTGCTCTGTGAATGGAGCCCCACTGCATGTGTGCATGACATGGAGCTCATGGATTCCTTGGATTTGGACCCATCTTTTGAAGGTGACCTAGGGCCTCTGATGGGAGAGCTGAGGAGTCAAGGGCAGTGCATCCTAATGCAACCAACTATTCTTAAATGCATTTTCTTTAAGGGACCTTCCTCTTCCTCTTAGTAGCAAAACTGGAAGGAGACTGTGGACCACTTAGATGTGCAAGCCTAGAAACATAATATAAATTGTTTGGGTCATATGTTCTCATAGACTCATAGATTCAGAGGAAGAAGGGATCTTGCAGATCATTGAGTTCGGACCCCTGCCTTCATTTTACAACTCAGTACACTGAGGTCCAGAGAGGGGGCTGTGTGGCTTAGGGGACCTGGCTCCACATCCCAGCTCTGTGGCTCAGTACTGTGCCACTCAAGGGTGTTTCTTCTCTGGGCCTCAGAGATCAGAAGGACCCTTTCCCAGCTCTAAATCTGGGAAAGAGGCTTGTGGTTCGTCCCATGGGTAGAAGCCAGACTCTGAATTCTGGGCCTCTGACTCCTAATTCTTTCTGCTGCCCCTCCCTCCCTATCTCCTCCAGGATGTCACCAGGCAAATGCAATAAGGACTGTGCATTCAGTGGTGTGGGGAGGACTGTGGGGAGTTTGTAAGCCTGTCAGTAGCCAGTAAGTTAATGTATAGGAGCCTTTTAAAAATGTTTGCAGTGTATTCTCAGAATCCTTATTGCTTGGTGTAGTGTTGTCAGATTCATGGGTGGGGGTGACATACCTGAGGTTTGTTCCCAAAGGCAGGTCTCTATCACAAACCAAGAATGAAGTCTGGTCACAAAAACAGAGACTCTAGCTTGGGTGCTTTGGGTAGGAGAGCAGGAATCCCATTGGAGCATTATTTCAGATAATTCAGAAAATTTCAGATAATTCCTCAATTTGCCAACACCTACTACCCAGTTGGATAATTAAGGAAAACCTTAAAAAGTGAAATTAGAACACAGTACAGAGAATCATTTTCTGGCGTAGAGAGAGGCCACCCAAAAATACCCCCGATGGATTCCTTTCACAGATTGCATATGAACTGTTAGACGTTGCTGTCATCAGGCAGACTGATAGGAATGGGAATGAATGATGGGGGTTGGTGTGCAATATTTAAGGACTAGAGTGAATTTTCTAGAGCATTCACCACCACACTCCCTTTGGTTCCCCATCAGGGTGGGGTTAATCAGAAAACAGACTGGCAGAGGCTTTGCTCAGCTTGAGGATGGTCTCAGCTTTGGCTTCATCTTCACTGGGGTGAGTAAGGGATCCTGAGACTGTGAGTCAGGGACTGGTATTCGCTGAAAGGGACATGAAAAATTCATGTAAGTGCCTGCCCTGGTGTGGACAGACGTACAAGGCAGTCTCCAATAGAACTCTCAGTAATTCAACAGTGGACACATTAATTGCCTTGTATTTGCAGAGCCCTGTGCTAGGTAGTGAGGGTCAGACAGTGATTAATGGGATAGATCCTGCTCTCAATGACCTTCTGGTCTCTCCAGTAGGGCAGCTAAGACTTTCATGTGAATGATTAGAGTATGACCTAGAATTCGATTCTACAAGAAACGGGAGAAAAGTGAGGCCTGAGGAAGGATCATTTCCTCAAGTGCTGAGAGCCTGGGGCAGTAGTGGTAGCTAAAGGAAATGGAGAGAGAAAAGTGGGAGATTTAAAAAAAAAACCCCGAACACACAAGTTTTCTGAAAGTGACACCTTAAAGCCTGGCCTCCACTTGTTTGTCCTGTCTCCTGTGGAAGACTTTCCCTGATAGTTCCAATGCACACAAATGTCTTTGTTTTCTTCTGAAGCACTTCCTGACTTGTAACACAGTCAAGGCAAGCAGCTGGTTTGGTCCCTTCTTCCTTCCCCTACCCCTCCCATTAAGGTAGCAGCTGTTGTTAATAGTCATTAGGTCCTAGGATTTCCTAAAGGGCAGAATGTGACTTTCACCCTATTTAGATCATCAGCCAAGCCTAACGAATGCTTTCTCTAGGCTTTCTTATTCTCATCATTTCCCCAGGTTCACTTTAGGCATCCCCTAAAGGCACCTACTTGAGATGGGGATGGGAAGGCATTGACTTTTTATATCCCACAAGTCCTCACTGAGGTCTTCATCCCTGTACCAGGGGATGGAGCTGTGAGGTGAGGAAAGTGCCCTGTCTGGTGGCATGGCTTGGGAGATGCTGCTGGCTCCTCTGGATAGCTGGGGGAGCCAGGACACTGATGGCTGCTCTGGTGAGTCAGACTGGGGCTTCTGGGGCTGCTGATTTTGTGGCACGAGTCTCTGCTGGGGAGGACCTCCGGATTGTGAAGACTGAGCAGACTGGGCTTCCTAGGCCTTCCTTTGCTCCCCTCCTGACAATAACAAATCCCTTACATATATATATCTATGTCATTGGCAGCTAGGTGGTACAATGGATATAGCATCAGACCTGAAGTCTGGAAGACTTCTTGAGTTCAAATCTGGCCTCAGACAGACACTTATTAGCTGTGTGACCCTGGGCAAATCGCTTAATCCTGTTTGGCTCAGTTTCCTTATCTGGAAAATGAGCTGGAGAAAGAAATGGCATCTCTACCAAGAAAACCCCAAATGGGGTCATGAAGAGCCAGATATAACTGAACATCAAACAGCGCATATTTACGCTAATGTGAGAGTGTATAATTTCAGAAGGCAACTCTTCTCAGACTCATGTTTTTAAATAACTGAAGGAAATGATAAAAGATGCAGTTTTCCTCAGCTGAGTCCATAGACCCCTGAAATCAATCCGCAGACTCTCTTTTCCACCCCTCAGGTTAAGAACCCCTGCCCTAACCAGATACCAATCTACCTGATAGCAGTAATCTGAAATGTAGAAATAATTCCTAGATAGGAAACAAATGTGTCTCAGAAGCTCAAACTTCCAGAAGGTAATTGCCACAATCCCAGTTACCAATTTGTAAACTACTCTACATTTTTGTACCAGAGCCCATGGGTAGATTATTAAGCAAAAGACTGATTTTCTTTTGTGGCTTAGATCAGTCAGGTGTACTTGAGAATCACACCTAGTGTGTACACGTGCCCTCACACATTTATCAGAAGGGTGAACTGTACCTTGACGGGATGGACGAGGTTGGGGAGGTCCAAACTGAGACCCCAGTTACATTTGTCCTTGGGCTCTTAGGGATTTCAGCTGAAACTGCTAAAATGGGGCGAAGAGGGTAAGGAGAAAGAAAAAGACCCCAGTTACTCATAGCAGCACAGGTGAGAGGCTGGAAGAGACCTTGGGAGCCATGAATCCATGCCTCCATTTTACAGAGGAGGAAACTGAGGCTCAAGGAGGCTAAGTGACTTCAGAGGATGGCAGATTTACATATGGGAGGGACTTTGGAGACCCAACCATCTGGTCTGTCTTCCTTATTTAACAAAGGAAGAAGATAAGGCTGAGGATCCAGGCAGTAAGGGTCATGGAAGGGATTTGAACTCTGGTCACACTCTTTCTACTGTGTAATTTATAGTAGGCAAATGAGGAGATGGTCAGGGGACTCCTATTTTAAAGTTATGGAGATTAGGATGACCCTGGAGAATCCAGAGGTTGCCCAGGTTTCTGGGGGAGTCCCGTGGTCTTTCATGCAAGGCAGAGCTTGTGGGAGTGACCCTGTTGGGGCAGGGACAAGAATGATTGCCTGTAGAGATGAGAAGCTGGGGCTGGGGTGCGGGGGTAGAGATTGGCCCCAAATATAAAGACACAAAAGTCTCCATTGACTAATATCTGTATGAGAGTACACACACATTCACATTCAGCACAGAGGGGTGAAGAGTCCCTGACAGGGCAGCAGGGTGGGGGCTGGATGGGGGACAAGGCCCACTTGTTTGCTTCTTATGTTAATGGATCCCTGAGCACTGTAGCCCAGAGTACAATGAAGACACTATTTTACTAGGGGATGGAGGATGGGAATGGGGCATGCTTGTTCTAATGGGTCCTTCAGAGATTCTCAAACTGAAATACAGGAGAAGGGCTCTCTTCCTTCTCCCCTTTTCTACAGTCCCTCCCCACTCCCACCCTCTTAGGGAGTGACATCTTGGCAATGAGTAAAAGGGGTTTTAGGGGTGTGGTAGGACAGGAAAGGAGGCATTCCAACAACATTGAGCTGGGCTCAATCCTTGCTTCTGGCCTGCCCCCTTGCTCAGTACTGGCCACTAGAGGAAAACCCCACCATCTCCCCAGGGGATTTCCCCCTCCCTGGGCTTTACTCAGGTTTTAGGGGTAAAAGAGCTGCTGCCTCTGGCCCCAAGAGCTGGCTTGTTTTGGAGACCACCAGATCTGCCATCAGCTGTTTGTTCTCTGATGGGAGGCCTGGAGTTGTCCATCCTCTGTAAGAAGAGAGAGGGCTAGGAATGGAAGGTGATTGGGGCCCCCACCAGGTGGGTCCAAGAGAACCGGTGGCCTCCACACTCATACCCTGCGTGGACACTAGATGGCAGGCTTTTACATAGTAAAACCCTACTTACAAGGTTGGGTGGAAATCAAAACCTAGAAATTGTAGTCCAGCTGCAGAGATCCTGGAGATAACAAACAGCTGGGAGGCATCCTTCCTTAAGCCGCTGTCAGCCCAGCTGTGCCCAGGTCAGACGGAGGAGAAGGCTGCTGATGTCCTGTGAAAGCCTCTGGGGTCCCTGGGCCAGCAGGATCTATTTGCAGACTGTGGCAGTGAGAGTGAACACTGATGATAACTGATGTTGAACCACCACCACCACCACTAATAAAAGGCAGCATGATAGGATGCATAGATGGAGGGGTCTGGGGATCAGAGAGACCTTCTGCTCCTCTCCTATGTTAACTGCATGACCCTGGGCAAATCACTTGATCTCTTGGCCTCTCCCAGCAGCAAGCTAAGACTGTAGGTTACAGATGAATTGATGATCTGCATCAGTGGGTAAAGTTTCCACACCAGGAGTTCCCTACACTATAATAAAAGAAAATGATAAATTCCAATAGTAACACTAGGGAGTGGGCTGGACCTTTAATTTAATTGATATAGGGACCTCCCAGTGAGGGGAGTCTATAGAGCACTGACCTGGGATAAATTCAAGACTTGGAGAAAGCACTTAATATCCCTATGCCTCAGTTTCCTCATTTGAAAAATGATCCAGTATCCCTTAAGGTCCTTTCTAAAGCACTAAATCTATGAAATTCTTTCTGCCAACACAAATCAGCAACTTTTCTGCCATTGCAGCTTAGAGTATGGAGATGTTAAGTTTTAATAGCTGTCATTTATATAGTGCCTACTATATAAATGTGTCTGGCATTATGCTTTAAAAATATTATCTTGTTTGATCTTTACAACATTCCTGGCAGGTAGATCCTTTTATTCTCCCTTTATTACAGTTGGAGAAAGTGAGGTAAGCAGAAGAGGTTAAGTGACTTATCCCAGGGCCATACAGCTAGCAAGTGTCAGAGGCTGGATTTGAACCCAGGTTTTCCTGTCTCCAGACCTGGTGTGCTATCCAGCTGCCTCTGAAATGACCTGCCTAAGATCACACAGCAAGGATGTGTCAGAGAGAGGACTCGAACCCTGGTCCTGAGGCCAGATCTCAGTCCACTGTGCAGTACTGCTATTCATAATAGCAGGACAGTACTTGTCCTAGGACCATTCCTACCTGCCCTCTATAAAAAAAGAATGAGAATAATAATAATAACAGTTGATATTTATATGTTGATCTATAGTTCACAAAGCATGTTTGACATCTGTTATCTCATTTGGCTGATGACCCTCAAAGGAGCTCTCCCTGCAAGGTAAGCACCACCAGAACAATGTAATGGGGTTCAAATTCTGTCCTGATGAAAAAATGAGCCTCAAACCACAGAGTCTCTGGGCTAACAGGGATCTCAGATGTCATCTAATCCAACCTGTACCAGAACAAGGATCCCTTCTACGGGATTTGTGGTGGGTGTCTTCTAGCTCCTGTCTGTGGACCTCCAGTGGTGGGGAACACCTTTCCTCATGCCTTAATGCAGTCTTCTGTGGGATAACACTGATAGGTGGGTGATACCTTTGGGGAATGGTGCATTTAGTCAGGTTCAGAGCTGATTGACTCATAGAGGGGGATTGAAATGGATTGGGTCAACAAGGAGAGAGAAATCTGGTAAATTGTCAACCTGTCACCCTGAGCTGCCCTATATTTCCACTGATAACGTGGAGGATAATGTGTTTATTAGCTTTGAGAGTGACCTATGGATGGGAGGGAGAGCTAACACATTGGAGGCAGGGTCAGGATCCAGAAAGATCTCAGCAGGCTAAAATAACAGCATCAGTAATAGCTATAATTACGCGGCACTTACCTGTTCCAGGCACTAAGCTAAGAGCTTTACAATAGGTCAAATTGGATATGATGAAATTTAGCAGGAACCCAGGTTGAATCCCTTACTTGCTTTCAAAATATCAAATACCCAGGCTGAGAATAAGGAAAATGTAGCTAGGGAAGAGCTGAAGAAGATCTGGGGGTTTGGATAGACCTCATTGGAATCTGAGTGAACAGTGTACCATGGAAGGGCGGGGAGGGTTCTTTGTGAGAATCATCTTTAAATGTCTGCAGTGGAATCAGAAGCTGGCCTTTCTGTAACTTCTGTCTGTAGGCTCCAGTCCTGCCCTGAGGATGTTTGCTGTGATTATTGTCTGGGAGCCTTCTGTGAGATCTGCCTCTCTAGTTGGCCTAGAGGATTTCTGAAGTCTGTTACAAACAGTCTGTGCAAACAGACATTTATTAAGAATCTACCCTATGCTAGCAACTGAGGGGTTGACCGATCCACAAGCATTGATTAAGGGTTTCTATGAGCCTGGTTCTGTGCTAGGTGCTGGGGCTATAGAGACAAAAATAAGATAGTCCCTGCCCTCAAGGAGCTTACTTCTTACATGTTTCTGATAAGTAAATAGAGGCTGTATACAAAATAAATATACAGTAATGGAAGGAGGGGCAATACTACTCAGTCAACAAACATTTAATAAGTTAATTTAAATTTTAATAAGATATTTAATAATTGAATAATAAATAATATGGAAATAAATTTAATTAAAATTTAATAAAAATAATATAATAAGTTAATAAATAATAATTGAATGAACTTTTGATGCGGTCTCTCTGAGAACCTGTGAGGCAACTCCCAAGTCTCAGAAACTCTGGAAGGCTGGTGGTCTGCAAAGCTTGAAAGAAAGCTGGCATTTCAAATGTTAAGTTAATTTAATTTACATTTATCCAGCTTGCCATCTCATCTCTCCTTCTTCTGGGGAGTCCTCCTTCCTTACTCTTTCCTCTCTATGTGGGAGACTCTAGTCTCTTTTGACCAGTGCTCAATAAGGCCTGGACAGTCTCAGACCTTTCCTTTCATCAACACTCACCATCTTGGATCCCAAGATTGGCCAGATGTCATTTTGAGAGTTAATGTATAAATTAAGAGGCTGAAGAGAATACCAAGACAAAAACCAGAATTCCTACCAAATAGTCTCTGCTCTCAAGGGTTTTGTTACTATATCATACATAGAAATTTGTAGCCTTTTTAAGCTGGAAAGTGCTTTGCCAATCTTTTAGACGAACCCCCTCTCTTTAACGGTGAAGAAAATGAGGTCCAGAGAGAGCCAGTGGTTTGTCCAAGGTCACATAAGCTTGTTTAACTGATGGAGCTGAGGCAGAAAGCTGCACTTCTGCCTCCTAGCACAATGCTCTCCCCATCATGCCACCCAGTTAAAATGACCAGGGCTCCCTTAATGATCTTTTCTAGTACTTGAAGGTTAATAAAGTATTTTCCTTACACTAAATCTATGAAAGAGAAGATGGTGCAGCCTAGTAGGAAGTGCCCTCACTCTGGAATCAGAGGCCAGGGGTTCATAGGTTTAGACCTGGAAGGAGATCTTCCACACAGCTAAGAAGTATCAGAGGCAGAATCTGAACTCAGGGCTTACTGACTCCCATGTCTAGCACTCTGTCTGCTATAACCCTTGCTAGCTGTGTGGGCTTAGGCAATTTAATTCACACTTCTTAGTCTCAGTTTCCTTCTCTGTAAAATGAGGGGATTGCTTATTTTTTCTCTCTCTGTCTCTTTCTCCCTTTTCCCTCCCTCTCTCCTCTCTCTCTGTCTCTCTCTGTCTCTGTCTTTTTCCCTCTCTCCTCTCTTCTCTCTGTCTCTCCGTCTTTATTTCTCCCTCTCTCTTCTCTCTTTGTCTTTGTCTCTGTTTCTTTCTCCCTCTCTCCTCTCTCTTTTCTCTCTCTGTCTCTGTTTCTTTCTTTCCCCCTCTCTCCTCTCTGTCTCTGTCTCTCTCTGTCTCTGTCTTTATTTCTCCTTCTCTCCTCTCTGTCTTT
>CM053597.1:236726110-236767786 GCA_028646575.1 Pseudocheirus occidentalis | reverse complement strand
CTCTCTCTCTCTCTCTCTCTCTTCCTCCTTCCCCCACTCCTCTTCTGTATCTCTCACTGTCTTTTTTCTCTCTGTCTCTCCTTGTCACTTACAATGAGGAAATTCTTTCTCTGAATATAGATTGACAACTGTGATTTATAGTATTTGAGAGTTACCTGGGGGCCCAGAAAAAGTGAAGTAAGCCACCCTAGGGCCATAGTCAGAAGCAGGACATGAACCTAATTGGATCATCTGCTTCTAAGACTATCTATCCATTCAATAAACCACAAATTTTTAAATCCCTGAGTAATGACAGATGGTAGGACACTTAGAGCAATGAGGGCTTTGCATTTGTGCCAACCTACAGAATAATGGGAGGTGGTCCTTGTCATTCACCTCAATTATATGAGTATTATATCAATTATATTTGTGCTCTGAAACTAAAGTGAGCTGTGTTCTTGTCAGCTGACTTGTGACCTTTGGGTTACCATGGACAGCAAAAGATGAGGCCAATGATCAAGAGAAAGAAACTCATGTCTACCTACTGCCTCAGGGAAGTAACTCCAACACCCTGGACACAGTTTCATCACCTATATGAAGAAAGAGCTGGAAAAATTATCAATATTGAAGGGTGCAAAATTTTAATGGCCAAGCTTGGGCCTAAAAAAGGAGGTAAGACATCTTCCCTTGATTCTTGGGATAGATAGGGGACTATGGATGTGAAATGCCACATCAAGTCAGACTTTTTCAGTATGTTGATTAGTTTTCCTGAATATTTTTCTTTCCTTTTTTGTATTTATTATAAGGGATGGCTCTCAGAGAGGAAGGGGATGGATACTTTGGAAAACATAGATGATGAAAGAATCAAAATTATTAACAAATATTTATTTTTAAAAAAATAAAAGCTTTAGGCTCAGTGGTCTTGATCATCCCTCCCAGCTCTAATTCTGTGCTTTTATGACACTATTATTATCCACCATATGCCATACCCATCTATCCATCATGGCAGCATGGTGCTACTGAGCAATATGTAAGTGCTGTCCCTGGCCATAGTGCTGACAACACTAGCCATCAACCTCTCCCTGCCCTTGGCCAGGGTGCTGACACAGACAAGTCATGTGGTCACACAGCTAGTAAGAAGCGAAGGCAGAATCCCAGCCCATGACTTCTAACTTCAAATCTAATGATCTTTCTACAACATCTTCCTGCATCTCATACAGAGCCTTAGTGAGGTTAAGTGAATCAAGTGCCCAAGGTGAGTCCAAAGCGGGACTCAAACCCAGGTTCCCCCCATTTTACCAAACTATCTCAAAGTAGGAATGACTATGACCATGGGGTCTAGTTTTTGATGGAAAAATATTTTATCATTCCTTTTTTTGTTTATCATTGGATTGTGGGAGGATAGTGTCCAGGGAGCCTTTAATCTGCTTGCTTGGGTTAGTATCCTTGACCCTGGGTGTGACCTCCCTATTTCATCATCACTTTTTCTAGCAGGTACTCTCCTTTAACCTAAATTCTTTCTTTCCCATAATACCTATCTCTACTCTATTCCATGGTGAACAATGAAGCCAATTCCTGGGAAATTCACTGGGAAAATTCAACCCTTAAATTGGTTTAACTTCAGGGAGCCCTACCCAAACTTCCCTGGCCGCTGCCACAGCTGGGCTCCCTTCCAGCCACTGACCTCATGCTGACCAAATCCCTAATATCCATTAACTCCCAAAGTCAGGCTGAAGGAATGATGTCATCGTCACCTCCCACCCCCTCCCCCCCACCTCCCCATCACCATAATTTAAGAAAAGCTATAATCTAACTCGGAAGATCAACTTGCAAGGCAAGAGGCCAAGCAGTTTATCTTGGCAAGACACTCTCATGGTTGCCTCATCAAAGGAAAGGGCCTGGCACTCTTATTAATGTCATTTGTTATTCGTTGAGTGTCAGTGAGGGCCTCTGAGACAGGCTCTAATGCCAGAGATACTGTCATGATGGGGAGAATGAACTCCAAATAAATTAGCTATAGTTCTATCTCGGCAGAGGCTCCATCACCCTTGCTTTGGGTACTCAAGGGATCTGCCCTTCATAGCAGGCTTATTGGGGATATGTCATTCCTGCCCAAATGTTTAAGTGTTTACCCATTTTGCTCTAGGTGTGAAGGAAAAGTCTGAGGCTGCCAGTCAGGGAGCCCAGATCTTAAGGCATCATGGAATATCTCTGCCTCTCAGTTGTAACCTGTCTCCAACATTGAGGCTGTGCCTTGTGATGGAATCAGAAAAACTGGGTCTGAGCCCTAGCCCTGCCACTGACTGTCAGACCCTGGGGCATTGGCTCAGACATTTCATCACACTCATGTGATGTCTCATAAATAAAAGACAATAAAGGAGGAAGGGGAAGTGTGAACTACCTGGCATCTGGGGGTCCTTCAAGGCTAACATTTGATGTTCCAAGTCACTTTAACCTTGATCATTTCTATGCTAAGTTCTCTCCCAGCTCTGACATTCCCTATTCTAGGGTTCCACCTAGCTTTTGTATTTCACGTTCTAAGGTGCTCTGCCAACGATGATATTTAAGGTTCTGAGGTCTGGAATTCTATACTCCAAGGCCCCTCATAGCTCTGGCATTCAATATTCTAAGGACCTTCCCAATGCTGATATTCCATGTCCTAAAGTTCCTTCTAGCTCTAACATTCCTTGTTCTAAGATTCTACCTAACTGTCACCTTCTGTGTTCTAAGGCCCTCCCAACTCTGACATTCCATATTCTAAAGCCCCTCCTAATTGTAATGTTCTGTGTTCTAAGATCCTTCTCAATTCTGAAATTCCATATTTTAAGGCCTCTTCCAGTTCTGACAATCCCTATTCTAAGGCCCCTCCCAATTGTGATATTCTAAGATCCTCCCCAGTTCTGACATTTTCTGTTCTAATGTCCCTCCCATCTTTGACATTCCTTGTTCTATGGTCCTTTCCAGTTCTGACCTTAATTGCCCTAAGATCCCTCACAACTTTGACATTCTTTATTTTAAGAATCCTACAAGTTCTTGAATTCCATACTCTAAGGCCTGTTCCAGCTCTGACATTCTATGTTCTAAGGCCCCTTCCAATTCTGCCATTCTATACTGTAGGCCCCTTCCAGGATTCTCTACAAGCAGTCTGCTCCTAATCTGTAATGTCCAGCTGCACTGTCTACCTTTTCAACAGTCTATCTAGGTGGGTGGCTCTGGCCTCAGGCACAAAGGAAGCCCTCATCACTCACTCAATGTGACCCAAGGACAAACCCTGACCCCGAGACCCAGGGCCCCTAATAATGAATGACAGGTCCAACAGAAAACAGGCAGGAGGCAGAATAAAAATCTGTCAGCCTGGAATAAAGAATATATAATCTCTGTCACTCTGTTCGGTTTAGTCTCAATAGGAATTGGTTGGTGGTCAAGTATGGGGCCCAGATAGGAGGAAGATCCTGAGTGTGTTTGCCATAGAGAGGTATTTGCGTTCTCTCTATCTGGGAACCAGGTAGCTGTAGGGAGATGCAGAAAGAACCTAGGATAAGAAGGTTGGGGAAGTTCGGGCATGGGGGGGGGGGGTGTCTGAGGGGTACAGGTGGGTCCAGTGTTCATTTTGCGAGCCAAATACAACTTTTCCAGCCTAATGATTTTGGAAAGCTATTTACAAAGTTGGGTTAATCCATCCCAGCTGTGCTGCCCCAGGCTTGTTTTGTCCATGTTTATATACTCACCCCACCCTCACAGGCTGTTATTCCAGGAGCAAGAAGAGGAAATGAGGGGACAAGACAGAAATTAAGTCTAGCCCCCAGAAATGTACCCATTATTCACTTCAGCTGGGGATTTCTCAAAGAATCTATGGGGGGAGATTGGCAGAGAAACCACAAAGGATAGAACGCTGACAGCCTCAAGGCATGATAAAGCTCCATCAGCTTCCTGGACACTCCAGATCCTTCTCAGAACTAGTTCAGGGTCCTTTGTTGTCAGCTGCAGAGGCTCTCAGCTTTCCCCAATTTCTAAACCCATGGTCAATTACAGACTCCCAGCTAGAGTCACTGGTCTTGATGAGGTTTTCTGGTTTTCTGGTATCTGAATAAGACTTGAGTTCCCAGGTTCAGAGACCTACTACAGACTCATAAGCTGTTATCCCTCCCTGTCTTTGACTGTGGCCTCCATGACTTGGTGCTCAGCGTCAGCCCAGAAACATCCTACCTCTACATTCTGGACACACTTGCTAGAGCAATATCTCCACCTGTATCCTCATCCTCCTTTCCCTAAGCAGGGACATTACGTGTCTCAGGGTTGACAAGGAGGTACATACCTCCCCCCAATCAGCCTGGCTAATTCCTTAGATCTGACTATTAGACCTTTGTGCTATAGCTAGGTAATGGAATTTGCACATACTTTGCTTTGCCAATGTGACATACTCTTTCTCATTTGATCATGAGAATAACATTGTGAGATAGGTGCTATTATTATTCCCATTTTACAAATGAGGAAAGTGAGGCTTGTTAAGTGGTTAAGTGACTTTCCCCCAGAGTCACACAGCTAGTAACTGCCTAGGGCAGAATTTGAATTCAGATCTTCCTGACTCCAAGTCCAATCATCAATCCACGGTGCCACCCAGCCTCTCCAAAGTTGCTACATTTTAATTGCCAGATCTAGTTTCCTTTTCACAATTTGGTCCTTCTCCACCTCTCTGCTACACTGGACACTGTGGATCCCTGCTCCTAGATGTTCTTTCTTCTCTGGGTTTTTGTGACATTGATCTCTCCGAGTTCTCTGCTGGACTCTTCCTCAGTCTCCTCTGACAAATCTCATCTATACTGTACCTCATCACTAGGGATGACACAGTCCTGAACCCTCTTCTCATTCTCTGCTACATTCTCTCTCCTGGTAAAGTCACCAGCTCCCATGGGATACATTAGCAGAGGACTCCCAATGCTGGTCTCTCTCCCAAGCATCAGACCCACATCAACCACTGCCTATGAAGTATTCCCAACTGCATGTCCCATAGGTATCTCAACTTCAACATGTTCAGAACAGAACTCATGTTTCCAGTAGAATCTCCTGAACTGCCCTTTTTTCTGATAAGGGTGCCAGTATCCTTCTGGTCACTCGGATTCACATCCTTGAAGCAAATCTCAACAACTCCTTCCTGCTTGGAATAAATCTCAAATCTCTTTTTCCCTAACCCCTGTGGATACACTCAGTTGTCAAATCTGATTGATTCTGCCTCTTCCTCTTCATGACCATCCCTCTTCTCTCAATGCACAGAGCCCCTACCCCCTAGTTGAGAGCCTCATTACTTCTCTTCTGAGTTAATTCCATAACCTCTGTTCTCCACAAAACTGTCAAAGTGATATTTCTAAAGTTTAGGTCCAACCATGCCCCTCCTCTAAAGTCCAGGTTCTCTCTATTGCCTTGTGTATATGTGTGTGTGTGTGTGTAATTTTTGTATATATATTTATATTTATATGTACGTATGTTATTGTATAGTCTATTTATGAACGTATCCCATGTCTCCTGATAGATTTTAAGCTCCATGAGGACAGGTATCATGTTTTCATTTTCCATCTCCCTTTCTGTGTGGCATGGAGCTTTGTCTGTAACAAACTTTTGATTCAGTCAATACAGCATGTCTAATGATGCCTAGATATTGTGCTAAGCCGTGCCATACAAAGAAAGGGGAAACAGCTAGTCCCTGCCCTCAAGGGGCTCACAACCAAATGGGGAGACAACATGAAAACAACTACATATGACCAAGATAGGGTTGGGATCATTTGGATAACCAGAGAATTCAGGGGGATTGGGATGGACCTCTTGCAAAAGACAGGACTTTAGCTGGGGCTTGAGGGGTGAAGTAATGGCATGATGGAGCTACTTCAAGAGAGGCATCATATTTCTCATAACTCTTCTCCAAATAATAACTGGCCTTTATTTAGGACTTAAAGTTTGCAAAGCACTTCATGCACATGATCTCATTTGAGCTTCATGACAACCCTATGATGGCGGCAATATTATCCCCCCATTTTATAGATGAGGAAACAGGCTCAGAGATTTTAAGTGCTTCACCTGGGAAGTATCAGAGAAGGAAACCTCTGAAGAACCTAGGACTTCTAGACTCCATTCAATCTGAAAAGGATTTGTGAAGTAGGCAAACCACTGCAGTTATCTCCACCTAGAAAAGCCCAGATGGGGTCTCCAAAAGCTGACTGTGACTAAAACAATGGAGCAAGAAAAGATAAGCAACCATAGCACACATGTTACTTGGTGCTTGGGTTACAAAGACAGCTAGTAAAATAGCAGTGTTGTTCAGTCATTTCAGACTCTTCATCATCCCATTTGGGGTTTTCTTGGCAAAGACATTGGAGCAGTTTGCCATTCCCTTTTCTGGCTCATTTTGCAGATGAGGAAACTGAGGCAAACAGGGTTAAGCCACTTGTCCAGGGTCAACCAGCTAGATTCCATCATATGAGAAGCATTTGAAGGAACTGGAGGCTTTTAGCTTGGGGGTTGTGGGGTAAGGGATGCAGGGATGGAGAACTGGCAACCTCAAGGCCCCATGTGCCCCACTAGGTACTCAAGTACAGCGCTTTGACTGAATCCAAACTTCACAGAACAAATCCCCCTAAGAAAAGGTTTTGTTCTGTAAAGCTTGGACTTAGTTAAAAGGCTGCACCCAAGGACCTAGAAGACCACACATGGCCTTGAAGCCAAAGGTTTCTCACCCCTGAGAAGACTTAGTATTTGAACAGCTAGGTGGTACAGTGGAGAGAGTACTGGACCTAGAGTCAGGAATACCCTGAGTTCAAATCTGACCTCAAAATCTGACCTCAGACACCTACTGTGGACCTTGGGCAGGTCACTTCACCTCAGGTTCCTCAAATATAAAATGGGGATAATAGCATCAACTTCCCCTCCCTGCCCCCAGATCAAATCGGATAATATTTGTAAATATGAACACGCTCTATCTATAAGTGTCAGTTACTAAAGACCTGCTCATTTCTACAATTCCCCAAGGTGGAAGAAGGCAGCAGCTTTGGGAAAACTTAGCTTGAGGCTTCAACTTCAAATTCTATCCTGGGTCTGGTTCCCAGATAACTCCATCCCTAGGCAATTCTCCAGATCTGGAGAGATCTTCCAAAGGTCCTGGCCCTTAACTGCCAGCCTTGTATCTTAGGAGGGCAGAAAACAGGTCCTTTCCTGGGGAATCTCCTGGCTCTGGCCCACTGAGGACTAAGCATGCGGGCCTGTCACTAGGGGCCCCACTCATGACTTGTGGCCTGCTTGGTATCTCAGTGTCTGGGATGCGGATTGCCCTGTCTGCAGAGCTATTCACGAGTCTGGCAGCTGAAGGCCTCCATTGTTCTACAAAGCAAACTGAACATTGTGTCCAAAGCTCTTAGCATTCTGTACATTTTCAAAATGGGAAGGAGGTGGGGGGAAAAGTGAACATTGCCCCCAATCATTTGCCTAATTTGATAGCATTTAAATTTCTTTTAAAAAATCATTTGGAATGGAAGAAAGGCAGGCTTCTCTAATCACAAAACCAAGAGAGGATTGGGGAGTTGTGGTGGTGGGGTGGGGAGGGGAGAGACACAGAGTTGAGGCACTACCACAATTATGAACAAACTACAGCTCCTGGGATTTTTTTCTCCCATTCTCATCAGCTAATAAACCACTAATTGTCCTAGGACTTATTTCTAAAAATTTCTTTCAGTTAACAAGCATTTATTTTCCTCCTTCCCATAGCCTCCCCCCCCCAAAAAAATAGAAAAAGGAAAAAAATCCCTTATAATAAATATTCAGAATCAAACAAAACAAATTTCCCACATTCTGGGCCTTACTCTTGCTCCAGCACCAGATTTCTTTCCTTCTAAATAATGACCTGAATCCTTCTGTATTTGGGCACCTGTTTCCCACGAAGGATGGTTTAACCCAGTAAAAGGTTGTAGAATCACAGGAACAGAGACTGAGATGCTAGAAACAAGGGTTCTCAACCTAAGATCTAGGAAGTAGGATTTTTAAAAATACATGTATTTTTTGATGACCATTTTCCAATATAAATGGTTTCCTTTATAACTCTATATATTTTATTTTATACATTTAAAAACATGATTCTGATAAGAGGTCCATAGGCTTCAGCCCAGCTAAATGGATCCAATTCTCCTCCAAAAAGATTAAGAGCCTGCCATTGAGTAGTTATCAAGGAAAAAAAAAACCACTCCCATTTTACAGATGGGGAAACTGAGGCCCGGGGAGATGAAGTCATTTGTCCAAAGTTACACAAGGGGTGAGCATTAGAGACAGGTTTGGACTCCAGGCTTCTGACTTCAGAGTCACTGCTCTTGCTACTATAATACCAACTGCCTGCTTAGGTGGGATACTCAATCTTCTTAAACATTTTCTACTCTAGAAGGGGCAGGGAGGGAGAAGTCTCTTTTTTCTCCAAGCCTATCTTCACACAGTTGCCAAAATAATCCCCCATCCTCCTTCAAGATTCAGTTCAAATCCCACCTT
Source organism: Pseudocheirus occidentalis (assembly GCA_028646575.1). Lineage (NCBI taxonomy): Eukaryota > Metazoa > Chordata > Mammalia > Diprotodontia > Pseudocheiridae > Pseudocheirus > Pseudocheirus occidentalis. Next base: position 236,759,290 of record CM053597.1, on the reverse strand, counting down.
ATTCGGGTCCAATGCTCTCTTCCCCCTCCAATCACTATGCTGATACTCATCTATTCCTACATCCAAACTACTCCCATTAGATTGTATATCCCTTGAAAGCAAGGGCAGTTTCATTTTAATCTTCCTCTTCTTAGTGCCTAGTATTTATTAAATGTTTGTTGAACTGACATCCTTAAATGGCTAGACTAAAGCGTTGGTGAGATGCTGGTACACCATAAAGGACTAAGAGACCACGTAGACTTCTTTCCGTCTCTATGACCCAATTGCTCTGCCTTTTCAGCTGTGCTAACAGTCTTCAGCTCCTAAATCACAGTGCATAGATTCAAAGATCCTAGATCTATAGCTAAAAGGGACCAAGGAACTTATTTAGGGGCAACTAGGTGGCACAGTGAATAGACTCTGGAGTCAGGAGGACCTGAGGTGAAATTCAGCCTCAGATACTTAACACTTACTAGCCATATAACCTTGGGCAAGTCACTTAACCCCAATTGCCCTGCCCTCCCCCCTCCAAAAAGAAAAAAAAAGAACTCATTTAGTTTGGCTTCTATTTCAGCTCTTTATTCAGAATCCTGTGATTCTAAATTAGATGTCTAGGTGGTGTAGTGGATAGAGCACTGGCCTTAGAATCAGGAAGATTCATCTTCATGGGTTCAAACCCCAACTCAGACACTTCCATAGCTCTTTGACCCAATTCTTTTTGCCTCATTTTACTCATCTGTAAAATGTGCTGGAGAGGGAAATGGAAAGCCTCTCCAGTATCCTAGCCAAGAAAATCCCCAAAAGAGTTGGACATGACTGAAACAACTGAATAACAAGATTCTAACTCATTTCACATCTCTAGGGCTCTGGTTCCTCTTCTACAAAAATAGTACCAAGAAGATTGGTCTAAATACTGTTTAAGGTCCCTTACTAGTCCCAGTTTCCTCATCTATAAATTGAGTTCGGTTTGGACTAAGCAATTTAATTCCAGTCCCCTTGCCCCCCAATATTCTGTAATTCTATGAACTGATATGGAACAAGGCATTTCAGTGATTCTTAAACTCACAAATGATTATTCTTTATGTAAAAGTGTAGGAAGAAGCTTAATTTTCAATTTGTTCTTCCCTAATGCCATTTGGCTCCAACATTCATGAGCAGGATAGCATCTCACACTAGAATCTGCAGGATTCAGAAAGTATTTTAGGGTCAGGTAACTGAGGGGAGTGGAACACATAACCCATTCTCTGAGTCAGGCTTGAACCAGATTCACTATTTCAGATAGTTTAAAATAAGAAACTGTCTATCAATTATTTTAAATGTGTAATAGATTTGGAACTGGAAGGTACCTCAAAGATCCTCTAGCCCAATCCCATCATTTTCCAAATGAGCCCCACAGAGGTGATTTGTCCAAGGTCACACAGGTAGGAAGGATTTGAGCCCAGGTCCTCAGATTCGAGAACCAATGCTCATGCCTTTGTACCACTGGGTTTAAAGCTTCATTTAAAACTGTAAGGAGTAGCCACAATGAACCTCCTGAAGGATTCATGGGATACAATGCTAACACTGCCTTCTCTTCCCTTCTCATTGAAATCCTAGCAAACCATGGAGAGGAGGAGGCAAAGGCAACTGGGCTTGGAGATCTTTTGGGAAAGGTTCAGATGTCTACTGGTAGGCCTTCATTTTGAGGGATACCTAGGAAATAAAGAGTTTGCAGAGATAAGTGCTCTCTAAAATGAGACAGCATAATAGAGTGGAAAGTCCCCTGGGTTATGAGTGAGAGAGTCTGAATATGAATCCTAACTCACAGCTGATATGATGTTAGATGAATCATTTGACTTTGGTGGGCCTCTGTTTTCTCATCCGCAAAATGGACAAGATTTCCAAGGGTGCTTCCAGCTTTAAGTCTTCTGATGCTTACAGTTAGCTGCTATTATTCAATCTTGTCTGACTTCATGACTCCATCTGGGATTTTCTTGGCTAAGACACTGGAGGGAGGGTTTGCCATTTCCTTCTCCAGCTCATTTTACAGATGAGGAAACTGAGGCAAACAGGATGAAATGACTTGCCCAGGGTCACCCAACTAGTAAGTGTCTGAGGTCACATTTGAAATCAGGTTTTTCTGACTCCAGACCTGGTGCTCTAACCACTGCCCCACCCAGCTGCCTAGGCTGCCTAGGACTAAAAGATAATAAAGATCACTCTGGAATAAGCCTATGACACATCACATGATGGAAAACACTCTTGAGAATTCCAGAGAATGAATGTCCACCTGTATATTTTGTGTAAAGCATAAGTAAAGAAAAGTTCAAGTGCTCAGATGAACGTCAGAGGACCATAGATTTCGAGCCAAAAGGGATCTAAGAAATTCCTGAGGCTACTTGTTGGAGACCTTGCTCAGGTCTTGGTTTGCTTAGACAGAATTGAGCTCATTTAGAAGAGGAAGGGACTTCAGGGGGGCATCGAGGCAAATGCCTTCATTTTACAGATGAGAAGAAGAAGTCTGAACAAGGTCCCATAGCTGGGAAGCAGAGGAGCCAGGACTGGACCTTAAGCTCTTATTCCTTCTGCTACGTCACACTGCTTTCCTTCCAACCCTCAGACTCTCTCTCCAGTCTTGCTTATATAGCATGCATTGACTACCCAGACCAGGCTCACTGCCACTATCAAACGCAGACATCAGATTTATCCATTTTAGGAGAAACTATATTTGTGGAAAGCACATTCACTCTGGATTCAGAGCACCTGAGCTCAAATCTTACCTCAAATGCACACATTTGGGCAATGATCAGTTGTTATAAATAAGTCATCAACAAGCAATTATTAAATGCCTGCTGTGTGCTGCAGGTACTGCATAAGTCTTCTGGCCTTGATTTTATTATGCACAAAATAGGGAGGTTGAACTAGGATGTCTTTGAGGTCTTTTCCAGTTCCAGATAGATGATACAATGGCCCTACGTCATTTAGGCACTGGGCCTCAGGATCCTCATTTGTAAAGTCTTAAGATGGCCCCTGAGGTTCCTCCTAGCTCTAAATCTATGGCCCATTTTACTTCCCCTCTGTCAGCCTCAGTTTCCTCATCTGTAAAATGAGGGGGCTAAACTAGATGACCTCTGAGAATCAATACATTTCCCTGTGTGGCTAGGTCCATCACAAAAGTTCCTAGAGTCTATTCTAACGAGCACTTGGTCAGTATCAATTCTAGAAGTTAGTTACTTATTGTCCAGCACAGACTCCCTCTGCACTGACCACTTTGGAATTCAGATTTCAAAGCTCAAGTCATCTTTGACACTCCCATTAAATTTTCTTGATGGATTGGTCTGAAGATTCCTTTTATGAAATTACTATCCCCATGAAATGTCACATCTTCATGCTCTGAAACTCCCTCTAAATCATTCTGACGATCTCACCATACATACTCTATAAATCTCACAACAGTCTTTGGCCAAAGGCAATAAAATCTGACCTACTACAGGTACCATGAAGGAGGCTAGCTTTTAAAGAGATGGCTACAGGCCTTATGTATGTGCCTCTGGGCACACAATTCCTTGGGACTCCAAAATCATGGTGGCCATTCTTAAACGAACTGTAATAGATTGGTGCAACAGAGAATAGCCATTAGATCAGTGTCCGGTCTCTGAGAGAATATGGGTTTCTGTTGCTCAGCTGAAAGAGTTTCTAATACTATTGTGGAGGCAGATTCCATCTTGCCTTTGACAAGTCAAAAGTACAGATGGGAGAGTCATAGCAAGGACTATGAATCCCAGAATCCCAGGCTTGGAAGGAACTTTTATATTCGTCTGTGTGTGTGTGTGTGTGTGTGTTTTGTAAAGATTGTATATTTTCCTATCTGTGTACTCAACAATGTCAAGTAAGCTCCATGAGGGTAGGTATGTCCCTGTTTCTGTCTTTGTGTCTGCCCCTGGAGGAATATAATAAGTGCTTAATAGCTGCATTTTTGAATGAGTGAATGAATAAAATGAATAGAAATCCCCTCTGTAACAAATCCAAAGGTAAGTCATCAACCCTTTACTTAAAGACCTCCAGAGAAAAGGCTGCCATCACCCCATCTCCCCCACCCACTCAGGGCCATCAACTCTACTTTTGGACCACTCCAGTTGTTAGAAAATTCTCTTCTGCCAAATCAGAATCTCTACCACTGCTCTTAATGGTGGAGACCATGCCAAATAAATCTAGACCCTCTTCTACATAACAGCCCTTTAGATTCTTGAAAACATCTAATCATGCCCTCTTTGCTCCTCTCCATGGAAGTCTTTGTTTTATGTAGAAATCTAATCAGTAAATGTCTGGGGCCAGATTTGAACTCAGAAAGATGAATCTTGCTGCATTCAAGCCTGGCACTCTATTCCCTGAATCACCAGACTGCTGGCACATATTAGGCATTTAATAAATGCTTGCTGACTGACTTCTCAGAATAATGTATGCATAAAGCAAGATACCCAGGATTGCAAAGGAAACCAATTATATTGAAATGTCATTATCAAATATATTTTTAAGTTAACAGATACCAGATTAAGAACCCCTGTTAGTATCTTAAAATGTGTTTAATTCTTTATATGTGTATCCCCAGGGATACACAGGCAATTCATAAATGCTTGTTGACTGACTGATAGATTTCACTATTGGATGGCAAATCCCTTTAAATACATCACGTTAATACATCCTCAGCATAACTCTGGGAGATCAGGGAAAAGAAATGAAAATGCTACATCAGGAGATGAATTCTAATTTAATTTCAAGGGTTGAGCAGGGGGTGAGCATGGTTTTGAAACCAAGTTAGCCTTTTGGACCCTGCAATGAGCCTCCACTGGACGCATTACTTGCTGTCATCCCTGGGTGTCCTGGGTACCGTTAGCCTATATTGTCAGTATAGCACAGAAGAACAAGGGAGAGTTCCATTGGCAGGCAAATCATGTCCTGTGTTGAAAAACCTAACCCAGGAGGAGAAGGAGAAGAATACGCTGGCCGGCACATCACTGTCATCCAATCTGCTGTTTATTTCTGACAATTCCGCTTTCTCAAGGAAACAGGAAATGTGAGGGAAACAAATGAAAGAACTCTGGAGGGAGGGGAAGGGCAGCATGAAGCCTTGTTTTTCTAAACACACCACAAGTATTTTTCCAAGAGTAACTAAGAATCAGATAGAGGAAGGAGAAGGGATAAAGGAGGGGCCTGTGAAGTCAGAGATCTTTGAACCAGTACTCAGAGCCATGGGCAGCTATTGTATATGTGGCCCCCCACCCAGCCACCCATGCCAATCAATGACTCATAAGATGTAGATCAAAAGCTAGGGAATTACCTAGGGGTCATTTAGTCTAATCCCTTCAACTAGAAAACATGGGCATTACAAATGATTCCTTAATCATTCCCTAATCCCTTTAATAACAAGCAACTATTAAATACCTACTGTGCACCAAGCACTGTATGACATACTGGAGATTCACAACCAAAAATGAAAACAAACTCTCACTTTACAGATGAGTGAATATATGAGTGGGAAAAAAAACATTCTTAATATAACTCACCATGGATCAGTCGGTTAGACAACAAGCTTTATTAAGAGTCTACTATGTTCCAGACACTGTGCTAATAATATGTCGGGCACTGAGGATATAATAGAAAAAGCAAGAAAGTCCTTGTTTCTGAGGTGCTTACATTCTACCTGGGAGAGGGGAGAATGAATAGAAAAGCCCCAAGCTCTAAGGGCGCAGTGGTGGGGCAGACAGCAAGACCCAGGCATCTTTAGAGTGCATCAGAATGTGAGAGAGCAGAGACAGGGCAGATGGTTGGTCCCAGAGAACTGTTGAACAAAATGTCAAAGGAACTGATAGACTTTTCCCGATTCCCCCAGCTGTTAGCATCTTCTCTGCCTTGAATTTACTTTGTATTTCCTCCTCTGGGTACATGTTGTAGCCTAGAAGAATGCAAAAATTGGGTTTTTTTGCTTCATTATTTCTTGTAAATGCTCCCTAAATGTCTGTTGTACTGAATTGGGTCAAATGTAAATATAGCTAATAGTTATGTAGTGTTGTAAGGCATGCAGTGTTTTATATATAGCATCTAATTTGACAGATGTTTGTTGATCATGAAATAACATGATCTATGATCACAGGCCTAGGTGAAAACCCTTCCTTCATCTGATCTCCCAGCACTTTTACACATTATTATCAGAATTGGTATTATCATTATCTACATACATGTTTATCTTGAGTACTTCTGTACCTTTCTATCTCCCTACTCCAGGAGTTTTGAGGTTGTTCAGTCATTTTTCAGTTGTATCTGATTCTTCATAACCTTATTTTGGAGGTTTTCTTGCAAAGATACTGGAGTGGTTCGTCATTTTTTTCTCCAGCTCATTTTACAGATGAGGTAACTGAGGCAAACAGGCTTAAGTGACTTGCTCAGGGTCACACAGCTAGTAAGAGTCTGAGACCAGATTTTGAACTCAGGGAAAAGAGTTCCTGACTCCAGGCCTGGGGCTCTAACCGCTGCATCACTCTGGAAGAGTGTGAGCATTTGATAAACTTTTGTGGAATGAATGAGTGATTTGACTTAGGCCACAAAATCACAGAATCTCAGAGATCACCTGTTCTAATCTGCTTTCTGTTGAGGTTACAACCATCCTTCCAGTCAGTTAAGTCTGCTAACATGGAGCCATCTTGTAACCAGTCATTGCTCAAGTCTTATGGATTCTACTTCCCTCGAACCCTCTAGTCTACAGCCTTTCTCAGCCTCTCACCTGGGCTACCACAACACCCTTCTAACTGGTTTCCTGGCCTCTAGCCTCTCCCCACTTCAACCCATCCTCCACACAGTGGCCAAAGTGGTTTTCAGAAAGCACAATGAAACATGTCACTCCCCAGGTCAAGAAGTATCAGTCCCTACCTACTGCCTCTAAGATATAATACAATACTTCTATGTCATTTAAAGCCCTTGACTATCAGCCCCCAGCCTACCTTTCCAGGCTTACTATCTCATTCTTCTTAATTGATTCTATGCCCCCATCTGAGTTTGCCTCCTTTCAGTGCCCTGTACCCCCAATTCTACCTCCCATTTCCATATCTCTTCATGCTATGTAACTACATTTGTTGTCTAAAGAAAGAGAAGGGGGCACGGCACATATAAGAGATCTTATGAAGATAGGACTTGGCAAGTGACTAAATAAGGGGGACTGAGGAGAAGAGTTGAGGTATAGGGAAGAGCTGAGGCTGAAACCAAAGTTGGGAGCATGGGTGACTGGGAGAATTGTGGTGCCTTCAACAGTAATAGTGAAAGAAAGAAGAGAAGAGGGTTTGGGGGAAAGTTAATGAGTTCATTTGTGAATATGTTGAGTTTAAGACGTCCAGTAGGTCGTTAGAGACAGGAGACTGGAGGTCAGGAGAGAGGTTCAGATTGGACAAAATGATTCATAGAGAGAATTAAATCCATGGAAGCTAACAAGACCACCGAGTGAAATAGTGTAAAGAGAGAAGAAGCCCCACAACGGAGCCTCGGGGAATATTAATGATTAGTGGGCATGACCTGGCTCAACATCCAGCAGTGATTTACCATTTCTTTCTCCCGTTTAGTTTACAGATGAGGAAACTGAGGCAAAGAGGCAAACCACTCCAGTACCTCTATCCAGAAAACCCCAAATGGAATCATGTAGAGTCAAACATGACCAAAACAACTGTACAACATCTAGCACAGTGTCTGGCAAACAGTGGGTGCTTAATAAATGCTTGTTGAATGAATCAATCAATAAAATACTCTTTAAATATACCTACCATGCAGTCCAAACACTGCCTGAAGTCCTCCAGCAAAGACCCTGGCCCCAAGGAAAGCTGTCTCTTCTAATAACACCCACAGAATTTATTCCACTGGTTCTTGGTTCTTGGGTGTTTTTTGAAGAGATGACTCATCATTAGAGGCTTACCTAGATTACTGATCTCGAGGCAATGGGAAGGGGTTATTCCCATCCCCTAGAGAATTCAAGGGCTAGTTGTACCCTATACTGTGAAATGATGGTGGCAAGGGGGGCAGAGTACATTCTCCTCCCAGTGACAGCACCCGGAGACAAAGATCATTTGCCAATTGCTGCTCATAACTCTGACCATCAGGGTGGTCTTTCTTATTAGATAATTTTTTTGCTGCCCCATCCTAATAGGAAGAATCATGTCACTAAACTAAAGGCAAGAGGGTATATGTGTGTCGACTGGGAGTTAGTAAGAGACAGGCTCCCAGGCTCAAAAATCCCCTAGGGAACTAAATAAAGCCATTGTTGGGAAGGGAAAAGAGAAACTAGCTGACAGAATGTTTTTTTCTCTTGCCTGACCTGTCTGTGAGCTGGGAGTAGCTGGCATCTTCCATACCACTGTTTATGGAGAAACTCCTGAGAACAAGAACACTTGGCATGGAGTCAGAAGGAAGGAGGAGCAATTGGGATAAGATAGGAGCCCTCAGCAGAGTGGACTGGCTTCCCCATCCTGCTTGGGAAGCTGTGTGATTAACTCACCAGGTATGGACATAACCCTCTCTCCTCGCTGCACTCATTTTAAGATCATTGTTACCAGATCACATGAATTCACAGGAATGGTTTCCTGGATGAAGGGGCATTTTAACTGGGTTTTAAAGGATAAGGAAGGATTGAAGGGGGACAGAGATAAGGAGAAAGCATTCCAGACATAGAGAACAGTGAAAGCAAACACAGAGGAGGGCTAAGACTGATCATGTACAGGAGATGATCCACAGAAGCGGCTGGACTAGCTGGTCTCTCAGCTCTCTTCCAATTCTAACCCATGTTCCTATGGGCTTGGATGAGGCCCTTAACTTCCTGAGACCCCTATTTTCTCATATGTAAAATGGGGTTTGGACTAGATGGTCCAGGAGCTCCTTCAAGCTCCCACAAGAACTCTGATCCCATGATCTGCACTACCCCATTTCCAGACCAAAATTCCAGACATATGACCCAAAAGAATTCTCCCTTATTGTTACTGCCTCATTACCACAATCAATCAACTGACACTGGGACTATCCTTCAAAATACCAAATACACAAGTTCTTGCCTCCTCCCATTAGAGCATAGGCTAGCACCATGTTTTAAGTTTCTTTTCTCTCTCCTTAATTCTTCCCCAATGGCCTACAATGCACGGCACAGGGCTGAACACAAAGTAAGAGTCCCGAATGGGTTTCTTGGATTAAACTATATTATTTCACTGTTACAATTAGCAGGGTATTTATTGAGTTCAGTTAATGAAGAGAAGCCGGATGTGGACTAAATCTCCGTGGAAATATGATATAATTAAAAGAGCATGGGATTCTAACAGAGAGAGGTCAGGCCCTTCCCCGCTTTCATGACTTTGATCCTACCATGCAATGTGCCTAGAATGCCCTTTTCCCCCACAGACAAACTTTAACATGATTACTAAAATCTTTGCCATTCTCCAAAGCCTAATTCATATGCCATCTCTTATAGCCTTTTTGTTGATGTTTAAAAAAAGAAAAAGAAAAAGAATCATCCTTAACAATTAGAGGGATTCCAAAGTGAAATGGGCTACCTTTTGTGGTAATGAACACCCTCATTACTGAATGTGTGCATAAAATACATGCATATATTTATGTATATAGATTATGTAAATATATATACATATATATATGTGTGTGTATGTGTATATATATATAGCATTTGAATGCAGATAAATTCATTTATCTGGGCCATCATGCTATTACTGAACTCCAGCCATAAGTCAAGCAATAAATCCTTACCATTTTGACCTCTGCTTTTTTGTGTTAGACCATGAGAGGTACAAAAGCAGAATACAAGATCTTTACCCTTTAAGTGTTTGTGAGTCAAATTTGAAGATCAAATACATAAAACATGCAAAGAGTTTGAATGCAACAGAAACCTGAGCAGATCTGTGATTACATCAGAATGGGCATGCCCACCATGAAGGCAGATAACAAGTCCTCCATGTTATTTTTCAACTTGCATGAGTGCCATGGCTGGGAAAACCAGTGGAGCCAGCCACAGATGATGCTTGCGGCACTGCTTTTACCAGCCAAGGGTGGTAGCATATGGATTGGAGAGAGGGTGGCATCTTCTGCTAGTGAATTACAACATTGGCCACCATCTTGTTTCCTTTAGATGACTTTGGCATCTCACAAAGTGAGTCATAAAGACTCAGGTAAACTTCTGGGGTTCAAGCAGGGTGTGGTTCCATTGTCTGAGTTCCCTGGAAAGTCTCCCTGAGGTATCCCTGTTTCATTGGGTTCTTAGTATCCTGAATTCTGGGACAGCAGCCAGGGGAGCTGTGTGTGTGTGTGTGTGTGTGTTTAGTCTACATTTTCCTTCCCCTGCTTTTTCTGTTCTGTGATGGCCTTACTATATATCCCAGTGGGAGGAGGCCAGTTTTCAAATACAGGTGAGTTTGTGAAAAAGTTCAGTCTCAGATGCATTTGATACAGTAATGATTCTAATATTCCTCCATCATCACTCAACAGCCACGATTGTGACATCCTGCATGAGTCTACACTCCTTCATCATTCTAGACAATGTTCCAGATGCCTTCTGCTTATAATTTAAAAATCTCAGGGGTAACAAAATTTTATTCAGGTAGTCCAGCTGTTCCTTCTCATTTTCACTATAAAACTACTCCACCTCCTTTCCTAGACATATATGTCTAAATGTTTATACGTCTCCACTTTTTAAATGCATCCTGTCATTATATTGTAACATCCCCTGCATCTTTTCACTCTTCTTGTGGTTGTTCAGTCATATCTGACTCTTCATGACCCCATTTGGGGTTTTCTTGGCAAAGATACAGGAGTGACTTGCCTTTTCTTTCTCCAGCTCATTTTACAGATGAGAAAACAGGCAAACAGGGTGAAGTGACTTGGCCAGAGTCACACAGCTAATAAGTGTCCAAGGCCAGATTTGAACTTGGGAAGATAAGTTTCTCCCTCCAGACGTAGAGCTCTATCTACCCTACCTAGCTGCTCCATCTTTCCACTACTTCAAAGTTATTTAGAACCATCATTTTCTTCATATTATATTGTTCCATATTTCAGTCATAAAGCACCATTGAGAGACTACAGGGGTTGAAGGCATAGGCTTTGGAATCATTGAAAGTAGCATATCCCCCCCCCAAAAAAAGAAAAAGTATATGGTATTACACACCCCTAATCCTGACTACTAGGGGTGGTGGATCACTGGAGTTTGGGATTTCTGAGATGCAGTAGGGCTTAAGTCCATATGAAATTGGATACCAATATGGTGAGCCCCTCAGAGCGGGAGACCATCAAGCTGTCTAAGGAGGGCCAAACTGGGTCAGGTCAGAAAAACAAAGCAGGTTAAAGCTAATGGCGTGATCAGCCTTGGGATCGAGCTTCCTTTAAGAAAAGAGCAAGAAAACAAAAATATGACATGATTTCCCTAATGTGAACTAGCCCATCCTGCTTCCAATTTGGGGCCCAGGTCATCATCAACCTGAAGTGCTGATTGGAAATACATAATCATATTTATCAGCTAATCCAATAAGATATCCCATACATAAAGGTATCCATGTGGAATGGATAGATCACCAGGACTGGAGTCAGGAAGACCTGAGTTCAAATCCAGCCTCAGACACTTACTAGCTGTGTGACCCTTTTGCCTCGGTTTCTACAACTGTAAAATGAACTGGAGAAGGAAATCACAAATCACTTCAGTATCTTTGCCAAGAAAACCCCAAATAGGGTCACAAAGAGTCAGACGTGATTGAAAAATGACTGAACAAAGTTCCATATTATAGTTTCGTCAACATTCACTTTTCATCCACGTTGCTTTCTTATTGTGAATGCTTAAGCCAGCTGAGGAGCTAGAGACAGGAAGGGTCCTTGCCTTTCATGAATCAGTTCTTACATTTAGCAACCTTGACAACACAGCTCTAGTATATGATATGGACAACATTTGAGTCCCCCAGTAGCATTCACACAGGAAAAGAGAGCAAAGAAATTAAGCATCTGGCTAGTTATCAAACAAGATGTGCTTCAGGGGCTCAAGGCCACATCCCTACAGAAAGTGCTGAAGATGTACCAGCTGCATCAACAGAAGCTTTGGTGCACAAAAGTAGTGTGTCTAGCTGGTAGCATGTGGTAGTGTTCCTGAGTGCATGGTAGTATGTTTGAGAAATTAGTTTAATTAGCAAGAAATGCCATGAAAATGGTTAGAACACAGCACAGTAGCACCAGAGGGGATTTACTGGGTCTAGTGAAGAACAATAATCTAGAGAAACACCAGAGAAGAACAATCACGATGGCAAAGGCCTCAATTTCCAGATGATGGTATGTTGAAAGGACTGGGGCTATAAAGCCTAGAGAGGAGAAGTCTTGAGGAATGATTGCTGTCTCTAAGGCCATCCCTTTGAAGAGCAATTAGATTTGATCTGCTTGACCTCAGAAGGTAGAACCAGAAACATTGGGTAGAAGCAAAGAGGCCAATATAAGCTCTGGGTCTGCCAAACCTTTCCAAAGAGGTCATGGATTCCCCCATTAGAAATCTTCAAGGCAAAGACCGGGCTACCAAGTCCAAGTGTGGTATCTTAGGGATTCTTATTCAAGTATAGTTTGGACTTCATGCTACTTGAGGTCACTTCACCTTCTTGGATTCTTCCATATAAATTGTGGGAAAATGTCCATTGATTAAAGATGCCTTGGAGTCATAAAAAATTGAACATATAATTAGGAGGGCAGGTTGCTCAGGGAGAAATGGGTTCTAAGGTTGCTTTAGACACTAGCTAAGGGACTCCAGTCTGAGACTCAGTTTCCTCATCTGTAAAAGGAGTTTAGCCATGGCAACCACAGGGCTGTTGTGTGAACTAAATGAAATGATGCTGGCAAAGTACTTTACAAACCCTTAGAGTGCTGCATGAATGCCAGGTTTTATGGGTATTATGATTTTGACCTAGACCTGAGATTTCATTAGTATAAGGAAATCCCAGTGAGAAAATTCCATCAACCAGAGCAAATCAGCACAGTCTCTTCCAGGTTATCCAAGGCACTGAGAGATCAAGGAATTTGATCGGGGTCACAGGGCCAGTATGGGTTATAGACAAGACTAGAACCCAAATCCTCCTGAAGATTTCACATTGGGCAGGATTCAGGGTACAGCGTATAGAGAACTTGGCCTGAAATCAGGAAGATCGGAGTTCAAATCTGGCCTCAGACACTTACTATCTAGATGACCCTGAGTAAGGCTCAACTTCTGTTTTCTCAGCTATGAAATGGGAATAATAGCAGCACCCACCTTTCAGGATTGTTATAAGGATAAAATGAGAATTTTCAAAGTTTTAGCACAGTCTCATGCATATAGGAGGCATCATATAAATATTCATTCTCTTCCCTTATAAGTCTCATGCATCTGATCAAGGACCAATTAGGTTTTTTTTAATTGGTTATTGATTTTTTTATAAATCAGTTGGTTTTTGCTTTTTTTTTTTTTGGAGGGCAGTTGGGGTTAAGTGACTTGCACAAGGTCACACGGCTAGTTTTTTTGTGTTAAGTGTCTGAGGCCGGATTTGAACTCAGGTACTCCTGACTCCAGGGCCGGTGCTCTATTCACTGCGCCACCTAGCTGCCCCTATAAATCAGTTTTAATGAACTGATTTTTATATAAATCAACTGATCATTGATTTCAGTATAATTAACTTTTTTTGTAATCCCATGTGTTTCACTTTACACATTTTAAAACATGATTCTGAATAAGTTTGACTAGATGGCTGAAGGGGGTCCATTTCACAAGAAAGGTTAAGAACCCCTGATTTAAAGCCAGAAGGGCAGAGGCCATAAAGCCCAAGCCCCTCATTTTGCAGATGAGGAAACTAAGGCCCAGAGAGGACATATGAGTGACTTGTTCAAGGTCACACAGCAGTAAACATCAGAGGAGCTCAGAGTCCATGCTGTTTCCTGCACCTCATTCTCCTTCCCATCCCCAAATCCTAAACAATGCCTTCCACAGTGATTCCCACACAGCTGGGACACTGTCAATATTAATTCTTATTTCATTTGATCTGTTGCCCACAAATTTTCCAATCCTTCATGAATTTATTTATATTCTTAGTCGGCACCAGCAAGGGTTCTCCCCAGGCAGTCCCCCCACCACAGACAGTTGGATTTCCTTTTGTCCTAAAGCCACCTACTTCAAGAGGGAGCCCCCTGTTTCATGCATGTTTACCCCATCTGGGTCAGAAATACAAATGAGCCATGGTTCTACCTGGTGGGTGAGTGATGAAAACTGACAAGGCTCTCACCATGCACATTTATTTACTTGGAATTAGAAGCGACTTTGGAGGTCACCTGGTGACACCCCTCAGTGTACAGATGTGTCAACCAAGGACCAAATAGCTCTCCCAAGGTCCCACAGCAAGTTAGCGAGTGGTGGAGGCTAGGAGCATCCTGACTAGATTGTTTGCCCCGTTGCATTCTGCAGAAAGATTTTTTTTTAAAGCATACAAGCTCAGGGGTACTTAGGTGGGCAACAAGGCAAGGTAGCCCCCAAGCTGGCTCTGAATCTCAGAAGAGATTCCCATCTTCAGGGGTGAAGGGAAGGACGGCAAGGATACAGACTGCTGCCCGTTGAAGGAGGGCTTGGTGTCCGAGTGGTAAAAATGCTCGAGAGAAAGGAAATGACAGATGGGAAGGAGGCTGGCAGAAAGAAGGACCCAGCTTCAGCTCCTGCTTCAGAATATGTGTGTGTTCGTATTCATAGGTATATATACAGATTATATATATGTATATATGAATATATATGTATACATGTGCACATGCACACACATGTACATATGTACACAATACATATCTATATACATGCTACATATTTCAGTGTGTATTATGTATTGTATGTTGTGTGCATGTGTGTTATGTGTCATGGTTATGTCATGTGGCATTCATATATCATATTACTTCTATTCTACAATATATCCCATATTATACATTATATTATATAGTACATGTGATATATTTATATTACTTCACTACAAGTAACATGTAATTGTTATATGTATATACACATATGTTACATACATAAGCAAATAGACATTTATTTAAACATACATCTCTCTGTGTATATGTATGTATATATGTATGATTTAGACATAGCCCATATAGGAATTTCTTTTGCTTAACTATGTATATTTGTTAGAAGGGCTCTTTTTCTTTTAGAAGGGAGAGAAAAAATAAACGTGCTTATTAATTGAAAGATAAATTAAAATGAAAACAAAATTCCTGCCTCTGATATATCCTGGCTAGATTCAGAAAAACCTTAGCTGAAATGCTGCCTTTGACACATACTGATGATGTGACCCTGGGCAAGTCACATCACCTTGTTTGCTTCAGTCTCCTCATCTGTAAAATGAACTGGGAAAGGAAACGGCAAAACCCACTCTAGTATTTCTGCCAAGAAAAACCCAACAGGGGTAACCAAGAGTTGGGCACAACTGAACAACTTTATCCTTACCCTTCATTCCCAAGCTACTAGCTGTAGAAAGGTATCACTCTCTAGGGTCAGAGGTCCTGGGTTTGAATCTCAATCCTGCTCATTAGTAGCTGTGTGGCTGCCCCAGCCCTAGCTTGTTTCTAAGGTTCCTCCCAGCTCTGGACTCCTAGACCCCTCACTTTGTAACCAAGAAGCTTGCTGGAAAAGACCAAGCACCGCCTGGGGAACTGGGGAGGCCTGAGTTCCCCTCAGTGTCTTGCTTAACCTTCCTCCAACCTGCTTTTCTCAAAGATAAATACACCTGTTCCTCTCCCACCTTGCTCAGACACCATATGGTCACGTCTGAGAATGTCTGCTCCAAGTCCCTGGAAAGAAAGGCTGGAACGTTAAGGCATGGATTGATTAGAACTTGGAAATCATGTGTTGGCCAATTTTTCCTCCAACAGCATCCCTAATGACTAGGAGTGAATTATTGATCTTTACAGATAGAAAGGGCCTCTGTGGTGGTGTAGTAGATTTAAAGGGGCAGCACGATGTAATGAGGAGGCAACTTGGGAGTTCCACAGTGCATAGAGTGTTGGGCCTGGAGTTAGGAAGACCTGAGTTCAAATTTACCTTCAGATGCTAGCCGTGTGACCCTGGGCAAGTCACTTAACCTCCATTTGCCTTAAGCCACAGGAGGAAAAAATGGCAAACTGCTCCAGTATCTTTCCATGAAGACCCAATAGACAGTATTGGCATGGGTCCATGGGGTCACAAAGAGTCAGACATGACTGAACAACACGGGGTAATAGGCCCAATGAGGGTGACGATGATAAATAGCATTTATAGAGCACTTGAAGGCTTATTAAACACTTTAAACGTTTCATTTGATCCACCCAAGGACCCTGGGAAGTGGGTGTTACTATTATCTCCTTTTTACAGACAGGGATGGAGGCTGAGAGGATTAAGTTTCTTGCCCAGCCACGATCACACAGCTAGTGTCCAAGAACAGGATTCAAACTCAGGTCAGTTTGCCTCCAAATCCAAAATGCACATCGCTGTACCTAGGCAAAGTCACGCCAGGGTTATGGTTCTAGAATTGGAGGAAGGGAAGAAGAAAGGAAGGAGAGGAGGGGAGGGGGTTATAGTTCTGAAACTGGAGGAAGGGAGGGGAGGCAAAAGGAAAAGGGAGAGGGGGCAGGGGGGAAGGGAAGACAGGAAAGAGCAGGGAAGAGGGGGACAAGCAGGGAAGAGGGGGACAGGCAGGGAAGAGGAGACAGGCAGGGGAGAGGGGGAGAGGGTTATAGTTACAGACCTAGAAGGAGAGGGAGAGGGGGAGGGGGTTATAGTTCTAGAACTGGAAGGGGGAAAAAAGGGAAGAGGAGGGACAACTTACTTTTTCCCCCCCACAAGACCCTCATCTCCTGATTCCAGGTACTTTCTCTGGCTATGCCCCTTGCCTAGAATACCTTCCCTCCTCATCCCTACTTCCTGGCTTCCTCCAAGTCCCAGCTAAAATTCCACCGTCTACTAGAAGCCTTTCCCAATGCCCCTTCATACTATTGATTGCCTCCCTTTCAGGAAATATGCTAATGATTTTCAATTAACAATGCTATTATGTCCCTCTGTTGATTATTTCCTATTTGTCCTGTCTCTAGTTGTTGGCATGTTGTTTCCCTATGACACTATAAAGTGCCATCTTTTGTATTTTTTGTATGCCCGGTGCTCACCACAGTTCCAGGCACATATCAGATACACAATAAATGTTAGAGTGATTGCCTGAATGGGGATCATGGTACCAGTAATATCTGCCACTCAGGGTTGTGAGAAAATGTATGCCTAAAAGAGACCAAGGTTCTGCATTGGCCAAAATAAAGCACAAAATCCTAATATTTTGTTGCTATTGGCCCCTCTGATTGACAAGAAAAGGAAACACACCGAAGGGGACTTGTGATCTCTCCGTGTGGCTGTGTATTCCCAGAACATTTTATCTATTACTCCATACCACACACCATTGCTATGAGAGTCAATGATGGACAGATCCTAAAATGCTAACGAGAAATTTATTTCTGTCTTTCAGCTCACAACCACAACATTTCCTGTGGTCATCAAAATGGGACCTGCTTATGCTGGGATGGGGAAGGTAAGAGAAACCAATGGGGCCAACCCCTTCTGTAGACACAGCCTCCCCTCCTCATAGATCCCCTGGTCCTCTTCCTTGTCTAAAGAGACCTGTGGCTAGAGTCAGAGGATCTGGGTTCTAGACCCTCGCCTCCTGTTTCCTCCCTTCGTTTTAAATAAGTCATTTAATTTACTCTCTCTGGAGCTTATCTGCGGGGCTGGACTCAGCCCCTAAGGGCCCTTCTCCCTCCAAGTCCTATGAGATAAAAATTTTGTCTCAAAGGGTTTTAGGACTCCTTTAATGCTTTGTACACAGCAGGCATCTTATGAAGGTTTTTTCATTAAACTGATATTTTTAAATGGAATTGACTTAATTGACCTTCACTCCATTCATTCTAATGAAGTCTCCCAAAATGTTCTGGGTTTGAGCACAAACAGCCCTAGCATTGTTCCCATTTCATCTCTCCTTTAAATATCAATTCTTCTACCTGAATAAATAGATTTTTTTTCATAGAAGTGCTAGGTCTGGAACTTCAGTTCTTGTACCAAGGCCTTGCTGCTTCTTGCAGCTCATTCACGTCTAAAGAAGGGATTTCAACCACTGAGAAAAATCACCAGAAGTAGGAATACAGCATTTCTGGGCCCCTAGACAAAGGGTCATAGATCTAGAACTGTAAAGAACCTCAGGGGCTATCTAGTTAAACCCATTTGGCAGAGGAGGAAACTGAGACCCAGGGAAGTTAAAATGATTTGTGTTAGAAAGGGACTATTGACTTGGAAGTCTGAAGGAACCTCTAAAAACTTCCATGTTGGTTCTCAGAACTAACTGCTCTTCCAAGATGGCGATATTTATCTTCTATCCACAGTGCTCTAGAGACTTGGTTATTGGGTTATTGGCAGTCATTCTCTATACTGTACCAGGTTCTCATAATCTCTCTTGAGCTGCTTTATTATGAGGTTTCTCCTTGCAACCTGTGTTTTAAGTAAGAGAGAGTAACCCAACAACATCCCTGGCAGAAAGGAATCATTTTAAAAGAAGCCAGTTGGAATCAGAGCCAAAGACAATAGCTGGGGATTTAAAGGCTCCCAATCAGCAGGAAGGCAGCAAGAAAGGAGAGGTATTGTGGATGGCCCAAGCCTACAAGGGAAGCAAAGTGTGGAAGGTGAGGGGGGAGGAACGCACAGACCACAAGGGTCTAGAGCAAAAGTATACTGAATTAATTTCAGAGTTATTTCTTAAGCTTCCATGTCAGTGTTAAACATTGAGGTCCAGGGTTGGGGAACCAACACATAAAGGAATGCTCAGCCCCTACCCACAAGGAATTTATAATCTAGTAGGAGAGACAAGTAGGGTAGTGAGGAGCCAACATGGACAGAGCATAAGGCTTGCAGTCCTGAGGACCAAGTTCAAATCTGGCCTCAGACACTTACTAGCTTGTGACCCTGGGTAAGTCACTTCACACTGTTTACTTCAGTTTCCGCATCTGTAAAATGAGCTAGAGAAGGAAATGGCAAAGCCCTCCGGTATCTTTGTCAAGAAAATCCCCTAAAAAGGGCAAAGCCAAGATGATGGAGTAAAAACAGGACCTCTGTGTGGCTCCAGCTCCCACCACCTCCAATACATGTAAAAAAACTGACTAAACAAATTTTAGAGCTACAGAACCCACAAAGTGACAGAAAGAAACAAATCTCCCGCTGAAGACAACCCAGGAGGCTGACAGAAAGGGTCTATCACACCAGGCTGTGAGCCGCGGGCAGTCCCACATGAGCCACATGGCTCTGGGGTGGCCCCGGCCAGCAGCAGCCAAAGCAGACTTCAGGGGAGTGAATCACCAGCAGCTGTGATGGTTTCCAGACTTCTCAACCCATAAACACCAAAAAGTAAGTAAAAGGTCCGTGGGGAACTCTATTGGAACTGGGTAGAGTGAAGCCCCTGGGGCGAGAGGTGGCAGAGGCTCAGCTGCATGGCTGACTCCAGCGCTCCTGGCCTACAGATTGTAGGGGGACAAAGCAATCATTCAAAGGGTAATCACTCTTGCTTTAACCTGCTTGGATTTGGATCGTAGTCTTGGGTGATGGTCCTGGGGTGTGTGGCCAGTATGCCAGAGTTTGTGGAGGCTGCAGAGAGGGCGTCCTCCTCATAGCTCCAGCAGTTACAAAAACCCCAGCCATTTGGGACATAGCTCTCTTCATTCTGGAAGCAGAGTTCTACCATGGCAAAGAGCTCAAATGCTAAGTAATTGGCTGGCAATATGAGCAAGCAGAGGAAGCACAAACAGACAACAGAATCATTCTTTGGGTACAAAAAGGATCAAAGCATGGAACTGGAGGAAGACAACAAATTCAGAACTCCTGTGTCAAAAGCTTCCAAGAAAAAATATGAATTGGTTACAGGCCATGGAGGAGCTCAAGAAAGATTTTTAAAATCAAGTGAGAGAAGTACAGGAAAAATTGGGAAGAAAAATAAAAACAATGCAAGAAAATCATGAAAAGTGAATCAACAGTCTGCTAAAGGAGACCCAAAGAAT
This sequence comes from Pseudocheirus occidentalis, assembly GCA_028646575.1. Lineage (NCBI taxonomy): Eukaryota > Metazoa > Chordata > Mammalia > Diprotodontia > Pseudocheiridae > Pseudocheirus > Pseudocheirus occidentalis. The sequence continues at coordinate 236,739,214 of CM053597.1, read as the reverse complement.
ACTGAAGAAATAAGACCTTAAAAACTAGACTAACCCAAATGGCAAAAGAGGTCCAAAAAGTCAATGAGGAGAAGAATGCTTTAAAAAGCAGAATTGGACAGATGGAAAAGAAATTTCAAAAACTCACTGAAGAGAATAATTCCTTCAAAATTAGACTGAAGCAAATGGAAGCTAATGGCTTTATGAGAAATCAAAATACTAGAAAACAGATCCAAACAAATGAAAAAATAAAAGGCAATGTGAAATATCTCATTGGAAAAACCAATGACATGGAAAATAGATCCAGGAGAGATCATTTAAAAATTATTGGAATACCTGAAATCCATGATCAAGAAAAAAGCCTAGACAACATCTTTCAAGAAATTGTCAAGCAAAATTGACCTGATAGTCTAGAACCAGAGAGCAAAATAGAAATTGAAAGAACTTACCAATTGTTTCTTGAAAAAGATACCCAAAAGAAATAGGAGTATTAGGAATTTCATAGCCAAATTCCAGAGTTCCCAGGTCAAGGAGAAAATACTACAAGCACTCAGGAAGAAACAATTTGAGTATTATGGAAACACAATCAGGATAATACAAGATTTACCAGCTTGTACACTAAGGGATTGAAGGGCTTGGAATATGATATTCTGGAGGTCAAAGGAGCTAAGACTACAACCAAGAATCACCTACCCAGCAAACTGAGTATAATGCTTCAGGGGAAAATATGATCATTCAATGAAATAAAGGATTTTCAAGCATTCTTGATGAAAAAAACAGCTGAACAGAAAATCTGACTTTCAAATACAAGAAGCAAGGGAAACATGAGAAGGTAAACAGGAAAAAGAAATCATAAGGAATTTATTCAAGTTGCATTATTTACATTCCTACATGGAAAAACTGTCATTGTAACTCATGAGACTCTTCTCAGTATGAGGATAGTTGAAGGAAATATATATGTGTGTGTGTGTATATGTATACATAAATATATGTATGTATAGGAGGGTGTATGTGGGTATAAATACATATGTGTGTGCATATGTAAGTACATGTATACAAAGACAGAAGGCACAGGATGAGTTGAATATGATGGGATGATATCTGAAAAATAAAATTAAGAGGTGAGAGAGGAGTATATTGGGAGAAGGAGAAAGGGAGAGGGTAATTAGGGCAAATTATCTCATATAAAAGAGGCAAGAGAAAACTGTTACAATGGAGGGGAAGAGCAGGAAAGTGAAAGGGAATGGGTCAACCTCACTCTCACTGAATTTGGCTTAAGGAGAGAATAACATAAACACTCAATTGGGTATCTTACCCTACAGGAAAATAGTGGGGAAGGGGATGAGGGGGGATGATGGAAGGGAGGACATATTGGGAAAGAGGGTAGTTAGAAGTAAACACTTTTGAAAATGGACAGGGTCAAAAGAGAAAATAGAATAAGTTGGGGGCAGGATAGGATGGAGGGAATTATAGTTGGTCTTTCACAATATAACTACTATGGAAATGTTTCATGTAACTACACATGTACAACCTGTAGTGAATTGCTTATCTTCCCAGTGGGGATGGGTGAGGAGGGAAGAAGGGAAAAAATCTGGAACTCAAAGTTTCAAAAAAAACAAATCTTTTTTATTGCTTTTTACATGCAACTGGGAAATAAGATATACAGGCAGTGGGGTATAGAAATCCATCTTGACCTACTAGAAAGTAGGAGCAGATAATGGGGGAGGACATAAGAGAGAACAGATGAGGGAAGGGGTATTCAGTAGGCCCACTATTTGGGGGTGGGGGTAGGGGGAAGACAAGGAGAAAAATTATAACTCAAAATCTTGTAGAAATGAATGTTGAAAACTAAGAATGAATGAATGAATGAATGGAAAACCCCCTAAATGGGGTCACAGAGAGTCAGACACATCTGAACAACAAAAGTTAGAGTTGACCAAGACAAAAATAAGTATGCTTCAAAGCAGTATTGTCCAAAAGCACAAGAACAGAAATAAACCAGGGGCTGTTTAATGGTCCTGATGAGAGAGGGAAGAGATCACTGTGAAGGAGGGGAAAGGCCATGTAGAAGAGATATTCTTTGATCCAAGGCAAGCAGAAAAGATGGGAAGGAGGCTGTGCCAGCCTCAAGAGTGGGGACGAGCGGGCATCCTGCCCTCTACAGCTCTGCTTCAAGTAATTTCTTTACCAAATACCTTTCAGGTAAACAATGACAATGATAGTAATGTTATAGCTCACATCAGCATATTGCTTCAAGGGTTTATTCAAGGAAATGAACACAAATATCAGTAAGCCTCATTCAGGCAATCCTGGCCATCATAACATGTCCCTTTGTAGATTGCTTTAGGGTTTATACAGGATTTTCCTTATGATTCAGTGAGGTAAATAGTATAATTATTTTGTTATTATAAAATAATATGAATATCACATATAAAATATCATCATATTAATGTTGTCTATGTTATTTATTAAATTGGGATATTATTAACACTATGTTATAGAAAAGAAATAGGAGGGTGAGATGCATAGGGACTTTCCCCAGGTTAAATAGACAGAATATATCTAAGCCAGGATTGAAACCATGGTCTCCTAGTCTGTCGTCTCAGTGGTGTGGTCTCAGTTGGAACCCTTCTCCTGTCTACTCTCTTCTCCCCAAGAAACCTGGCTCCCAGGAAAGCTTCCGCTATTAGCCATTTACCCATTAGTGTAAATTTATGGCACTGCACTCCTCCCTCAGGGGTTTTCACTACTATTCTGAGCCTAAATGTATCATCATATAATGAAAGACACTGGCTGCTGAAGGACAGGATAACTTCTAGAAAAAATTCAGACTCAGAAACTGGAGGTTACATATATTGGAGGGGTTCCCTTTCACCATACTGTACAGGCAGTCCCCTACCTTTATGGTCAGCCCTGTAGGTTGGTCTCCCCATACTAAGCCCCCAGGCTAAATCCCAAATCCAGAAAACCCAACAAAAGTGGGGCAATCATGGAAATTGCTTGAGCGCATGTTCCAACCACCTCCAATACCTGTAAAAAATGACTCTAAACAAATTTTAGAGCTACAGAACCCACAAAGTGACAGAGAGAAACAAATCTCCTGCTGAAGGCAGCCTGGCAGGCCAACAGGAAGGGTTTCTAACACCACACTGGGAGCAGAGTGCAGTCCCACATGGACTGTGCCAGTACAGACCAGCCAGAGAAGACTTCAGGGGACTAAATCACTGGCAGCTGTGGTGGTTTCCAGACTTCTCAATCCATAAACACCAAAGAGAAAGTAAAAGGCCAGTAGGGAATTTCTGTTGGAACTGGGTGAGACAAGAGCATGGTCCGGTCCCTGCTGCCAATGGGGCAGAGTCTGAAGCTGCTCCCATGGTGGCTGCCTCCTGAGCTCCAGGTCCACAGATGATGAAGGGACCAAGTCACCATCCAGAGGGTAACTGCAGGACTCTCTTTGCTGGCACTGAGGCAAAATTCTCTTGCTTTGCCCTGCTTGGATCTGGGTCACAGTCTTAGGTGAAGGTCCTGGGATAAGAAGGAGTGGTAGCATGGCAGAGCTTCTCAAGACCGTGGAGAGGGAATCCTCCTTACAGTTCTGAGGCAAGTGCCTGGAAGAAGCTCTGACAACAGCTGCACAAAACCCCAGAAATTTGGGACATAGCACTCTCCACTCTGGAAGTAGAGTTCTACCATGGCAAAGAGCTCAAAAGTCAAGTAATTGGCTGGCAAGATGAGTAACAAAAGAAGAGCAATTAGAATATCGAATCTTTTGGGGGGACAAAGATGATCAAAACATAGAATCAGAAGAAGACAAGAAAGTCAAAACTCCTGCATCAAAAGCCTCCAAGAAAAACATTAATTGGTTGCAAGCCATGGAGGAGCTCAAGGAGGATTTTAAGTATCAAGTAAGAGAAGTACAGGAAAAAATTAGAAAGAGAAACGAGAGTGATACAAGAAAATAATGAAAAACTAGTCAACAGCTTCTAGAGGCAACCCAAAAAATACTGAAGAAAATAACACCTTAAAAATAGCCTAAATCAAATGGCAAAAGAGGTCCAAAAAGCCAATGAGGAGAAGAATGCCTTAAAAAGCAGAATTGGACAGATGGAAAAGGAACTTCAAAAGTTCATTGAAGATCCAAGGGAAAATACGATCATTCAGAGAGGTAGAGGACTTTCAAGCATTCTTGCTGAAAAAACCAGAACCGAACAGAAAATTTGACACTCAAGCACAAGAAGTATGAGAAGGTAAACATGGGAAAGAAACCATAAGGAACTTATCAAAGTTGAACTATTTACATGTCCATATGGAAGACTGTATATTATAGTATAACATTATACTATATATAATGGTATAATATACTAGTATGTAGTAGATATATAATATAGTCGTATATAGTAGATAATAGTAACTTATGAAACTTTTCTTAGTATGAGGATAGGTGAAGGGAATACAAACATATATATATATATACGCACACACATATATATACACATATATGTACATATATATGTGTGTATATCTATGCATATGTCTATATAGGAGGGTATATATGTGTATTAATACATATCAGAGCATGTGTGTATATGTGTACATAGAGGGTACAGGATTAATTGAATAGGAAGGGATGATACTTTAAAAGGTGAAATTCTGAGGTGAGAGGGGATCAGAATGAGAGAAGACAGGGAGAGACAAAATGGGGTTAATCATCCCATATAGAAGAGGCAAGGGATAACTGTTACAACTTTGCTTTCATTTACTCTCATTGAATTCGGCTTAGGGAAGGAACAACATAAACTCTTAACTGGGTATCATGCCACACAGGAGAGTAGGGGGTACAAGGATGAGAGAAGGGATGATGGAGGGGAGGGAAGGATCTGGGGAAGGGTTGCTGGAAGCATACATCTCAGTAAAGGGACAGGGACAGGGTAGAGAACAGAACAAGGGAGGGGGCGGGATAGGAAGGAGGGACATATAATCAGCCTCTCACAATGTGTCCACTGTGGAGATGTACTGTGTAATTACACATGTGTAGCCTGTATTGAATTGCTTGTCCTTCCAGTGGGGGTGGGTGACAAGGGAGGAACTGATGGAATCTAGAATTTAAAGCTCTACAATAAAATGTTAAGAAAAAAATATATATATATACACATATACTTGTATATATGTATATATATATATATATATAATTATCATTATCATTAATTATATGCAACCGGGAATTAAGATATACAGGTACTGGGGTAGGGAGACCCTCCCTGCCCTACCGGAAAGTAAGAGGGGCATTGGGGGAGGACATAGAAGAGAGCAGATGGAGGGAGGGGCTTTACAGTGGAATCACTGTTTTGGGGATGGGGTGGGGGAAAGAGGGGGAGAAAATTCTGTAACTCAAAATCTGGTGGAAATCAATGATGTAAAGAAGAAAATAAATAAAATAATTAATTTTTTAAAATGGAGCAGGGAGAATAGACACATTATACTCTAATTTTGTCTGTTATCCAGAGAAATTGTCATATAAATATATGAGTCATCTGGATCAGCTTATATAATTTTGCCTTTTTATTTACTTTAAAGAATTGTATGGGAAGAGATGGTCAAGGCTTTCACAAGTATTCAGAAATGAGTAAAAAATAATTGTGAGCATTGCTCAAGTTGCTTAAGAAAAGAAAAATACCTGTACTACATCACCTGGATTTCCAAACATAATGCTATATAGATCTGCAATTAACAAACAATTAAACCAGATTTCTAAACACACACAAAAAAAAGTTCATTGAAGAGAATAATTCCTTCAAAATTAGACTGGAGCAACTGGAAGCTAATTACTTTATGAGAAATCAAGATACTATAAAATAGATGCAAACAAACAGATATAAAATAAAATAAAAACAAATAGATATACAAAATAGATATAAAATAGAGGCAAACAAATGAAAAAATAAAAGGCAATGTGAAGTATCTCATTGGAAAAATCACTGACCTGGACAATAGATCCAGGAGAGATAACTTGAAAATGATTGGACTACCTGAAAGCCATGATAAAAAAAAAGAGCCTAGAATCCATCCTTCAAGAAATTATCAAGCAAAATTGCCCTGATATTCTGAACCAGAGGGCAAAATAGAAAGTGAAAGAATTCACTGATCATCTCTTGAAAAAGATCCCAAAGGGGCGGCTAGGTGGTGCAGTAAGTAGAGCACTGGCCCTGGATTCAGGAGTACCTGAGTTCAAATCCGGCCTCAGACACTTGACACATTAACTAGCCGTGTGACTTTGGGCAAGTCACTTAACCCCAACTGCCCTCCAAAAAAAAAAAAGAAAAAGATCCCAAAAAGAAAACTCCCAGGAATATTACAGCCAAATTCCAGAGTTCCCAGGTCAAGGAAAAAATATTATAAGTAGTCAGGAAGAAACAATTTGAGTATTGTGGAAATACAATCAGGCCATAAGATCTAGCAGCTTCTACACTGGGAGGTCAAAGGAACTAGGATTAAAACCAAGAATCACCTACCCAGCAAAACTGAGTAATGTTTCAGGGGGAAAATATGATCATTCAATGAAATAGAGGACTTTCAAGTATTCTTGGTGAAAAGACCAGAGCTGAACAGAAAATATGATTTTCAAATACAAGAAGCAAGAGAAGCACAAACAGGTAAACAGGAAAGAGAAATCATAAGGAACTTATTAAAGTTGAACTATTTACATTCCTACATGGAAAGACAATATTTGTAACTCATGAGACTTTTCTCAGTATGAGGATAATTGAAGGGAATATATATGTATGTGTGTATGATATATATGTATGTATAGGTGGGTATATGTGTGTATATGTTTATGTGTGTATAGGTATGTATATATATATATATACATAAACAGAGCACAGGGTGAGTTGAATATGAAGGGATAATATCTAAAAAATAAAATTAAGAGATGAGAGAAGAATATATTGGGAAGAGAAAGAGAGAGAGACAGAATGGGGTAAATTATCTCACATAAAAGAGGCAAAAGAAAGCTGTTACAATGGAGTGGAAAAGCGGGGAAGTGAAAGGGAAATGAGTCAACCTTACTCTCACTGCTTAAGGAGGGAATAACTCACACTCAATCTTACCCTACAGGAAAGTAGGGGAGAGGGGATAAGAGGGAGGATGATAGAAGGGAAGGCAGATTGGGGGAGAAGGTAGTTGGAAGCACACACTTTTGAAAAGGGACAGGGTGAAAGGAGAAAATAGAGTAAGTGGGGGGGATAGGATGAAGGGAAATATATTTAGTCTTTCACAATATAACTACTACGGAAATATTTTGCATAACTACACATGTATAACCTATATTGAATTGTTTATCTTCCAATTGGGGGTGGGTGAAGAGGGGAGAAGGGAAAGAATCTGGAACTCAAAGTTTTAAAAACAAATGTTTTTTACATGCAACCAGGCATATAAGCAATGGGCTATAGAAATCCATCTTGCCCTACAAGAAAGTAAGGGGAACAGGGTGATATAAGAGAGACCAGACTGGGGAAAAGGATATTCATTAGGCTCGCCGTCTTGGAGTGAGGGGTAGCGGAGAGACAGGGAGAAAATTTGTAACTCAAAATCTTGTGAAAATGAATGTTGAAAACTAAAAATAAATAAACAGATTACCAAAAAAAAAGAAATTGCTTCAAATCAAAATAATTTCTCCTCCAGGAAAAATCCCTTGGGCCAGTTAGGTGATCAGAGCCCCTTTCATTTATCTGGTTCTGTTCATGAGACTTTGTAAGCATTTTCATTATCCATTCATCATTATTATTACATAATATTATATATTTGTTATTGTATATTAAATACTATATTATACATTTACATTCTACAGAATAAATTATATTTATATTATATAACAATAAATATATTTATTTATATTATATTTTATATACTTTTTTATATTATATTTTATATTATTTTTTACATTACATATAACAATGTTTATATTACATATAACAATCAATAATATCTTTATATTGTATATCAATTTACGTTATTTCTATAATATGATAACATATTATTTAAAATATATATTATACATCGTTTATACAATATATTATGTATTATGAACCCTTGGTTTCATATAGAGTATGAGAGCAGGAAAAGAAATCAGCAAGAGAAACTGACAATGAAACATGTGGAAAGATTATGGTCCAAATCTTGGCAGGATTTCTTGCTGTGTGACCTTAACAAGTCACTTTTCCTGAGAAAAAGCAACACATTTCGAGTCACTGGTTGTTGTTTTATTCAGTTGGGTCCAGCTCTCTGTGACCCCATTTGAGGTTTTCTTGGCAAAGATACTGGAGTGGTTTGCCATTTTCTTCTCCAGTTCATTTTTACAGATGAGGAAACTGAGGCAAACAGGGTGAAATGACTTGCCCAGGGTCACAAAGCTAGCAAGTATCTGAGGCAGAATTTGAACTCAGGTCTTCCTGACTCCAGCCCCTGAGCTCTATCCACAGGAATCACTGAACTGGAGTTCAAATCTAGCCTGTCGCTGTCTATGTGTCTGACCCTAAACAAGTCCTTTTCCTCCGGGGCTCAGTTTCCTCATCTGTAAAAAGAGTAGGTTGCCTAGTTGCCCAACGAGAAAGGTGCAGCACCCATCCAGTTGAGTGCTGGTCTTAGATTCAGTTCTAATCTTTCCTCAGATACTTACTGTGGCACCTTGGCTTAGTCATTTCACCTCTATTTGCCTCAGCTTCATAATCTATAAAATGGAGGCAATGGCTGCACTTACCTCCCAAGATTAATGTGTGGATAAAGTGAGATATGAAAACATTTATATTTAGGTAGCAAAATATGTTCTCTATTGTCATCACCATCGCCATTATCATTGGGCAGATAATGTCTCTTTTATCTCTGGATCCACGCTCCCTTTCTAAGCCACCATTTCTTCATCTTTAATAAAGGAATTCAACTGGATGATCTCCAAGGCATTTTTTAAAACCTGTGAGCCAACACCATCTCTCACTTTTAAAGTTGAGAAACCAAGAGTCTACAGATCAGATGACATGACTAACCATAGTCACTCATCTGGCTGAAAAGAAAGGAAAGAAGCCAGGTCGCATAAATGATCTGTGTATGGAAATATGTTTCATGTGATCACAAATTTTTGCCATCTCAGGGAGGGAAGAGGTAAGAGAAGGAGGGAGAAAATTAATTGAATGTTTAATATTGTCCTTATGTGTGGTTGGGAAAAAATAAAATATTATTTAAAAGCTTTTATAAAAGAAATGATCAGTGTGCAGACTGAAGGGTGCTCAGCTGTTTCCATTCAAGTGGACCCCAAACCCAACAACCCCAGAGGAAAACAAATGCTGAGCCCATTAGAGGAAATCCTCCTTAGGGTTTTCCCCTTTTAACACATCTGAGGAATTTACCCTGGCAGGATATTCCAAGCAAATGGGATAAAAAAAAGCAAGATGTTTCTTTGAACAAAAATACCATGGGGCTTAACCCCAGCCAGGATAACCATTACTTATTAACAGTAAGATTATGCTCTAAAGCTGTGTCAGGGACACTAGGTTTAAAAAATAAAATAAAACCCTTCCCATCTCCTACTCTACCTACCCCAAGAACACCCCTTGGCTACAGCATTTGTCCTAAGAGGTAAGCTCCTAATTCATAGTGTATGTGGGAGAGGAGAGGGAGGGGGTGATGTATACAGGGAAGGAAGAAGTCCCGAGTACTTTGAAATCACCAGCTGAGGTTGGGTACCATGTTCAAGTAAGGCATGTATAGACACCATCCCAGTTCCTGGAATTTGGTTATCATAATTAGAGCTGATAAAGTTTACAAAACATCTCTCCTACTACATTTCATCTGATACTCACAAGAACCCTGGGGGAGCAGATACAATGGGTTCTAGCCCATTTTAGAGGTTAGAAAAGTGAGGCTCCCAGAGTTTGACCACCTTGTCAACCACAGCACATATGGGAGGGGAAATGGGAACCCAGGTTCATCCTGACTCTAAAAAAAGCAACACTGGATTTTATTGTTATAAATGCAGAAAACACACTTAAAGACGCGCACGCACACACACACACACACACACACACACACACAATGTTTAAAGCCATAGATTATATGTCAAACTGCAAGCTTCTGTTACCCAGTTTGTTTTCCAAGAATATGTATAGACTTTAATAAGAGGAGAACTAAATAAATCTCCCTGTTTGTTTACATGTACCCTTCTGAATTGACCCCCTGTATATTTATTCAGATTTCGTTGCTATTACTACTATTAGAGGCACACTGGCATAGTGGATAGGTAGCTGACCTCAGAGTCAGGAACCCTGGGTTCATGGCCTGCCTCTGACACATACTGGCTATGACTCAGAAAGTCCATTAGCCTCTCAGAGTTCTAGGCACCTATGAAAGACTATAGAGTTGGCTGGGTGGTGCAGTGGATTAGAAAACCAGGCCTGGAGTTACGGAGACCCAAGTTCAAATTTGGCCTCACACATTTACTAGCTGTGTGACTCTGGGCAGGTCAATTCACCCTATTTGTTTCCGTTTTATCATCTGTAAAATGAGCTGAAGAAGGAAACGGCAAATCACTCCAGTATCTCTGCCAAGGAAACCCCAAATGGGGTCACCAAGAGTCAGACACAACTGACTGAAATGTCTGAAGAACAGAGGGATGACACAGTGGATAGGGCCCAGGACATGTGGTTAGGAAGATCAGAGTTCAAATCCAGCCTCAGATACTTAATAGTTGTGTGACCATGGGCAAGTCACTTACCTGCTCTCTGCCTTGGTTTCCCCATCTGTAAAATGGGAATTATAATAACCTGCCTCATAGGATGGTTAGATGAAGATGAAAAGTGAAATATTTGTAAAGCACTATAAATTTCTAGCCAATACTGAAAATTGAAGGATCACATTTCCTCACCCAGGCCTTCCCTATACCCATGAAATCACAGGTCCAGACCCTATTCCTATCACTATTTATTCTTCTCATTTTTATATTTGATAGAAACAGTCTTAAGACAAGTCACTCTCATTCTTCCATGCTGAAGGGTTAGGGTTGAGGTTAGGCTACATAACAAGGCAGGAAAGTGTTGGCTTTTTGTGACTGAATCAACCTGTTGGGATATCCACTCATCTTCTGAGACTCACTGAAAACATCTGCAGGACCCATTTCATTCCTAGTCCACCAGAGGCAACCTGCACAGAAGGCCTGCCTTAGAGTCAGGGTTTGAATTCTGCCTCTGGGAGGCCAACTCCTATTTCTGTGCTTTACAGTAGTAGCCAGAAATGACTTAGTGCTTTACAAATTCTATCTCATTTTTAATCCTCACAACAACCCTGCAAGGCAAGTGCTATTATTATTCTCACGTTATGGATGGGAAATAGGCAGAGGTTAAGTGACCTGGTGCCCAGGGCCACATAGCTAGTAAGTATCTGAGGTTAGATTTGAACTCAGATCTTCTTGACTCCACATCCAGAGATCTATGTGGGCCACATAGGATTCTGAGAGCCCTCCAGGCAATTCTGTAAGAGTAAAACTTAGAGAAAGAGTATAGATGTGTATGGAGGGGAGGGAGACAGGAGGCAGAGAGTCTTTCCATACTCCTACACCAATAAAATGACAACAACAACAACAAAAACCACTATAGTCAATACGAAAGGTTGTTAATCTGATTGTCTTTACTCTGTGTCATTTCATGTCTTCCCATAATCCTTTGCCATTTACCAAAGTACCCATTCCTTTCATGGACCACAATTTGTTCAGATTTTCCTCCACTGTTGGACACAGAGGCTATTTCCAGCTTTCTGGCATTTTGAGTAACACAAATAAAAATATTCAGGTGCAGCTCCTTGGCTTTTGTATGTCTCCCCCATTTAGTAATATCCTTAGGCCAGAGGCCTAGTAGTGAAACCACCGCTCCAAAGGGCAGGGAGGATGTTTTGTAGCTCTTACCTTATCATTATGTATTTCCAATGTTATTTCACGAAATTCCAAAAGCACCAAATTTTAGAATGGATAGGACCTCGGAGGTCATCTCATCCAACCATACCTGAAAAAAATGATAGAACTCCCATTACAACAGTGGCGCCAGACTCTAAAAGAAAGAAAAGGCCACTAAATTATCAGTAAGGAGCCCTGAGGGCCCTACATTGACTTAGAAAACCACATACCCATGTTATTTTATTTTTTTTGTTTTGTTAATTGTTTCCCATTTCTATTTTCATGGTTGGGGCTGCACTCAGAAGTGCAAAATCTGTTGGCTGAAAGTCTGACTCCTCTGCTCTACAACATATCTGACCATTGGTCATTCAGCCTCCACTTAAAGACTTGCAATGAAAATAAATCCAATCCTTCCCAAGGCAGCCCCTCTCTTTGAGATGTTGTTCAGTTGTTTTTCAGTCATGTCTGACTCTTCATGACCCCATTTGGGGTTTTCTAGGCAAAGATACTGGAGTGGTTTGCTATTTCTTTCTCCAACTTTTTACAGATAAGGAAACTGAGGCAGAAAGGTCACACAGGTAGTAAGGGTCTGAGGTCAAATTTGCACTCAGGTCCTCCTGAGGCCAAGCACAGCACTGAGCACGATGGCGCCACCTAGCTACCCCTTTATACAGTTTAAACCCCATCAGATTGTTGAGTCCTTGAGAGCAAGGATGGTCTTCCTTTGTTACCTGGTGTATTCCCCAGCCCATTGCACAGTTCCTAACACATAGTAAGCACTTAATAAATGTTTATTGACTAATGAAGCCCAAGTTCAAATCCAGCCTCAGACACTTCCCAGTTGTATGTATCTGGCCAAGTAAGTCATTTAACCACTGAGTACCTCAGTTTCCTCACTTGTAAAATGGGGTTAACAATAGCACCTGCCTCCCAGGATGGTTGTGAGGATCACATGACAGTATTTGTAAAGCACTTGTCACAGTGACTGGTATGCAGCAGGTATTATATTGCTCTCTCCCTCCCCCAACTAATGGCAGAGACAGCACAGAGACCTAAAGAGAGTGTAGACAAGCTGAATCCTTGTTTGGGGGATACGATAGTTTGAGGAAAAGGCACTAGGAAGGTGGTGCTGGCGTTAATTCTTGAAGGAAGCCAGGGTTTAGTTCTAATAGGGAGGGAGTGAAGGAGGGAAG
>CM053597.1:236694969-236725610 GCA_028646575.1 Pseudocheirus occidentalis | reverse complement strand
GAGAGAGAGAGAGAGAGAGAGAGAGAGAGAGAGAGAGAGAGAGAGAGAGAGAGAGAGAGAGAGAGGAAGGAGAGAGCATCAGACAGGCAGACAGACAGTTGCCCGTGATTTTGAAGCTAGTAAGTCTATTTAGAAATGATAAAATGGAACATTTAAAGCTGGAAAGGATCTTAGAAATCTTCTAATACAATACACTCATTGTGTAGATGAGGGGAAATGACTTGTCCATGGTCACCTAGGCAAGCAGAGCCAGAATCTGAATTCAGGTCTTCTATTATACTATATCACACTACCTTTCCTTCTGCAACTGATAGGGTCACTAATTGCTAAGTTAGATTGGAGAGGACCACCGTTGCCTTCCATGGTACTTTCTTCAAAAAGTCTGAGGCTGTAACTATGAACATATATCATAGTCCAAGACTTCTCATCCTGGGGGTCTATGAACTTTAAGAAAAAGGTGAATAACTGCATTTCAATATAATTGACTAGCCTTGTAATTCTATGCACGTTATTTTATGCCTTTAAAAAAAGTCCATGAGCAGGGGTCCATATTTCTCCAGACTGACAGAGGGGACCATGACACCAGTAGGTTAAGAATCCTCATGCTAACCATTGTTATTTTATTCAAAAGGGATTATTGAATTTATCTAAACCCTTTTTTAATCTATTTATATTTCTAGCCTAGACTCCCTCTTGGAGTAACAAGTTCCATATGTATATTACCAGCTGTAGAATTTTTTTTTGTTTATTCCAAAAAGAATTGACTTAAAGCTTCAGGGGTGGCCCCCTTGCTCTAGAGCTGGGGGTGAGTAAGTCTGTATGCATGCTTGTCATCTGCCCCCTTCTTCCCTATACATAACTGTACACTTCCATCCTGCCTTTTCCCAGATTTCATTTTTTCATGAAGGAATTTCAGTCTTTACCTTATTTCAGCCTTTTGGAATCTGAATTGATCTGGGAACTCAAAGGTCATGAAGTCCAACCTCCCACCCAATGCAGGATACCCCTTACAAGTGGCCATCTAACTCTCTGTTATTGTCTATGTGACCTTGGACAATCCACCAACAAACAACCATTCATTATGGCTTCCTTCAAATCTCAGCTAAAGTGCTACCTTTGTCCTCCTTCATCTTAGTGTCTCTCAGACGTACCCCAATTTACCCTGTCTACATTGCGTTTGTTCATTTCGGTCATGTCCAACTCTTCATGATTCCATTCGGGGTTTTCTCACCAAAGATACTGGAGTGGTTTGCCAGTTCCTTCTCTGGATCTTCTTACAAATGAGGAAACTGAGACAAATAGAGTGAAGTGACTTGCCCAGGGTCACACAGCTAATAAGTGTCTGAGGCCAGATTTGAACTCAGGAAGACTCACTAGTAATTAAAAAACTAACATGAAATAGCCCCTGTCCTCAAGAAGCTTACATTCTAATGGGGAGAGACATACAAGATACAAAATATAAAAGATACTTTTAAAGTGGATACAAATTAATCTTAGCTTGGAAGACACTAGTACCTGGGGGGGAACCAGGAAATTATTCTTATGGAAGGTTGTGTCTGAGTTGAATTTTAAAGGAGAGATATCCAAGAGATGGAGGTCAGAGGGTGTAGGGAGGAGGAAGGAGCATCACTGGCATAGGGGACGACCAAGGCACAGATGAAAGTCATGAGGAATACCAAGCTGGGATTAACTATTGAATGTGTGAATGGGAACCATATATAAGAAGACTGGAAAGGGGCCAGGTTAGGACATTTGAATGACAAGCAGAGTGTTTATTTGACCCTAGAGGCAGGCAATAGGAAATCACTAGAGTTTAGGGAATAGAGAATGACATAGATTTAGGAATACTACTTTGCTGGTTGTGTGGAGAATGAATGGGAATGGACAGATACAATGGACTTGAGACAAAGAGACTATCTTGCAATAGACCATCTTGTTAATTTTAGTTGTAACTCTCTAAGGAAACTGAGGCAAACGGGTTTAAGTGACTTGCCCAGGGTCACACAGCTAGTAAATGCCTGAGGCTGGATTTGAACTCAGGTTGTCCTGACTCCAGTCTTACTGCTCTATCCACTAAGCCTCCCTCGCTGCCCATTAGACAGCATACAAGAGCTGAACTAGTGGCTATATGAATAAAAGGGGACTAGGTTTTCTCATTGGTAAAATGAGATTCAATTAGACAATCTTTTAGATGTCTTCTGGCCCTAAATCACCATTTCTGTGATACTTTGAATACATCCAACAAAAGGGAACTCACTCCCACATGAGGGAGACATTCCGTTTTATTTATTATTTATTTATTTGGGGGTGAGGTAATGAGTGTTAAGTGACTTGCCCAGGATATCACAGCTAGTAAGTGTCAAGTGTCTGAGATCACATTTGAACTCAGGTCCTCCTGACTCCACTGTGTGACCTCACTGCCCCTTAATTTCCAAATAACTCCAAGGGGCGACTAGGTGGCGCAGTGTAGAGCGCTGGCCCTGGAGTCAGGAGGCCCTAAATTCAAATCCAGCCTCAGACACTTAACACATACTAGCTGTGTGACATTGGGCAAGTCTCAGCTATTTTGGGGGACAAAGGGGAATGATGGGAGGGAAATAAATATTAAAATAAATTAAAATTACTCCAATGAACTTTTCATTTCCAGTATCCCATATTCCACCCCTGGCAGCTCTCCTATGTGTCAGAGTTCCAGTTTCTTCACAGAAAGAACCACATGGCCCCTGTCCCAGTTTCCCCCACCCCATGTGAGTCTACTTCCCAGATGGAGGTGATGCTGGTGATTCAGGTAATGGCCGCCTGCCTCGTTAGTCAGCCCTGAGCCCCAGTAATGCCAAGGGGCCCCCGAGCCAAGTTGTCCTGGGTGGGAGACCTTTGGGTTGAGATATCTGGGGCAAGTCTCCAAACAGGGTCAGACCTCCAAGCTGGATCCAGGTCACAGCCAGGAGAGATTGCCTTGACTGGGTCCTTCCAAGAAAGGACAGGGTGTTCACTTATGTGTCTAGACGGCCTTTTACATGGGTTACTATTCTCTGACAACCTCATCTACACCCACAGTGCCAGTGGAATGCAGACAAGCAAAAAAGCTAGAGTAAGGAGGAGAGAATGAGGATCAGGGAGCTGTGTGACATGACACATGGCTTTAGAGTCAGAGATCCTGGCCTCAAATCTCATCTGTCTATTACTGCATGACCTTGGACAAGTCATTTTGGCACCTCGGTTTCCTCATCTGTAAAATGAGTGGGTTGGATCTGATGATCTTTAAAGTTCCTTCTCATTCTAAATCTATGAGGATAAAAAGGGAGAAAAAATTACTTAAATCTTCTGCTTGGATCGTATGTGGTACACTTACTGTGATATTCCTCTCCAGAGACATAACTAGGAATGATGGCTGGAGCAGGCGAGTTTACCTGGGGAGCAAACCATTTGGGAAAGAAAACAAGACACTAGATACCAGAAAGCTTCTGTGCTATTAAAAGCCCAGCCACTGCTGATTAGGCAGAGGAACAGGACCAACATCTGGGGATTTGGTTGAATGGGCACAGTAGAAGTATGCCCAGGAAAAGCCCACCATCACCTATGATGGGGTCAGCAAGGAGCTCACGTGGGACCTG
Source organism: Pseudocheirus occidentalis (assembly GCA_028646575.1). Classification (NCBI taxonomy): domain Eukaryota; kingdom Metazoa; phylum Chordata; class Mammalia; order Diprotodontia; family Pseudocheiridae; genus Pseudocheirus; species Pseudocheirus occidentalis. The sequence goes on along the minus strand of CM053597.1, from coordinate 236,721,996 downwards.
GCTACCAGGACAGAGTAAGTATAACCCAGAAAAGATATTGTCACTCTCTATGATAAAAGCTTAGTCACCCAACCCTAGTTACTGCTATTTTTCTCAGTCCTTCCCATAGGCAGGATCAGAGATTAAGCCTGCCATGGACTGGGTATGAGGGTTCTCCTCTCCCCTTCCCCCACCCCTCTGTGAAGACTGACCAAATTCAGTTGGAGAACAAGGAAAGGTCCTATTCAAGGAGGGGCCAGAAGTCCAAGGTCAAAGTCAGGGGCCAGTTCCTAGACATACAAGGTGCCAAGCAGAGGATCTTTAGATCAGATCTTTAGACAGAAGGTAGAATCCAGATCAGAAGCAAAGAGAGATGGACCAGGGATGGGAGGAAATTACACATACCAGAGTCATGAATAGGGTTCAAGTTTGAGAGTCCAAGACAAAGCATCACACTCCCATCTGGCATGCAAATGCATGTATGATTTGGATCTGGGATGTGGGAAACTGGCCCCATCTTTCTGCTTTCTCTTAATGACCTTTTAGCTGGACAGCTCCCCTGCACCCCTCCCACTGCCCTCTAGGGACATGACTGCCTCTAGGGGTGACTAGAGGGAACCTATGTCTCCCGTACTTTTATTCAGGAAGGTCTTCTTGGCCCTGTAATACAAAAATCATCTAATTCAACCCCACCTCACTTCACAAATAGGGAAACATGCCCAGAGAAGGGCCATGACTTCCCCAAGGTTATGAACACAGAAAGCAGCAAAAGTGGAATTCGAACCTAGGTCTTCTGACTCTACAGAGTTCCTTATACTAACATCTCATTGTATCTTCCACAACTCTGTTAGAATCCCACCTCTGGTTCTAAGCTTATGCAATTTCTCTCCTCAAGAGTGCCTTCCCTCCTCCTCCACTCTCATAGCCCACTGGTCTTCTTTGAGAATGAAGGATGAACAAACAACAGCATAGGCCACCCATCCCTTGCTGCCCAACTGAGTCCACCTTTTCCAGCCACACCAACAAAGACTGATCACTCTCTCTCTTCTCTGAATTCCATCAGCATTTCCCCCTTCACCATAAAGTCTACAGAGACAATGTTGTCTAGGGGATAGAGTGCTGGATTTGGAATCCAGAAGACCTTGGTTCAAATCCTGCTTCTGATACTTACTAGCTTTGCAACTCTGGGCATACAGAGGGGAGGGGAGGAAAGGAAAGGGGGGAAGGGGAGCAGAATGGATTGGAGGGCAGAGGAGGGGAAAGGAAGGAAAAGGAGAGAAGAAAGGAGAGGAGGGAAGGGGAGGGGAGGGGAGCTTGTAGGGGCAGAATTCCCAGGCTCGGGGCTGGCATCAGTGGAGTCAGAAAGTTAATTGTGTCCCCACTGGAGGCCTCTGGGCAAGGCCTGGTTCCTCTCTGAGTGCAGTTCATTTAGGATTTCCTGTTTTCAGCATTTCTTTGTGAAACATTTAGAGGGGGTTTCCAGCCAGTGAATTATGCCAGAGAAGCCTCATCTCTCTGGCCTTGCTTTGCCAACCCTGGTGTTCTCTCTCTTTCTCTTTCTCTCTCTCTCTCTCTCTCTCTATCTCTCTCTCTCTCTCTCACACACACACACACACACACACACACACACACACACACACACTTTCCCTCAAGCTAGCCTAGGATACCCTCTCATTGTACTGGGGAGCTTGAGTAAGCCACCCTCACCCCACTACTACCTTCCCAACACTGCACCTCCTCCCCAACGGAAAGCACCCTGGATTTGGAGACAGAGAATCCAGGTTCAAACCTTATACACAAGCTTTATGATTTTGTGAACATTACAACTTCTCTGGGCCTCAGTTTACTCCTCTGGCAAATGCAGAGGTTAGACTTGATGGATGGCCTTTGGGATCCCTTTCGCTTTAGATCTCTGGTCTTTGATCCTACCCCTCCCCTCCATTCACACACCAAATCTCCCTGACACCCTCTGCCACCTGGGCCAGCCCTTGCTATCCCTTGCAATGAGCAAGGATTATTACTCTAGCTAGCCCATCTCATTCCACATCATGCTCCTGAACTCACTACATTTAATTTTCAGAAGACAAAAAACAGCATGGGATACTGGGGAAGAGAGTTGAGTCCTGAGACATAGAAAACTGATCCGTTTTCCTAAGCCAAAGTCTCCTATTTTGTAAGCTGAGGGAGCTTAATGAGCTAGCCTAGAAGGGCTCTTCCCCTTCGAAATCTCTGATCTTAAAAGTCAACCAGTGGAAGAAAGGGACTGGAGGTCGTTTGTGGGAGGCTCATCAACAACTGGGGACATCAGAAGTATTCATCCTAGAACCTGGCCATAGCCTTGAGGGTTTGGGATTGCAGATCAGAGCCCCCCACCAAGGCTTTGGGAACAGAATGCTTGGGATTCCACTCACTATGGTTAATAGCTTCTTCTTTAACCTTTCAGAGTAAAAAAACAAAAAACACACCGTCCCATTTATTGGAGTTGGCACAGACCAAGTGTGTTGGTGAGAGCATCTAGGTGGTGTAGAGGACAGAGAGCAAGGCCTGAAGGCAGGAAGACTCATCTTTATGAGTTCAAATCTGATCTCAGACAATAACTAACTGTGTGACCCTGGGCAAGTCACTTCATCCTGTTTGCCTCAGTTTCCTCATCTGTAAAATGATCAAATAAATGATAAACTACTCTAGTATCTCTGCCAAGAAAACCCCAAGCGGGGTCACGAAGAGTCAGACACAACTGAACAAGTGTTTTAGTAGCTGAGCTCATCCCATTCCAAGGCCTCAGTCTAATTTAGAAATGTAGGACAAAGATTGGGTGGGAGTTATCTCCACCCATTGTCAGGGACTAAAGAATCCTGATGGGGAAGACACTCAGCTGTCCATCACACCTGCAAAAGGCATCAACAAAATGGCAGTCAAATGACACACACAAACCAAAATCGACCTCTTTTTTTGAATCTCAAATTTGGATTTGGGGAGACCCTTGGAAACCACCTAGACTTATCCTCTTGTTTTAAAGAAAAGGGAACTGTGACCTAATTCAATTCAATTGGTGGACATTTTTTAAAAACACCTACTATGTGCAAAGTTTTGGGGGAATACAAAGATAAAAACCAGACTGTTACTGCCTTTACCAAAGCATGTCCCCCATTTTGGAAAAGTCTAAATTTTGTGGCTATCTTTCATTTTACATTATCTCCCTTTCTGACAAGAGCCTTCCCCCACCCAGTGACTCATCCTTTTCAAGTAAGAATAAAAATGAGACCAAAAAAAAAAAACAGTTCAGCAAAATTAGCACATCAACTGATCAAACAGCAGGCATTTAATAATAACAGTGATTAAATCAGGAAGACCTGAGTTCAAATCTGACCTCAGATCCTTAGAAGCTGTATAACCCTGGACAAGTCACATAAGCTCTGTAGACCTCAGTTTCCTCATTGGCAAAAGAGAAATAACAAGGAAATCTATCTCCAGATCAAATGAGATAATATTTGCAAAGCATTTAGCCTGGCACGTAGTGGGTGCTTAATAAATGTTTGTATCCAGCAATGCACAGTTGTAAGACAACTCTACAAGTCTCAGGATGGAAGGAGATGTCTACCATCAGAGAAAGATCTAAAAAGACCAGAGTTTAAATGGAGACTGAAGCAATCTACATGCTATAGTTCTTTTTCATGTTTGGATTTCATGTTTTTTCCCATTGTTGATTCCTTCAGTTACAACTCTTCTATACAACCAGACTAATATTCAATGCGAAAGTATTTGCAGATCCTATACTTGATTGCATGCCACCGTTCACAACCTGAGTGAAAACAAATAAACACAAAGTCATTTTGAGGAGGGAATTTTGAGGGAGGGGGGAGAGGGAGGGGAGAAAATCTGAAACTCAAGGGACTGTGGAACTGAATCTTATAAACTAAAAGTAAATAAATCAATTAAAAATAATTAAATGATTAATTAATTAAATTTTAAAAATAAATGTTTGTATCTTTTATTTCTTATTAAGTAGCTATTATGTGCCACGCATTGTACTTGGGGATAGGAATACAATTACAAAAAATATAGAGAGTTTTACATCCAAAGTCCCACCCCCCCCACTTTTGCAAGAGGAGGCAGGGAGGTATGTTTTCTCATTTCTTTCTTCTTCAGGGTCAAAGTTTGGTCATTATAATTATATACCATTTAGTTTCTTTTTTATTGTTGTTCATTTCATTTACATTGCTGTACCCATTGTATGCATTGTTTTCCTTGTTCTTCTGACTTCACTTTGCAACAGTTCACATTAATCTTCCCATGTTTCTCTGTATCTATTCATCTTTGTAGCAGAGTGGCATATTTAAGGCTTGGTGTCAGGGGTAAAAAATCCTAGCTATAGCAATCATCCCTAAGTAGAATGGGTTGCTGTAGGAGGTCATAGGGTCCCCAACCTTGGTAGGCCTTCAGAGAGTGATGAAAAGAACATTTATAGTGTATGGATTTCAGGTATGAATTGGATTAATTCAGATATTCTTAAGACAGAATTCACAGACCTCTGAAAGATCTGTGGATAGATTTAAAGGGGGTCTATGATCTTGGGTAGTGAAAAAATGACATTTTTATTTCAATATAATTGATTTCCGTCATAGTCTTATGCATTTTTATTTATGCCAGTCAGTCTTTAAGCATTAAGCACCTACTATGTGCCAGGAAACTGTGCTAAATGTGGGGGAAATAGAAAGACAAAGTTCAAAGAGCTGACAGTCTAATGGGAGAGATAATATACAAATAACTATGTGAAAACAAAATAAAGACAGGATAAATCCAAGATTATAACTGAGGAACGGCATTTAAAAATATTATTTTAAGATAAGCTTCATCAGCCTGCCAAAAGGATTCATACACACAGAGAGACACAAAGGTCTGCTGAGGTCACTTCTATCTCTAAAACCCTGTGATTCATGATGCATCAGAGGAATGCAATGGGTTGTTGTACCTGGGGCTTGATCCACGTGAGAAATTCCTTATATGGAAACACCCTCCATTAATCAATATCATGGATTAGACCCCAAATTAGGTTTTAGAGAGTTGCTTGGGGACAACTGAAGTGATTTGTTTGGGGTCACACAGGCAGGATTCTCCACCATTCACAACCTGAGTGAAAACAAATAAACACAAGGTCATTTTGAGGAGGGAATACACTCTAACAACTGAAGGTTGGATCTGTTGAGAAATCAGGGAAGGTTTCAAGGGGCAGAGAGCACCTGAGCTAAAACTTGACATTATAAAAGGTAAGAGAGGAGGATGGAATATTATCCAGACACGGAACACAACCTTTGCAAATGCATGGAGGTGAGAGATGAAACTCTGGGTTTGTTGAATCACCACTTGTTTGATTAAAATGTCAACTAGGTGAATGGAATTCAGGGGAAGAGAGTGAGAAAGGTTGGTTTGAGTCAATCTTGGCCCAGATTATACAGCAAGTTGGCGGCTGAGGCAGGATTCACTTTTTTCTGTTCTTTCCTCTATTCTCAGGGTTCTAAATCTTTTTTGTGTCCTGGACACCTCTGGTGAAGCCCAAGGACCCCTTCTCTGAATTATATGTTTAAATACATAAAAGCAAAATACACAGAATTCCAAAAGAAACCAATTCTCTTAAAATAGAGTTTTTTAAGTACATGTATCCCAAAGTTAAAAACCCCTCCCTCCTCTAGAAAGCAACATGGTGTCATGGAAAGAGCATTGAACCTAGAAGCAAAGTTTGAAATTCATTTCAGACACTTCCTGGCTGCGTGATCCTAGACAAGTCACTTAACCTCTGTCTGCTGCAGTTTTCTCATCTGTAAAGAAAGGTTGAACTCAGTGGTCATGTTCTAATGGACGAATTCAGAGTTTTGCTGGGAAAAGGTTCAATGTATTTGTTCAAAGAATTCAATGTATTTTCATTTCAGAAGAACTTTTTAAGCTACTACTGAGTACCAAATATTATGCTAGGTTCTGGGGATAGGGACAGATCCTGGGTTTTGTGCTGGGTCACAAGGCTGAATTACCTGGTATGTTTCATAAATATAAAAGGAGGTAAAGTTGTAGACCTGGGGGAAGGTTTCCTTTAGGAAATGGGATATTGACATAGAAGGGAAAGTTGGTTGTGGAGAGATAGAGGATGTGAGGGGAGGCTGTAAGGGGAAGGGGGTGAAAGGAGCTCTTAATGAAGGCCAGTCCCTGATCTCATTCCTAGCCTGTGACTAGGACTCTCCTACACAGGCTAATCCATGGAAGCAGGCTCTCCCTGCCTTGGGTCCCCTTCCAGTCTGGACTGTGAATTTCCTTGTGGGAGTGAGGAGTGATGACAGCATGAGAGATGAAGCCCATGTTGGGACAGAAAGGGGACTCTGGGACAGCTGAAGGGATGAAGCCTCCACCCAAGGGAAGCCTGCTCCTTGCTAGAGTCCCAACCTTTGACCCACCCACTCTCTGACTCAGCCCCTGGAATGTCCTCTGATGGCTATCTCTGAGTTTTGGCCTCATATTCTTCCTTTGGTCATGGTGGCTCCCCAAGGACCTCTTCTGAGCCCTCAGAGCTGGCCCCTACATTCTTGGCCCAGACTCAGCCAGAAGTAAACATCTCCCTTTGGGGCCATCAGCTGCCTGTGTTAGCTATAGTCAGTACACACACACACACACACACACACACACACACATACACACACACACACACACACACAAGACTCACTAAACCAAGATTCTTGTGTTCTGGGTTCTAGAGCCACCTTCAAAATATACTTAACTGTCCCCTTGGCCAGTGGTTTCCCTCCTCTGGACTTCAGTCTCTTTTTACTATGAGTAGAAGAGGAAAGTGTAGATGTCATCAGGGTTCCTTTGGGTTCTGAATGTCCACTGTCACAGGCCTAGGGTTCAGAGAGATGGCCTCGAAGAGGCCAGGGCCATTAAGGGCCATCTCCTCCCACTCCTTTATTTTGCAGATGAGGATCTGAAAAATGGAGACCTTAAGTAGAACCAGAATGGGAACGACCTTCTCTGACTCCAAATGCATTGTGCTGACTGATTCTATGAACATATTTACATACATACATACATACATACATACATACACAGGACTGTAGAACTTAGAACTAATAGGAGCCTTAGAACAGGGGATGTCAGGTCTGGGAGGGTCTTAGAACAGGGGATGTCAGGGCTGGGAAGGGCCTTAGAACAGGGAATATCAGGGCAGAAAGAGACATTAGAAATCTTCTAGTCCCACACCCTTATTGAATACAATATTAAAATGAATCCCATAGAGGTTAATTGATTTAGCCAGGGCCACATGTGTTGGTGAGCAATAGCTGGGATTCCAGTCTAGGTCAGTGAACTCCCAACAGGTAAACCCAAACACTCCAATCCCTCCCCACCATAAGTTGATGCCTTCTCATTCTACCCTTTTGGTACCTTGAGTCTCCCAAAGGTGAAACTGGAAAAACAGTAGATTACCAGGACATCACCAGCATTATGGCCATAGCCAAAACCTACCCCACAACAGAGAACTTCATTGACTCCAAGTATGACATATGGACCTAGAAAATTGGCAACAATGACAAGGCCTATATGTGAGTGCTCTGGGATGGGGAAATAGTGGGAGTGCGGACAGAGTGAAAAAGAATTCGGGGAGCAAGTTGCACTTGGTGATACAAGCACTGACTATGAGAGGGAAGGAGATCTGCCTTCTTTCCCTTTCTACCTCCTCAACCCCCCCCAGTCAGGCAGCCAATCAATAAACCTTTATTAAACTCCTACTATGTACCAGGTACTGCCCTAAGTGCTGGGGATACAAGAAAAAGAAAAAGACAGTCCCAACCTCAGAGAGGTTACGATCTAAACTCTGGTCATTTTGGAAGAAAGAGTGTCTAGGTCCACCACTGAAAGGAATTTTCATTCATCCATCCCATTGGTTGTGTTCTTTCCCCATGCCCTTTGGTTATCTCCATCCTCCAGGCACTGCTAGTCCCATATACCTTCCCATTTGAGAGTGCACGAAGACTGAAGTCTGACCATCTGTCCACAATCAGCTCCTGCTGGAGAGTCAGAAGGAGCCAAGAGCCAGAACCAACTTCCTCCTCCCAATCCCACACCCAGCTACAGGAATGGAGAGCCAATGTGGCCCAGGGGGAATTATAAAGAATTTAGAATCACCCAACCAAAGTTCAACTCTGTATGACCTAGTGGCCAAAAGACTATACCTTCCTGGGCCTCAAATGCCATGGAAGTGAAGTAATAGGGTCATGTTAGATGACATACTAGACGTTTAATGAATGTTTGTTGATTGACTGATTGATTGATTCTGAGGCCCCTTCCAGCTCTGAATCCCTGATATTATGATATCCCAAACCAACCACTCCTCCCTCCTCCTACAGGCATCCCTCTAACTCCCCACTTACATCCTTACATCTGCTGTCACCAAGCCATTCACCCACTGTGTCAAACAAATAATGGTATTTAGTATCTCCATGCCTCCATTTCCCTATATGACATAAAAGACAAAAGAAAGGAGATAACCCCTTACTACATTAGGAGGTAACACCTTGAGTTCCTTAGAGAAAGACACCATAGAAGCAGAGGGGGATGTACCTGGGGCCAGACTCACAGAATTTCCCAGTGGGATTGGGGCTTCTGAGCCTACCATCTAGTCTCTGCCTAAAGGTTATAAATAACCAGAAACGCACTACTTCCCAAGACAGTGCATTCCACTTTGGGACAGCTCTCATGGGCAGGAAGTTTTTCTTATAAAAGCTAAATGATTTAGTAAAGAGGGAAATGAATAGGAATGAGAAAATATGACTTTTCTACTGTATAACCTTGGACAAGGCATTCCTCATCTGTAAAATCAGGCAATTAGAGCAGATGGCTTTGACAGCGCTTCCTAGCTTTAAAAGTCTGATTCTATTTACTTAATTGCATGGATTAATCTAGAGTGACCCCCTCACAAAAAGAGAGAGGGGACATGGATTATATTTAGCTCTTATTGAGATTCTGAAACAAGTAAATCTCCTGATTATAAGGCAGGAATCTAGAAAGTAAGGGGAAAAAAGTAGAAAATGTTGCTTTCCAAATGGGCAACAGGATGTAAAAAATTTGAATGTAGCCTTCAGTGTAATGAATGAATGAATGATCAATGAATGAATGATTAGTGAATGAATGATCAATTAATGTATCAATGAATGATCAATGAGTGAAAGAACAATTATTAAGAGTCAAGCCCCAGTTTGATCAAGAAGGTTACATTCTAATTAGGGGAGAAAATACATGAAGGAGAGGTTAGTTGCAGGGCAGAAAGAAAGGCCAAAAAAGCACAACGGTGCTGCATCATGGCAGATGGTATGACCTAGGATCCTTCTGGTGCTTAGGCAGGTCAGACAACAGTGACCAGGGGTGCATGGTAAGAACTTGAACACTAGAATTCAGTAAGGTCTGATCATCCTTCATCTTGCTAGAAAGATTGAAGTTGGTCACTTCCTGCTCCCAAGTGGTGGGAGTGGCCATGTCTACTCTTCAGGGAGGAGTGGGGGGGTGGGGATGTTGAGTGCTGACTTGGAGGGGCCCAGAGTGATCCTGAGGGTCCAGGTGGAACAGGGAGATTGAGTTCCCTCCCACAAAGTTGAAAAAGAGGTAATCAGTTTCAGTGTCCCATGATGGGTAAGAAGGTTTAGGGGGAGGGGAGCTACAAGAAAATCGGGAGGTAAAAGGCCCCCACAGTGCTGTCGGCTCCCAATAATACCCTGTACAGAGTCTTGAGGTAGGGTCTCCTGGGTAACAGGTATCAGAAGCAGGATTTAAACTGAGAGCCAGTCAGCCTTCCTTGAACCCTGCTGCTTGTCATGGGAAAGAGGCAGAACCAGGATTGCTGACAGCATGAGAAATCAAGGCATCCTATGGTGGATGGGAGGAAGGCTCTGAATCATCAAACCCACAGAAGAGATACAGGAAGAACATTGGAGAACAGCTGCAGGCAATGAGTTCACATGTCAGAGGCACTTAGGAAGGAGGCTCCTGCCTTAGGACAGCTTCCCTTAGTCCTAGGGGTGGAGACCCCAGAGATTCTGAAAGGGGCCTAGCTGGCTCTGGTGCCTGACCAAGGGCTTAATCGACAGGTCTATCAAAGAGCAATAACAGTAAGTGTTCTCCCCTCACGGGAAGGTACCAGAGATCTGTCTTTTCCTTGTCTAATTGTAATAGTACATATTTATAGAAATCTTGAAGGTTTGAAAAGCCCTTTGCCTATACAGCATTATCTCATATAATAATAATTTAATGTATACTTGTATAAGTATACTAATAATATCAATTAATAATAAGAAGTATATTAATATGCATATTATATACACATACACAATATATACATTAATCCATGATCATATAATAATCCTGTGAAGTAACTACTATCATTATCCCCATTTTACACATAAAGTAAACAAGGTAAGTAGAGGTGAAGGGAATTGTCCAGGATCACAAAGCTGCTGAGGATTTGAACTCAGGTCTTCCTGATTCCAAGACCAGCACTGTTTCTATTCAATACCTAACTGCCTAATAAGGAAGCGATTCAAGAAAGAAGAGGCAGGTGACTACCAGGGGCATTTCTAAATGAGTCGAATCTGATGGGGAAAAGCATTTTAAGTCCCTGGGTCTTTCATGACCACAACCTATGTGACCTTCAGTAAGTCAATTAATTTCCACATACCTTGGTGTCCTCATCTGTAATACAAGAGAGCTGGACTAGATGGCCTCAGTGATCCTTTCTAGCTCCAGATCTATGATCCTGTGAGCCTACAATTCATCTGTACTTTCTCTTCACAAAAGGCATTCCCCTCCTAACAGATCAATCAATCAACAAACATTTATTAAGCACCTACTATATGCCCACTGTGGCTCCAGGCTGTAGTGATGCAGCAACATGTTGAAGCTTTGAAGAAGAATTGGGGTCCTAAGAAATAGAGATGAGGAGGAAGTACATTCCAAGCCAATTAACATTTATTAAGCACCTGTGGTATGCCAGGTACTCTGCTAAATGCTGGGGATACAATTAATAAAGACAGTTCCTACCCTCCACAAACTTACAATCTATAGGATTCTAGGCATGAAAGACAGAGCCTTTACACAGGCACAGAAATGCTCTTCCCTCCCAGGAATGTCCTGTGCCTGGGGTCAGACTCCTGGGGTCAGACTCCTGGGAATGACATACTTTTCCACTTCCCTGCCCACTTCTGAAGAAGTTACGAGAAAGGAGTACAGGATTCAGATTCAGGGGAGGAGGTTAAAATTCCAGTTCTGTGTGACCTCCTCCTTCTCTGTGCCTCAGTTTCCCTTTACAGCAAATGAGCTCCTTGACTCTTGGAGGTCCCTTCCTACTCCAGATCTCAGGATTCCTCTGTGTCATTCCAGCACCCCACTCTGGTCCATGATGATTTCATCCCACAGTGGTTTCTCATTGTGCCAGTTCCCCTTCAACATTGACATCTCCGTGCCCCAGTTTCCACCTTGTACAGATTACATCATTGCTGCATACATCATGTAAGGCCTTCCGCCAGGCCAACAGCTCCTCTCTGACATTGGCAGTGGTGACTGGCCGACAGCCAAGGGAAGGTGTTTGTGTTAATGGGAAGCTGGGAGAGCCTCTCCTTCCAAAGACCATTCCTTTGTTCCTTTGGTTGGCTTCTTGTTGTCTGATGAGGCCCTTCCCCCGTGTGACCATTGACCACAATGCCCTTCTTCAAGAGGGTTACTTAGTTTATGCAGACCTATCTCCTGTCCTAGGATGGTTCAGACTTTATTTGGAAATGCCTCCATCTCTTCCTTTGTTCCCCCTTTTCTGCTCTATCTAGATAATTATATTCATGGATGTTCCCCAGTATGTGGTCTTGAGTTATTTCTACTAATATAACCAGTAATTCATTTATTCATCACTCATTCATTCATTTGTTCATCTATCCATTCAATCATCAAATATGTATTAAATTATGACTATAATTATTCCAGGAATTTCAGGAAATAAAAAGATGAATGAGCTAGGAATGAGCTAAGTACATGCCCTCTAAGGGCTTACAATCCAGTAAAGGGGATATGGACATGAACGTATATTCCTGGAATGCATGGCAGACTATGGCAAATCCCACAAGCAAGGGACCAATGAAGTAACTTAGGATTTCTGAGAAGGGTGAGATCACTTCTGGGGGGATGGTCTTGGGAGGTTTCGTAAGTTAGACTTCCAAGCATGGGCAGAGTTTCAATAGTCAAACAGAGGGAGAACATTCCAGAGGAAGGAAATAGCACAAGCAAAGGTATGGAGATGGGGAAAAAAAAACATAGGGCTGGTTCAGAGAACAGACAACAGGATAATTTGGTTTGCTTAGTGCACAGGGTACATGTAGAGAAGCAGTTGTTTGGAGCCAAGTCCTTTGACCAAAGCTGTTGTCTTATACAGAGAATGTCACAGGGTATGGTTGCCCAACTGCCAAGTATGTGGACACTACTCCGTTCTGAGTGGATTTCCCCATGCTGCTGCTAGTTTTTGCTTTGGGTATCTTCACTGACTTCTTCTATAGCCCTGGGTAGACACGGGCAGTGGTGCCCCACAACTGGTACTCTCTGTGGGAAATACAGACACAGATCCCCACCTCAACCTTCCCACCAAGGAGATACAGAAAATATTCCCACAGCCAAAGTCTTCACTAGAGAGAAGCAAATGTGGCTCAATATTTGGAGAGAATCATTGGCACTTGTCATTCTTTATCTGCACAGAAACAACTGGATTTAGCATTTAGTTAGCAAGAAAAATTCATTCAGAGGAAGCTGATAGCATATTTTCTCCTTTGAGCCATGAACACATCCCCACCTGAACCCTCCCCTGTTCCCTGTCCCAACACACAATACCCAACACTCCCCACTGCATCTGCTTTATCCAATCTTGAGATTTCTCCCTCACTCCTCCATCCCCACTCAACCAAATTTGATTTGAGAGCATATTTTATATCATTTGCCCCAGGCACTCAAATTGCTAGTTGTGGCTCTGTAGGAAAGTGAAACTCAAATTTCTTAACACAGTGTGGCTACTTCTTTATTCTGAATTTACTGAATGCAAAAAAAGGAGAAATTTTAATATCCAAAGAAAAATAGAAAAAGAACATTATATGTAAAATGATGTCTCTTGATTACTGTATAAATTTATATATAATGAAGATTTTTATTTAAAATATACTAAATTCAGAAAAAACTAGATCTAAAACATCAGACACTTACTATTTGTATGATCTTGGGCAGGTGACTAAACTCCTCTGGGCCTCAGTTATGTTATTTGTAAAATGAGGGGGTCAGATTCAATGACTTCTAAGTTGACTCCCTTAGATTTCTAAACCTACAATCCTATAATTTAAACCCAGATCCTATTTGAACTCAAAATCTGGGGTCTTTCTACAATACCACACTGCCTCTCTTATGGAGTGATTTGCTTATGGAGATGAGACTGATGCAGATCTTCTATCAATGGCTTTTCCTTCAATGCCCGCACTCACCCCATCGCCATTTTGTTTTAGCTGTTGAAGAGCAAACCTGACCCTGCCAACTTGTCCAACAATTGGTCTCCGTAGAGATTTTCTGGGTAAAGATTTCAAAAGGGGGTACATCTAGGAATACAGTTTGGCCGGAATATTAGGGATATGAAGGGGAGTCATGTGAAACCAGGTTGGAAAGGCAGATTGAATTTACTTCATTTGCCACCTTCCATCCCTGTGGACATATACAGATTTTTAAGTCTGGCCAGCCCCATTCTTCCAACTTCCCTTAAATTTGTTGTAGCTGGACAGCTCCTGCCAACAGCGTAGACAGTGTGACTCTCAATGAAGAAGGCTACCTTTAAATGTGTTATTATATTATATAGTAAATAGTGTTGGATACCGCACCATGTTCTCAGCCACACAACTTCTGGGAGTAATGGTAACCATCTCCAACAATTTGTCATCCAACCTTTCTTGGAGATCCCCATTGAAAGGGGATGCAGTCTCTCAAAAGTTGCCCAAACCACTTTTGAACAGTTTTTTGGAAGTTTTTCTTTACCACAAACATAAATCTGTCTCTGCATCCTCTACCCACAGCCCATGGTTCTGTCCTCTGGGGCCTAGTAGAGTAAATCTAATCCTTTTTGGCAAGTTAACAAAAACCAGGTACCCTGGGTTCCTTTCTTTGCAGAAAGAAGGTTTTTCCTCTATGATCTGGGGACTCTGTGGGAACCAAAAGAGGGAAACTTCTTTCTATGCCCACATTTAGAATATGGAATCACTCACCACATTGAGAAAGGAATGGTTGACTTCTGAGGGTTCACTGGATGGATTAAGAAGGACTTTGAGTCCCTAAGAAGATTCATAAGAGTCAGAAGTAGGAGGAAAATGATAGAGATAGGTATACAAGAACATCCCCATTTCTTTGTCTTCCATGAGACACTTTTGGTAACTTTCTAGGAAAGAAAGAGATGCTGCTCACCTAAGTGGTCCTGGAGGATAATTCATTCAATTTGGGATGGGAGAGGACCAGAGAGAGGAGCCACTTGGGTCTTGATTCCTAGGTTCCCCTAACAAGTCTTGGGATGTCAGTCTGTACAAGGCTCAAAAAGTAAGTTGGAATGGAATTGTAGAGGGCCTTGAGTGTCAACCTAAAGGGTCCAGACTTAATTTGAGAAGTAAATTGAAGAATTTTTTTTAAAATAAGCAATGCCATAATTAGTACTGTTTGATGAAGATTAAACTGGTCAGTATATGTGAGGTGAGTTAAGGATGAATGAGAGACTGGAGAGATGCAAGGAAACCAGTTTTGAGCACATGAGGATTCGAGGGAGGTAATGAATTTAAGATGGGAGCAGAATCAACAAGATTTGATGATCCTTGGATTCACATCTATTGTGTATGAAAGAAAGGAGGGAAGAAGAGGAAGAGAAACAGAGATAGAGACAGAAAAAGGAGAGAGAGAAAAAAAGAGAGAGATGGAAAGAGAGAGAGAGAGAAGGAGGAGGAAGAGGAGGAATAAGAGGAGGAGGAGAGAGGGAATAGAGAGAGACAGGAGAGAGAATGGAGAGAGAGAGGGTGGCAAAGAGAACGATTTCAAGAATGACAACAAAGTTTTAAATCTGGTCAACTGAGAGAACAGTGGTGTTATTACCTGAGGAAAAAATAAGACAGGTGGAGTAGTGTTCTTGGAAGAAGAGATGATGAATTTCATTTGGGGAATGTTGAGTTAGATATGCAGATGAAGTTATCTAGAATCAAATTTGAAACTATAGCATTATAAAATCTTAGATTTGGGGGCAGCTAGGTGGTGAAGTGAATAGAGCACCAACCCTGGAGTCAGGAGGACCTGAGAACAAATCTGGCCTCAGATACTTAACACTTATTAGCTGTGTGACTTGGGCAAATCACTTAACCCCAACTGTCCTGCCTTCCCCCCCCTCCAAAAAAAGGAAGTTCTTAGATTCAAAGCTAAGATGAACATTACAGGGCATCCAGCTCAGCCCCATCATGTATAGATAAGAAAAATGAAGCACAGAAAGCTTTAATTATTTGCCCAAAGTTACACATCTAGTTGATTTCTAACTCAGGTCTTTCTGACTCTGATTCCAATGCCTACTCAGTATAATGCTGTCTCTGTAGGTCCAGAGCTTGAGAGAGAAGTTGACACAAGTTATAAAAATATAGTCATTAACATAGTCAGATGAAGTGGATGGTAGAAAAAGAGGAGGGAGTTAGAGGCAGAGACAAAGGAGAAGGAGAGAGGAGGAGGAGGAAGAATAAGAAGGAGGAGGTGATGATGATGATGATGATTGATGATGATGATGATGGTGATGGTGATGATGATGATGATGATGATGGAGGGCAGAACCTTAGGGAACACCAACATTTAAAGATTGGGATGAAGAAGAAGGCTCAACTAAGAAGATACAGAAGATGTGATGAGAAAGGCAGGAGAACCAAGAGAGAGTAATGCCTGGGAGCTAAGACAGGAGGGAGTTTCAAGAAGGAGGGTGTGGATATCTGGGTCTCGTCCCATAAAGATGACAGAGGATACAGATGGATAAAAAGCCGTTGGATCTGGTCACTGGGTCAAATGCCCTGATGTTAGCCTTTTAGAAAATTATCTCAGTGTAGTCATGGAGACGCCAATGGACTCAGCTGCTAAGTTGATCAGATATCAGAAGGTCCCAGTCAGGCATAACTCGTCCCTGTATTTTCCTGGCTCTGTCCCAATGCATCTTGTTAAAGGTTCTCAGTATATTCTTAGATCCAGTCTTAAAACACGCTCTTCGTCCATGTATTAGCTCACATGTGGGAACTCACCCCTTTGACTCAGTGTCATTGTTCCCACTGCTCATCTGTGTTCTGCCCAGCCCTTCCATTGGTCAT
This sequence comes from Pseudocheirus occidentalis, assembly GCA_028646575.1. NCBI lineage: Eukaryota > Metazoa > Chordata > Mammalia > Diprotodontia > Pseudocheiridae > Pseudocheirus > Pseudocheirus occidentalis. Next base: position 236,705,608 of record CM053597.1, on the reverse strand, counting down.
CATATATCATTTGTGGCCTTCAAATGACCTTCCTCATATACTGAGAATAATTTTCTTAATGGTTGCCACCCTGTCCTAAGTGGTCACAAGATTATAGAATCATAACTCATTAGAGCTGAAAGGTCAGCTAACACAACCCCCTCATTTGACAGATGGAGGAACTGAGGTTGAGAGAGGTCATGTGACTTGCCCAAAGTTAAACAAGTTCACAGAAGAGCCAGGACTCTATACCCTGAAACTGAGAGTCCTGAGAGACCTGGTATGAATCTGGCTTCTGACTTAATAGCTCTGGGACCATGAGCAAATTGCTTCCTCTCCCCAAAGCTTCAGTTTCCTCATCTTTTAAAGGGCTATATTAACACCTGCAATACTTATATCACAGGGTTGTGAAGATTAAAAAAGATCCTATGTGTAAATATAATTTAGTATTATAATAGTGATTACATCTAGCATTAAACAGTGCTCTAAAACTTGCAAAGCACTTCACGTATGTTAACTCATTTGCTCTTCACCACAAAAGAGAAGTAGGTGCTATTCTTATCCCCATTTTACAAATGAGGAAACTGAGGCAGACTGAGGCTAAATGACTTTCCCAGGGTCACACAGCTAGGAAATGGCTGAACAAGGATTTGAACTCCGGTCTTCCTGACTTTTCCCTAGGCCTTTGATGGTCTCCTCGTCCTCATTCAATCCCCTTCCTCAGATATCCCCTTAATCTCACCAAACCGTATGCTTGGCTTTCATCCCAAATCAGATACGATTTATTACTCTAGTTTTTGCTGTACTCATGCAGCCCTCGGCAAAGATTTGATGAATTCAATTACATGCCATCTTCCCATGATTTAATTATGTAACAGCATTCAGACCTCAGAATGGTACAGTGCTGGGCTTTCAGTAAGAGGGTCGGAGTTCAAATTTCAATGCTGACACCAAATTGTTTAACCTCTCTCTGCCTTTGTTCAACTCTGGGATTCTGAAATCCCTTCCGGCTCAGGGTCTGTAATCTTATGAGACCTCCCTCTTCTTGTCTCTCCTACAGTACTGGGTCTTTAAGAAGATTCCAGAATTCCTAGTCCCACAGCTCAGAGTTCTCATCTTCCGTGGCCTGGACCCCTTTAGTAGGCAGTCTAGTGAAGCCTACTTAAGATCCCAACTTAAAATAATGTTTATAAATGTACAAAAAATACATAGCTTTCCAAAGGAAGCCAATTACGTCGAAAAGAGGTGTAAGTATTTTCTCATCTAAGTTCCCAGACCCGTTGAAATCCACCCGTGGACTCCAGGGTAAGAAGCCTGTTCTAGGGACTCCCCCGTTTCTCCTTCTCTGGGGCAGAGCATCATGGGCTTCGGAATTCTCATCTCTGGATGTGTTCTCTTGCTCCAATACAGGAAGACATCTACCTTGGGAAACTGGAAAGCCAACACAGGCTCTACCATGCTGGAACAGGTGACCATGAGTGAGAAGTGACTGGCACCAGACCTTGGCTGGAATCCCACTACAGACACTCACTATATGACCCTGGTCAAATCACTTAACCGAGTCTCAGTGTCTTCATTTATAAAATTAGGACATTGCACCTCACTCTGTAACATTAAAATGAGGACACTGCAACCCCATTACTGAGGACTCAGTAATCTTGAAGGTACCTTCCATTTGGGAAGAGAGGCACCCTTCAGGGAACCCAGTGGGAGATGGCCAGGGTGGCCTCATTCAGACGTCACCTGACCATCATCTGCCAGCTGCCCAACAACCTGCCTGGGTGGAAATGTCCTGGGTGGAGTCTAGACTTGCTGCCTAATCCCCCAGGATGAGAGGTGCCTTCCTTGTGGTAGCCTCCTTCACAGAGATCTGGCGTGGGAAAGGGCTTACTCAGGGAACTGGAATTCACTGAATTCTACAGGGATTGTGCAGCCCACGAGCTGAGCTTCTCCCCGGCCCCCCCTCTCCTCCCTCCAGGGCCTCCCTCCTCCAGTGATGTCTCCCTGTGAGGGTGGGGAAGGAAAGAGGTCTTGCCAGGCCTGACAGGGCCTGGTCATCAGACAGACTAACCCAAGAATGGAAGGAGCCCCAGACCTCTCCCATCCTCCAGCTGCACAAAGGAAATACCTGCCCCCACTCCCTGAAGGCAGCTTATGACCTTTGTACCCTTGGGGCAATGGGTTGTAAGGGACAGAGCCTTTGGATTCAGAAGGTCTGCATTCAAACCCCACTTCTGTCATTTACTTTCTATATGACCTTGAGCAGATCCCTTAAACTCTCTGGGCCTCAGTTTCCTCCTATGTAAAATGAGAGGGTCGGGCAACATGCTCTCAACTGTCTCAGCTTTAAATCTGTGATTATGATTTTAACTGTGTGACCCTGAACAAGTCACTTCATCACTAGGTCTCAGTCTGCTCATCTGTAAAATGAGGTTGTATGGCTTCCACCTCTAGGTGTCTGCCCCAATGAGCAGCAGTAAAGCTGTGATGGAAAGAGTCATGATTTTGTAGGGGGAGGTTCTGGGTCCATCTCCTGTCTCTGTCACTCACCTGGGGACTCAGGAACAGATCCCAAGCCCACAGACAGTGAGTGACAGAAAACCCTGGCGTCAGTGACCTCAGATTCAATCCTAGGATCCCATCCTCCTCCCACAGGGGCTGAACTGTCCCCTCTGCAGAGGTCAGGGCTTCTAGGTTGGTTGGTTTAGAAAAGACTGGGTGTAGGAAGCCCATCAGCCTCAGGTGTTCCAAAGTCCAGTCGTAACTAGGTCTCTATCTCTGCCACAGCCTCCTCATCCCACAGCTTCCCCTGTGAGATGGTGGGTTGAGCAGCTCCCCAGAGGAGGTCAGACAGAGCCTTCCATGGGCTGATTTCCCATCTACCTGCTCCCAAATAGCACCCCCTGCACTCCTACCCAGCATGCACACACCACCACCACCACCACCACCTTGTACACCTTCCTGAGAGGGTGAGACAACTTCAGAATACTAAGCTGGGCAAACTCCCTGGATGCCAGCTCCCTCAGAAGCTTTTCCAGAGGTATCTGACCATCCCAAATGTCCCTCGGGGGGAAAAGAGCCCTCTTAGGCCCACAGACCTGAGAACTGGGAGGAGCCTTAGAGATAAGCTAACCCAAATCTCCCATTTTACCACTAGAGAAACTGAGGCCTAGAGAGAAGTGGCTTCCCAAATTTATGCGGTTAGTAAATATGGAGAAAAACTAAGGTGGTGGTACGGACCTTGACTCAGACAGACTTGGGTTCAAATCCCGCCACAGACACAGAAGCCAAGTAACCCTTGGGAAATCACATAAGCTTTCAAAGCCTCAGTTGCTGTATCTGTAAAACAAGGGTGAAATAATTGTGAAGATCTAACTTACAGTACTATTCACTGATAGACATTTATTAAGCATCTACTGTGTCCTGGGTGCTATCCTATATCCTGGGGTTACAAAACCAAAAGAGGAAAGATAGTCCCTTCCCTTCAGATGGTGCCCAGGTCCTCTGGGTGGTGTCAAGGTTGCCTTCTTCCCAGTCCCCACTCCCACCCATCCATGTCCCACATGAACAAACTCAAATATTGGAAGATTATTATACGAGTGACTCGTAGAAGAGTGATCCAGGCAATGCTGGCCCCAATCGCACAGAGACCCCAAATCCAAGCCTCCCCTCTGGTTGACTTCATCATAATCACAATTTCTTATGGTAAACATGTAGAGGCAGCATGGAGAGGGACAGAGAGTCAGGAGTCAGGAAGACCTGAGTTCAAATCCACTGACATATCATCAACTATGTGACCTCAAGCAAAACCCACCCACCTATGCCTCAGTTTCCTCCTCTTGAAAATCAGAAAAAATAGAGAAGATAACTTCCCAATTCTAAAGTCAAGGCTCCTATGATTTCAAGCCCTGCTCAGCCTCAATGCTTCCATTTCCTTCCCTCTAAACACTGGAACCAATAACCATTAACCTTCTAACTCAAATGATCTGTGTCTGATCTTAAGGCACTTCCAAAAAAGGCTGATTTCCACTAAAATTATCCCCAAAGCATGAAGGATTTCTAATATCCCATCTGAGCTCTAGATTCAATGAATATAATCTCTATTTCGAGGCCTGGAGGAGCAGAAGTGGACTCTGATACTGAAGGCTCAGAGTAACAGCATACCCCCTTCCATGGGACCTGGGGAGGGGAGGGCAGGGGTGCTGCATCCACACAAAGGACCCTGTGACTCCCCAATCCTCCAGCCTGGAGCCAAGGCCAAGTCACAGCCAGCAAGGTTTCCCTTGACACAAACATCCTCTTGTTTCAGGGGTGAAAGTCCAGCTTCAAGATCTTTTCCTCACAGAGCAAACTTGACTCCAGAATCAAGTGGTTAAAGAGAAAGTAAAGTGTTGGAGGCCACATCCCCTGCTCCTTTCCTCCTCTCAGACCCAAACTGTAGTGCATGGTGAATGGGCCCATTGTCCAAGGGACGCCTGCTCTGGTCTCAAGGGAAGGGCAGATGGTGGAACCCTCTGGATTCTAAGAATGGGGAAGCAATGGCATTCCCAGGGGAAAATAGCCCATGGAGTCAATTCTAAATCCAGTGAGCCCACTGGGAATGTTCTCCTTCTTTCCTGGGGCTCCTCAAGAAGCCCAGAAATAGCTTTGCCTGAGTGTCTCTGTGATCTATGCAGGTTCAGAGATGTTTGGGGGTCTGGATATCTGTGCCCTCAAAGCCATTCACAGCAGTAACGGCAGAGATTCCATCACTGAGGTGAGAGCAACATTAATTTATGGACAAGTGTTCATTGGGTACATGCAGCTAGGAAAAATTGTGGGTGCTTGCCTTGATTTATCTTTTCAATCATTCTTTCTGCAAGCAATTATTGAACAAGAGGCAATGAAATTCCAAGATTTAGAATCAGGAGAGGTAGGTTCAAATACAGACTCTGTCATTTACAAGGTCTACAGCCTTGGCCAAGTCATTGACCCTAAGTGGTTCTTAACTAGACTAGACCGGTGGTTCTCATGGACTTCTTCGGCAGTCTGATGATGTCTATGGACCCCTTATCGGAATCATGATTTTAAGACATGATTTAAGACATGATTAAGACAAAATACATAGGATTATGAAGAAAACCAATTACATTTAAATGTAGCTATAAAAAAATTTTTTTTTGAGTTCACAGACCCCCTTCCCAGGTTAAAAATCCCTGGACTAAATGATGTCTAAGTCCTTAACAGCTCCATGATTAAGGTCCTTCTGTGTGCAGAGCTCTGACTTTGGGGAACTACGGCCACATATGCCCTCACAGGTCCAATGCACAAAGGCTTTCTGGCTGGGGTAAGCTCTTCTCCTCTCATCAGACATCTTCTGTCAGAGAGGTTGCAGGGCAGTTTGGAAAGGCTGCTTTTTTCGTGTAGATCAGATGATCTAAGCAATCCCTTCCACACCTGAGGTTTTGTGGCTATAATGCCATCAAAGCTAAACTAGCCTTTGAGAATACAGACTCCTCTCCACATCACCATGAGGCATTGGATAAGAAAGTCAGTTAATTCAACTATTAATTAATGACTGGTATCTCTTATTGAAGGTTACGACTCTTGGTGCAAGAAAAGTCTATGTTAACATTGGCCTGTGGGTGCGGGGTGGGGGAGGGGGGCGCAAAGGGTCAGATCTGGATCCTGTGCTTGAATCCTGGGTCTGCTGACTGCTACCTGTGTGACAAGTTACAAAAACCACTCTGGGCCTCAATTTCCCCATCTATAAAATATAAGTGTTGAACCAAAAAGACCATACATTTCCAGGCTAAGGCACACTGATATTCCCCTCTTGGCCAAATTTCCATCATCCCCATCAATCAATATTGATTGTGTGCTCACAGAGTAAGTGACATTGTGTTTCCCTGGGCAGACCACCTCCAAAAAAAGCTATGAGAATTCAAAGGCAGAGAGAGCACACCCAGAGTGCTAGAAGTGTGAGCACCCTCTGCTGGGAGTCCAGGGTACTCCTTCCTGAAGCTGGTCATGGAAAAGACCTCTTGGTAGGCTCAGAACGAGCCTCATCCAAATGAATTGCCTTGGTCCAGTTGTCCTCAAAGTACGTGTAGCAAGGCTGGGGTTGGGGTAAGGTTGTCCAGTCCAGGGACAGATCCAACCTCCCAAGGGTCCTTCATGCTAGGAATGCCCAAAGGCTGAGGGTTGGAAAACCAGCTCAGGGCTGTTCCAACCTGAGTTGGGGTGGGGGCTGGGGGGGAAACCTTCAGAGGATACTCACATAAACTAGTACTAAATTTAGAGATGGTCCATGACCAAATGTGCCCTCCAAAGCAAGGAGGCAGGGAGAAGACAGTGTGGCTTAGGGGGCAGAACCTTGGTTTCTTGGCAAGTCACTCTTAACAGCAGGTTAATCACCCACATTTTTTAAAAAAATCAAACCTCTGATTTCATCAGTGTAGGGAATTCTTGGTGGACCTCTACCTTTGCCACAATACAGAGCATGGATGTATCGATATGTCCTGTCCCTCCCCAGCCAGTGTTGTCTCCACTATCTGACTTCTCTGCCTTTCTTTTTAGGGTTCCTTCAATCTGCAGCCTCCCAAATTTTGTCATGACCCCTTGAGAGGCATTCATACTTTGAGGTACATATTCTGCCTAAGCAGCAAGGGACATGTCTTTGCTGGAGACCTCCACCAGGCCATTAACCAAGATGAAGGGTAATTTGCCTTCTCATCACTGAGGCTCAGAAAGAACTTTTCCCAGGGTCAAGTATCAGGAAACAGAATATCCAGCCTTAGGGGAAAAGGCCTTGGAAGAACTAGGAAGGGTGTAGGTGAGGTTAATGTAGAATAGATCAGCAACCGCCTTCAGGGACCACAGCCACTGTCTGGTCTGGAATGAGAATGAAGAGCCATTGCTTTTGTGCTCTTCCCCTGCCCAGCCTTCACAGTCCCACCCAGTTCCCACCACCACTGGGCCCCCACCTCGGGCCCCTTCTAGCATGCTGTCCTGAACTGGCAGCAGGCAGGAGACTGACACAGAGAACAAGTATGTGGGGGAAAGCCCTCCCACCCACTCAGGTTTAGGGATGATGAGAATCACATGAGCCCCAGCTGCAGTCTGTGGATTCCATTCTTGCCATGTGTCCCTGCTCCTCGGGGGCCATGTGACACAGGATGGTCTGCCCAAAGCATGCCTGGCCCTGAGACTGGCTGATCCAGGCTGGGGCCCATTGTCCACGGGTGGGACAGCCTCGGGATAGGCAGGGCTACTCTTCTCAGGTCAAGATTATTCTGGCTAAGTGCCACAGGCCTTGGAACAAAAGGCTTTTTTAAAAAACAGATCTTATTAAATAGTAGAGAGTCCATCTCACAGCTAGAAAGACCTGCGTTCAAGTCTCTCATCTTGTCTATGTTAACATCTTAGTGGCTAGGTAACTCTGAGATCAACTTGAAGAGAGGGCTCCAATCTGCCCCAGTGAAGGTAGTTTCCTCCTCTGGGAGATCTCTATCCTAGTGAAATCATACATCCACCCCCTATCCCTATTGATTGCCTAGTCCAAGTTCCTCAATTTACAGAGAAGAAAATGGATCCACAGAGAGGTGGGCAAACTTGCCCTAGGCTACACAGCGGATCAGAAGAAGAACAAGGATGAGAACTGAGGGTCCTTGATTTCAGGTCAAAGGTGCTTTCTGCTGCTCTGCAGTTGAGGTCATGGCCCTTTCCGTGCCACTCAGTGCCTAACAGATTTTGTTCAGTCGTTCACTCTCTGTGACCCCGTTTGGGGTGTTCTTGGAAAAGACATTAGAGTGGTTTGCCATTTCCTTCTCCAGCTCATTTTACAGATGAGGAAACTGAGGCAAACAGAGTAAAGTGACTTGCTGAGGGTCACGCAGCCAGGAAGTATATGAGGTTGAATTTGAATTCAGGTCTTCCAGGCTTCCAGACTAGAAGGTACCTTCCAGAAGCCTGGCACTATCTTCTGGGCCACATAGCTGCCCCACCTAACAGTAGGCATTTTAAAAATGCTTACTAAGTTGAATTGAATTGCCAAAGCATGCAGATGGTTCCATGGCAAATGCATCACTTCCCTCTGGGGAATTCATCCTTCTCCACCAGCTGGAGGCTGAGGGTGCCTGGAAGTCTTAGTCTCTAAGTGCATGAAGCTCAGGCAGCCAAGCATTCCCCTTAGACCAGGCCATGGAAAACAAACTGTGATTCAGCTGTCTGACCCTGGCTCCGTGAGAACTCTGTACGATCAGTGCTGTGTGTACAGTAGGTGTTTAATATGCCTTTTAAATGGATAGTGTTAAGAGAAAGAAATTTTAGGGGAACTTAATGGATTACCTTTTCCAAGGGGCTGAGAGATGCCCTTGTCTGGACTAGCCCTTAGCCAAATTAAGCATCTGGGGAAGTTTATCTTTTCAATCAACTGGTCAACATGTATTAAGTGCCCACTGTGTGTATGCCAACCACTGTGCTAAGCACTTTACACATATCTCATTTGATCCTCACAACTGCTCTTGGAGGTAAGTGCTGTTATTATCCCCATGTTACAGAACAGTAAACTGAGGCAGTGACTTGCCCAGGGCCATATACCTAGTAAGTATCTGAGCCTAGATTTGAACTCAGGCCTATCCCAAGTCTAGGTCCAGCACTCTATGCACTGCACCACCTGATGCCTCTAAAATAAAATGACAATGACCAAGCTTGGACCCATACAGGAGGTAAGAGAATGCACCCCCCTCCTTTTTTTGTTTTCTCATAGGGAGGGGGAATTATGAGTGTGCAACATGGTGTATAGGTTTGCCTGATGTGTCAGTTAATTTCCCTACTTTTCCCCCTTTTTTATATCTTCAGTCTAAGATGGCTCCCTGGCAGGGGTGTGCGTGTGGGTGGGGTTTATTGGGAAATGTAGGTGCTAAAAAAAAACCCAAAACCAATGCAAATTTTTTAAGAGAGAGAGGAGTTACCTCCTAGTAAATCTCTGTCTCTGACACATGCTATGTCATCAAGGCACTTAATCCTTTGGTCAGAGAATGGGATATTAGCAAGAAAGCCTAAACCTACAGTTAGGATCATAAACTTCTGGGGGGAAGGGACCTTTCAGGTCATCTAGACCAACCCTTGTATTTTATGGATGAGAAACTGAGGCAGAGAAAGGACAGCTAACCTGCTCAAAGTCACCTGGTAGTAAGTAGCAGAAATGGGATTCCAGCTCGGGGACTCTGGCCTCACGTCGTACTGTGCCATCCGTCTCCAATTGACAAGTCTTGGGTCCAAATCCTGACTCTGGCACTTTCTATCCACAAGATCACTGGCAAATCATCTTCTCTCTCTAGGCCTAATACCTCATCTGTAAAATGAGATTAAACTTAATGCCCTCCAAAATCCTGTTCAGCTTTAGATACCTGATCCCATAATCCTCTCTGGGTCCCAGTTTCCTCACCTATTAAATGAGGGGACTGGACCTTTGAGGTCTCTTCTATCCTAAAATCCTAAGTCAAAACATTCTTTTACATAATAGCCCTTCAGATACCTGAAATACAGCTCTCATTCGTGGTTTCACCATAATAATAATAATAGCTAACATTTAAATAGCACTTACTACATAGCAGGCCCTGTGCTAAGCACTTTACAATTATCATCTCATTTGATTTTCATTATTCTGGCAGGTAGGTGCTATTATCCCCATTTTACAGATGAGAACACTGAGGCAAAATAATCTAGTCAGAACACAGTAAGTTTCTGAAACCAGATTTGAACTCTGGTCTTCCTGAACTCCAGGTCCAATGCTCTGTCCACTTCACCACTTAACTGTCCTTGCCTACTACAATCCTAGCTTGACTCTTCTCTTCTCCAAGCTAAACACCCCTAGTTTCCAGTCCCCTCATCACCCTGGCTGCTCTACTCTGGATATGCCCCACTCTGTCAAAGTTCTTCTCTCCTGGGGGGAGTGGGGGAGGCCTCAGGTACAATGAGGAAAAGTAGTAATTTTTCAAAGTTCTTAGGAGAAGTCTTACAAATACTTTTGGGTGGTACTTTCATAAGTGATGAATTCTCATTTGGGGCGCTCCCCCTTACACTTCTGTTATTGAGAGTTATTTTTGTCAGAAATACAAGAGTCTTTTCTACAATAAGAACCAGAAGAAAGGAAAACCCCCAAATGGTCTTCTCCTCTTTGTCTTCCTTCCTCTTCCTCCATCTCCTTAATGGGAATGGAAAGTTTTCTCCAGAATGTTTTGTGACAGTCCACATCGAGGAAAGGCCAATGAACTCCTCCTAGTTGATCTCAGCTGGGGAATGACATTCCAGGATGGGAAAATATTCCCCCAGAGAAGTTCAATATTTCAATTTCCTTTGGACATGGAAGCCCCAGCTGGCTGGGCCCAGGGACTCCCTCAATACACTCTAGGGACCAGAAACCAGAATAGAATTGGGGAGAGGGCCTAGGGGCTGGGAAAAGAGTAGAGGGACTGGATTCTGCAAACAATCTTAGGAAATCCTCCAATGTGGCCTCCTCTGGAAAGGTCCAGTGAATGGAGACACCTTTCCACACTTACAGCCCCTTCTGCCTCCCAAACATCTGTCCCCAGCATCCATCCAGAACGCCTAAAATTTCCAGCTCTCACTGAGGTCTAAAGAGTACAGGATAGTGAAAAGAACATTGGGTTTCAAT
>CM053597.1:236671873-236685965 GCA_028646575.1 Pseudocheirus occidentalis | reverse complement strand
TTCTTCTCTCTCTCTGCCTCCCTTTCTTTCTCCTTCTTTCCCTCTTCCTATTCCCCTGCCCATTCATCCACATCATAAACTGAATTGGATGTTGGGAAGGACCCCTTCCCCCTTCTGCCTCTCATAATCTTCAGGGCTCTGAGAAACAGCTAAGAGTTTATTCCATTTGTCCTCAGTTCTAGGTGCAAGTGGCAGAACCTCACTAGACCTGGACTCAAACCATGGCGACCTTGGAGCCACAGTCCCAGGTTAGATATTGCTGCCAGGCCATAAAGGATGCTCTGAAAAGTCAATGTGCCTGAGACCCAAACCCAGCTGGGGCAGCAGGAATTTTGGACTTGGAACTTGGAAACAATGCTAAGAGGTGAGCTTGATTCCCCCTCCCCCTCCAGAGACCAGTATTAGGGCCTGGGGGAGTCTAAAGCCCTGGATAGAGAGGTAAGGGTGGTGACTAGAGTACAAGCAGAATGCTAAGAAGACTTGGCCATGATCACTCAGCCAAAATATGTCAAAGGCAGGATTTGAATCCAAGCCCCTTTGACTCTGAGACCAATTCTCCCTCCCCCATCATATGGTGCTACCTCCCACATATCATTTCAAGGATTAGAGAAGATAATGATGCATCAGCACTCGTGTTTCATTCCTATGGACGCTCGTTGACGTGATCCAGCTTTCCAGGCCTAAGCAGATGGTTCCCTGAGATGCCGTGGTCACAAAAAAAAAGCAAAAAAGGCAATGGCCTGCTGAGCAAGAACTTGATTAAGTTGACCCTCAAAGAATGGACCCTATTAATATCAATGGACTCTATTATCAAGTTCATTCTCAAAACATTTCCAGCTTCCTAATAGAAGGTAAGCTCTTGGAAGTTTGGGGCTGGGTTTGTTTTTTTCTTTGTATACCTGGTACTTAGTACAATACCTCGCATAGTAGGTACTTAGTCATTTTTTGTTGGTTTGGATGATTGGATCAAATTGGTAAGAATTTACATTCAGTTAACATATTCTTCAAGAACCCGGGATCATCTCCCAGACCACAATGAGATATTATAGGAAATTATAATTGGATCATTGGAGGTAGGAGGGCTACAATCCTGGGACAGAAAAGGCATAACTTCAGATTCTGGAAAATCTTCAGGATTACACGTAGGGCCCAGTACTTCCTAAAGCTCTTGTCATCGCCACAGAAAGCAAACCACCTTAAAAATATGAGACTTTATGCATTTGTCAAAATCCAGCAAGCGGGAAGCAAAGGGACTTCTACTTTGCCTGACCCAGTGAGTACAAAGCAAGCCACCATTTCCTGACCCTTCCTGGAAGGCATAGACCCTTGAGCCATGTGCTATAATCCTAGTCTTAGGCAAGGCAAAGGGCATGCCTAATGCTGCACCACTGTATGGGGGGAGTGATATCTCTCCTGCTCTCATCTGGAAGCAGGAATTGGCACAGCCCTAGAAATGAGGCTCTCAGCTGCACACACACGCTCTCTGAACTCCACCTGTGGTGTGATGCTGAATTAGTCATGAGCTCTCAGCAACAGGAAGGCTGGCTTGTCTGTGTACAGGCAGAGGATGTAGACTGAGTCAAGAACCAGAGCTTGGCACATAGCAAACACTCAGTAAATTCTTGTTAACTGACCACAACAAAATCAGAAGTGTAGTTTTCAGTTGCCTGTCTTTCCTTCCAAATACCATCTTTTAGTCTGAGCTATGGGGGAGGTGACTGAGCCTTCTTCCCAGGATAGTGTCTGATCTGACCTCTTTGAGCCAGTCTTTCAAGCTACAGAATGACCACAACTTGGGTATCTGGAAAATACAGGGTTAAGACAACCTTTCCTTAGAAAGATGATGGACTAAAGGTATAGGATATTGCAAATATCGTCAGATATGATCCTTCTGGCAGTTTGCTTAACTCACTGAATTGATGAAGAGTGATATATTTGGAAACAACCAATACAAAAATTCAAGGCATTTAATTGAATGAAATATCAGTATTTAATATTTATTTTATCAATATTTTTTAAAAAATAATTATAATATTAGAAGACTAGGAAGGATTTATAATTGGAATTCTGATATTATCTGTGTGATTGATTCCTGGCTAATCCCTTCTCTTTGTGCCTAAGTGCCTGATTGGTAAAATGCCCTTGCCCCGATTCACAGAGAAATTAGATAACTTAATATGGAATGGGAAGAAGTTCTGAGTTCACTCTTCCTTGGAGGAGAAATAATTTGTCAAAGCAAATGACTAGTTCTGTTCTTACATAAACCAGACCATGCTACCCATAGCAGAAAAGATCCAGGTAGGATTGTAGACCATCGGTTGTGCATTGCTCAGGCTGTGTTTGCTGTCTGTATCTGTATCTGGAACACTGTATTCAGTTCTGGGGTGGAAGGGAAGGGGGTCATAGTTTGAAAAGAATATGAATAAGCTGGTGAAGGGCCTTTGAGATCATGCCACTCTGGGACATATTCTAAGCTTACTAGCTAACCTACCACTCCCCCAACTTGGCATTTCATTTCTTGCCTCCGTGTCTTTGTACAGGTAGACCACTATGCCTGGGTAGCAATGACTTGCTCTGCTTCCTAAAATCATTACCCTCCTCAAGGTTTAGTTCAGGGGCTATAGCCTTTGGATAGCCTTTTTATTTTCTTAGCTACTTGTGTTCCCTACTATCTCAAAGTCTAACTACTTTATCTATTTACTTGTCTTTCCATCTATCTATCTATCTATCTATCTATCTATCTATCTATCTATCTATCTGTCTGTCTGTCTGTCTGTCTGTCTATCTACCTACTCATCTATCCATATCTAGCCCTAATTTGTAACATTTGCTGATTTCTGAGGTATAAATACTCCCACCAAATATTTAAAGATTGGTTCTCACAAGCTGGTTTGAGCTGGCTTCATCACATCCCTGATTCCTCCTCATCAAGAAGCTGGATGATCATTTGTCAGATACATGGAGATGGAATTCTTATTCAAGTACTAAGTGGATGAGATGGCCTCTGAGGTCCCTTCCAACACTGAAATTCTGTGCTACTAGAATACTGGTCTTCAGGATCTATCAGAGTTCCCTGTGGTTTTGCATTTTCCTTTGTATTTTTTCATCATCTTCCTCAAATCACAGATACCTGATCATTGGAGCTTGGCTGCCCCTTGACTCCCAGGTTTTGCTCTGGGCATTTAGCAAAAGCAGGACATTTGCCTCTGCAGTGTCCTCCATCCACAGTCTCAGACAAGGTCCTAATGTCCTCCTGTCAGATTCCTGGCCCTGGCTGGCCATATGCTCAGGCACAGGATGATTATGGCCAATCCCTGATATTTCTCAACTTCAGGAAGAGGATAAGAACTGCAGGTAGAAGGGAACCATGTTCACTATGCCCTGCCATGCTCATGAAGCTGCCATCACTCAGTGAAAATCGGTCAGTTATCATAGTCACTTAAGTAATCTGAACTGAACATTCCTGGAATTTGGAATTCTGCTGAAGTTGTTTTATATGTTATAAGGTAAAGGAGTTTTTCTGGTTCTTATCCAATGTCACAGAACAGCAGGGGCCTAGCATGACATTAACTCAAAGATTAATGTGGCTGGAGGGAAGATTCTTCTGGAGCTTAATAATACCACAGGGCATACATCCCATTTTCAGGAAGGAAATGGGCATCTTGGTGGCTTTTTCTGGCATTCAAGATAGAAGCTAAAAAGGGTGGGGAAAAAGTAGAAGGAAGGAGAAAGAGACAGACAGATGGACAGACGGAACAGACTTGAGAGATCATTTGGTTCAGGCTCTTCATTTTACAGATAAAATAGATTGAGGTTCAGACAGTTGGAGTCATGTGCCCAAGGACATAGAAGTGGAAGAGAGCAGAACTGATAGCCCATCAGAATGGATACATAATGCCTGCAGTATAGTCATTGCTTCATAACTGTTGATTGTCTGTCATGAAGTAATGATGTCTCCCACTTCCACGCATTTGCAAAGACCATCTCCCATTCTTGTCATCTCTTCCACTTCCTCTCTGTACTTTTGAATCTTCTACTTTCTTTCAGCACCAGCTCAGGGGCTGTCTCCTCTGCATATCCTGTCATAATCCCCCAAGTGAAAGTGTTCTATCCTGCTCAAGTTTTCCCAAAGAACAATGGATCTGCCCTTCATAGTTTGATGTTCCAATCATCCAATGAATCACTGGCCATTCCCTGTGCTACCAGAGCCCAGAAGGCAGTCTCTCTTCCTCTTAGGCTCCTAAACAGCCTTCAATATTTCCTCCACTTGTGATAGTTGCACATTCTCCTCCCTCACATGATCATTTATTGATTCTGTATGTCCTATCTGTACCACCACCACCAGTGCTACCCCTGTCCTGGAAGCTCCTGCAGGACTTAATACATAGGGACTTCTTATTGTTCAGTCATTTTTCAGTTGTGTCTGATACTTCATGACCCCATTTGGGGTTATGTTGGCAAAGATTTGGTTTGCCATTTCCTCTCCAGCTCATTTTACAGATGAGGAAATCGAGGCAAACAAAATTCAATGACTTGTCCAGGGTTGCACAGCTAGTAAGTATCTGAGGCTGAATTTGAACCTATGTCTTTCTGACTCCAGGCCCAGCAATATATCTGCTGTGCCATCTAGATGTCCATAGATATTTGGTAAATTATGGATTGGATAAGCTCTCTCCTTGGTTGCCAATATTCCCTACCATGAATTTTTCCCCATCTGTGTACATATCCTATCCCCCTTAGCAGAAGGTAAACTCCTCGAGGACAGGAACTACAGCTGGTAAATGTAATCCATTCTCTACAATCTGATACATTGGCAAATCCCATGAAATGGTCATATTTGCATCTGCACTCCATATTCCCATGGGCCAGGTACCAATGGGCATATTTTACATAATTATAACTTCAAATCATGCCAATTTGGACACATGCAATGACTTGACAGGACTCATTGTTTGAACTAGCTGTAATTTCATTCTTTAAAAGACTGGGGTGGGGGGAGAAATCAGTGAAGTGGCTCTCCTTAAACTGATTCAGATGAAGGAGGAAGAATCAGTTTCTGAAAGAGAAATCATCTGATGAATCATTCACTCAACTCACTCAGTATCTCTAGGCAGATAGCTCTCAGATCTCCATCTCTAGGCCTGATCTCCTGGAACCATCACCAGTTGCAGACTTGACATCTCAGCTCCTCTTGATCACTTAGCCTTCCTGGGCCTGTTTCCTCATCCATAAATTGAGGAGGTTGGACTGGATGACTTCTGAAGTCCCTTCTACCCCTTATTCTCTGATTCTCTAATCTTACAAATCCTGTGAGACTCTTCACTTGGGTGCCTTACAGGCATTGGATAGTCAATGTTTCATAAATAAGGCTTATCTCTTTCTCTGACACTGCTCCCAAATTCAACCATCCTCCCAGGTCATCAGATTCATAACTGTAGCCCCCATGGCCTTCCCTTTTCTTTACTGCCCACATCCACCATATTCCCAAGTCCTATTGCTTATACCTTCACATTATTTCTCCTGGCCTTATCCTCTCCTCTCCCACAGCCACTACTCTACTCTAAATACTCCTCTCCATTCACCTCAGTTGTTTTAATTGTCACTGAATTGGCTTTCCTGATTCCATTCTCCTCCCCCGCCCCATCTCCAAGTCTGAAATAAGTATTCTCTCTTCATCTCTGCCTCTCAGAATCCCTCCTCTCTTCAAGTCTTAGTTCAGGTACAAGACCCTCCTTGGAAACTTCCTTGATATTCCCAGTAGTTAACTGGGAAGTTAACTGGATTGTTTATTTATTTATTTATTTTAACTTTTTTTTATTTTTTATTTATTTCAGTAATAAATTTTTTATTTATTTCAGTGTTGTATTCAACCAGTCAATGGACAAGCATTTATCAGATGTCTCCTGCTATGTGCTGGGTACTGTTATAGCTGCTGGAGATGTAGAGATAAAAGTTCAATGGCCCCTGCCCTCAAGGAGATTATAGTCCAACAAGAGAGACAGAATACATGTTTATAGGCATACAAAAAAACCATGTACAAAATCAGTGTAAGATAGCTTTGGGCGAGGAAGGCACCAACAGGTGGAGAAACCAGGACATGATCATAGATTGGCATATGGAGGGTTACAAAGGACCTTGGAGTCTAGCTTGTCCTATCATTTAATTTTACAAATGGAAAAACTGAGGCAGAGATGGAGTGATGTGTCCCAGGTCACACAGATAATAAAAGGTAGGACTGGGATTTGAACCCTTCCTCTCCTTAGCAACTATTCATTAGACAGTTAAGTTGAATGAATGAAGAATGGGAGGAGGGAATGCATGATACAGTCATGCACTGGTAAGGGAAGGAAGAAAAAGTAAAAGATGAGTTAAGTGAGAAAGTGGGATACAGAGGAGAGAGTAAATAGAACAAGGTTTAAATCCCAGCTCTGCCACTTAGCAGCTATATGACCCTGAACAATTCTTTGAACCTTTCTGGGCCTCAATTTCCTCATCTGTAACATGAGGGGGTTGTATTCAATGGTTTCTAAGGTCCCTTCCAGCCCTAGGGCAACAATCTTAATATAATGATGCCATCTAGTTTGATCTCACATATCCTCAGTCAAGCTTTTGGTCGTTGGGTTTTTCTTTCTTTGGAATTTGGGGCATCGAAGAGCTTATTAGCCTGCCTCTTCCCCACAAGTTCAGACTCTCAGCTGCTGTGAGTATGGAAGAGAGCATGAGCAAACTTTGTAGCAAGATTTGTTTCTTTGTGTCAATGATTACTCCTTTGCTGCATGCGTTCCTAGAGAACCCTTTCTTACTGAATCATGCCATAAGCTGCCCAAGAGCTTCATGTTGTGATGAACAGGATACTGGACTTGGAGTCAAGAAGACATGAATTTTATGCCTCCACCTTCAGACACTTATTAGCTGTGTAACTCGTGTGACTAGGCAAGTCACATATCTCAGCCTCAGTTTACAAAACTGTAAAAGGACAGAGATGGACTCAGTGGCCTCTAAGGTATCTTCCAGCTCTAGTTCTGTAAGCACATGATCCTCTGACTTCTGGTGGGGGCGGGGAGGGAGATCTAGATATTTTAAAGAACTGCAAGAATAGAAATTCTCTATACAAATAAATTCACAGGTCTGGTTTGTTTTAATTTAACACAATTCAATGGTCAAAAAGGTAATACAAGGTGAAGATACACTAAGGGTTCAGAATGGGAAGGATGCTGAAAATTCTACTCTGCTCTAGTAAGACCACCTCTAGAGTACTGCATGAAGTCCTTGATGCCATATTTTAGAAAGGACATTGAGAGAAAGAGTGTATCCAGAGGCAGCCACATGGCAGAGTGGAGTACTGGTCCTGGAGTCACAGCCTACATCAGATGCTTACTAGCCCTATGATCCTGGGTATGTCACTTAACTTCTGCCTCTGTTTCCTCATCTGTAAACGGGCGTAATAATATTTTCTACTCCTAAAGTTGCTGTGAGGATCAAATGGCATAACATATGTCAAGTATTTTGCAAACTTTAAAGTGCTATGTAAATAATAGTTATTGTCATTGTTTATTGCCATAAAAATGAAGAGGAGCCCAAAGAGGGTTAGGGCTGCCTGAGACCCCAAAATACCAACATGCCAGGTCCTGCTGAAAGAATTCCACTCAAGTCTTCTCAGCCAAAGAAAAAGTAAAGTTTATTGAAAGTTCAAGTTCGCCATGTGGGGTGCTAGGCCATTTCAAGGTGCTCTCACAGAGCAAGTCTGTGTGCTAGGACATTCTAAGGTGCTCTCATCCAGAAGAGGTTGACAAGGGTGGTGAAGTGAGTAGCAAGCATGCCATAAGACAAACTGTGTAAAAAGCTGAGGATATTTAGCAAGGAGAAGAGAAAGCTTAGAGGGGCCATGAGAGCCATCTAAGCATCTGAGGACTGTCATGAGGAAAAGTGATTAGTCTCATTATACTTGGCACCAGAGGCTAAAACTAATGCCAGTTAGTGGTCCCAGTTACAGAGAAGCAGATTAAGGCTCAATATAAAAATGATTTCTTAACAGTTATAGAAGTGTAGTGGGCTACTTTGGGAGGTAGTGACAGGAAGCTCTCAACCAGATGCTAGATCAGTGGTTCTCAACCTTACTAATGCCGTGACTCTTTAATACAGTTCCTCATGTTGTGGTGACCCCCCCCCAACCATAAAATAATTTTTGTTGCTACTTTATAACTGTAATTTTGCTACTGTTATGAATCTATCTGATATTCAGGATGTATTTTCATTGTTACAAATTGAACACAATTACAACAAGTTGTTGTAATTCAGCTGAAGCATCATGATTTTGATCCAGCCCCTTATTTTTTCTGGCTCAGATTTTTTTGCTAATTTTAATATTTTATTTTTTCAATTACATGTAAAAATGTATAACATTCATTTTAAAATTTTTATTTCCAAATTTTCTCCCTCTCCTTTTCCCTCCCAAAGATAGAAAGCAATTAGATATTGGTTATACAGGTACAGTCATGTGAAACATATTTCCGTATTAGTCGGGTTGTGAAAGAAAACATAAACCAGAAAAAAAGTGAGAAAAATAATGAAAGTTTTTTTTTAAGTCATTAGTTCTTTCTCTGGAGGTGGATAGCATTTTTCATCATGAGACCTTTGTAATTGTCTTAGATCATTGTATTGCTAAGCCATTCATAGTTAACTATTGTACAAGATTGCTGTTACTATGTACAAAGTTCTGGTTCTGCTCACTTCACTTTGCATTAGTTCATGTAAATCTTTCCAAGTTTTTCTGAAAGCATCCTGCTCATTGTTTCTTATAGCACAATGGTATTCCATCATAATCACATACTACAACTTGTTCAGCCATTCCCCAGTTGATGAATATCACCACACAAAGACCAAACCTGTAATCTTAGCTCTAGGTACATCTTTATGTTTTAAGTTTCTTGTAAACAACAAATTATTCTTCTGCTTTCTAATCCATCTGCTTTCTTCCTCCACATTATGGGTGAGTTCATGCCAGTCACATTCAGAGTTATGCTCATTGTGTGTTTCCCTCTCTCCTCTTCTCTCATACTTTTATCTCTCTTTGCTCCCTTCCTACTCTGTACAAAGTAGATAGAAGTGAAAGAGAGGTATGGTCAGAGTCAGTACACTCTGCTTGATGCCATCATGGGGATGCTGTAGAGATAATTCCTACTTAGATACATATGGAATAAGATGACTTTGGGGGATCTCTTCCAATGCTGAAATTCTGTGATGCTTCATGGGTTGTGGTAGATAAAATGAGATATATAAGGCCCTTTATAAGCCACAAAGTATGTTATGATTAGTGGAGAAGATACATCTAGCCATGTATCGCATGAATATAAAGAATGCCAACTATGAATGAGAGTTTTCTATATGCAGCAGGGTTCCTAAGGAACTGGGGATTTCCTCGGTATAAATATGTCCCATTCTGGGATTGGAATCACAACCTTCAATCCAGCACAAATTTATCAAGCACTTGTTACCTGACTGGGGAGACAAGGCAAGGCAGGGGATGGAGAATTCCTCTGTCCCTACATTCCACTGTGAGCTACAAAATACATGCTTATAATAAAATACCAAACATTTAAGGAGGAACAGAAGAATAGAGCCAGGGGAATCCCAAAGAATTCTCTATAGAGCAGGGGCTTTTAACCTGTAGGCAGCAAACTTTTATTTAAATTTTAGATTATTGCATTTTAATATACTGGGCTTCCATATATGGGCTTCATTATATGCCTTTAAAAACATGATTCTGGGACAGGGTGCAAAGACTTCACCAGACTACCAAAGGAGTCCAGAACACTAAAAAGGTTAAGAAATTTTGCTCTGAAGTGTATCACTTGAGCAAAACCTTGGAGGAAACTAAGAATTCTTTTTTTAAAAAAAGAAAAATAATTTTTATTGAAATTTACTGGTTTTGCATCATTCTCATTTCTCACTGTATTCCTTCTATCTCTCTCCTCTGATGGAGCGATAACTCCCATAATAAAATATTTTTAAAAGGAAGAAAGAGAAGGAAAACTTCCACAAACCTGAACAACATCCCAAAAGCCTGATCTTAAATGCAATATCTTACACCTGTGGTCCCCCATTTCTGTGAGGGAGAAAGGGATAATGTATTCTTATACTGTCTTCTTTGAGTCAAGTTGGGTCATTACAATTTCTGAAACATTCAGTATTTGTTGCCGGTGCTCTGCTTTTCATTGTGTAAGTTATTTTCCTAGTTCTGTTTCCTTCCCTTTCCATCTCTTTATAGTAATCTTTCCATGAAAACATAAGGATTCTAATAGGCACTAGGGAGGAGAAAATGGATCCCAGCCTTATGGATTCACAGGAGTGGCACAGAAGCTCATGGGATCATATATTTATAACTGGAAGAAGGGCCTTGATTCCCATCCTGGTATTTTTACAGATGAGGAAACTGAGACCCCAGGAATATGTGTCTTGGTCAAGTTCACAGAGGTCATAAATGGTAAAGGAAGGATTTGGTCCCAGACCATTTGGCCTCCAAACCCAATGTCCTTTCCACTGCATCTCATTGTCAGAAGGTGGAAGACTGAGTTCCAAGAACAGAGAAAGAAGCCTGGTAACCTGGAATGGAGCATGTGTAAAGGGCAGTGGAATATGGAATATCTCTGAAAAGATGAGGCTGGAGGCAGACCATGAATGGTTTTAAATGGCAAACAGGGATATTTGTGTTGAGTTCATTAGCACTATTCTATAATCAACTGAGCCAACTACATAAAAAGGGTAGGAAGGATAAGAAAAGAGAAAATGTGACCTGAAAAGTAACTGATGACATGTATTTCCATGATAACATGTGTCGTCCATTACATTTCTCGTCCATTACATGTCTCGTCCATTACTCTGGTGTGAGGTCATGGTATCATGGATCCAGGACTAGAAGAGACATTAGAAGACATCTAGAGCCACTTTCTTATATTACAGAGAAGGAAACTGAGGCCCAGAGAGACTAACTGGCATGCCTAGGTAGTGATATAGTAATACAGTAAATGTATATGAAGTAGGATTCAGACCTGACTCCAAGCTTACTGCTTTATCCGTGACACCTCTGGGGACGTGGCCTCAAACTCTCCAAGTTCTTAAATGTCCCAAGCTGGAATGACTTCAGGCACTTCCTGCTAACACTCCTAGCATGACATAGTGGAGGAAACATCACAAAAGAACTGAGTTCGAATTTTGAGTCTGATACATACTAACCTGTATTATCATGAGCAAGTCATTTAACCTCTGAATCCCAATTTCCTGACATATAAAATGTTAGCAATAATACTTGGCCTGGTAATAGACTCTTTGCTGTCCATCTCTGTAGTGTATAGAAAGATGGTGTAGTGGATAGAAAGATGGCTTCAGAGTCATGATGACCTGAGTTCAAATCTCACCACAGTGTGACCCTGAACAAATCCTACACCTTCTTTGTGCCTGAAACAAATTTAACAGGATAAGTGATGACTTCCATTGATAGAGGCAATTTCCTTAAGGGGAGAGCTTTGTTGTTGTTCAACTGTTTTCCAGTCACGTCCAACTTTTCATGACCCCATTTGGAGTTTTCTTTTTTGTTTGTTTTTTGCTTTTGGGAGGGGGGGGAGAGGAAGGCAGGGCAATTGGGATTAAGTGACTTGCCTGAGGTCACGTAACTAGTAAGTGTTAAGTGTCCGAGGCCAGATTTGAACTCTGATCTTCCTGACTCTAGGGCCAGTGCTCCATTCACTGTACCACTTAGCCACCCCTATTTGGAGTTTTTTTGGCAAAGATACTGGAGTGGTTTGCCTTTTCCTTCACCAACTCATTTTGCAGATGAGGAAACTGAGGCAAATGGGAGTAAGTTACTTGCTCAAGATCACACAGCTAGTAAGTGTCTAAGACCAGATTTGAACTCTTATCTTTCTGATTCCAGGACCAACACTCTATCTACTGCACCACCTAGCTGCCATGTCAGATCTAGCAGAAACACACACACACACACACACACCTAACCCTATGTGTGTGTATACATACATACATACATATAGAAAGTTGTAGATATAAAATACCTTGAGAGCTATAAAAGCACTCTAGAAACATGAGTTATAAATATTATCCACGGATTAGAAACTCACCATCCTGCTGGCCATCAGCAAAGGAACTCAAAAAACCATCTCTGAAGCTTAGGAGGGGTCACAGTCTCCATCTGTGGAAGGAAATGGAAACGAAAGGGTGAAATCCCACAACCTTGGTAGCACTGGGTACAGGAAGAATCAGGACTTAGTGGAAGCAGTGTTGGCTTACAAATCTGAGGACCTGAATTCAAATCCCAGCTACATTACTTCCTATCTGTGTGGCTTTGGACAAATGATTTTACCTCCCTAGGCCTTGGTTTGCCCATTAGAAAAATTAAGGGGTTGGAATGCAATGCCTCGGAGGTTCCTTTCATCTATAAAGCTATAGGTATAAGCAAGCTTGGGTATTCAAGAAGAAATGAAGAAGAAAAGGTTCATGATACTAATCTTCTACCCATTTATCCTCATTCACCACTGCACTGGGGAAAATCTGTTGCCAATTTCATTCATGCTTTCCTTTTTATTTTTCCTGGAAAAGTCAATTTCTTCACTAATTGCATTACCTGCCATTTCCGAACTTCATCTTAAGATCCTCTGGGGGAAATCAGAAAATGCATGAGCTACACCAGCCTCCAAGAGCTCAAATTTCATTCTGGCCCCTTTCCAAGTGTCAAGAAATCAATATTGATTGTCAAGCCATGCAGAAGCTGATTACCATGAAATATGCATGCATGTTCTGTTTTCTGATCCTCCTCCCCCCAGCTGTTTAAAAGGAACCAGATGAAATCCATTAGTTTCCTAATTCAAAGAGAGCAACAATTTGGAAATTATTCCTTTGAGCAAAATAGCATAAATGGAAAGGTTGGGTGCCATAGTTTTCCTGAACTCCATATGGAAACAGTAGCAAGATAGGTTTTGTACTATTTAGTAGTTTCCAGGAAATCATCTCGGTTTAGTACTCTACAGGGGGAAATAAAGACAGCCTTTGAAATCAAAGTGGAAGAGGAGAAATAGAATCTTCAACTCAACCAGACCCTGTATAAAGAAGAAAGAAACTTACTTTTCAGACTGTAAGAAATATAGAAGCTTCACCAAACAATGGTGATTTGCTGTTGTTGTTCAGTCATTTCTGTCATGTTCTGTTCTTCATGACTCCATTTAGTGTTTTCTTGGCAAAGATACTGCAGTAGTTTGCCATTTCATTCTCCAGCTCATTTGACAGATGAGAAACTAAGTCAAACAGGGTTAAATGACTTGCCCGGGGACACACAGCTAGTAAGTGTCTGAAAACAGATTTGAACTAAGGAATATGAGTCTTTCTGATTCTAAGCCCAGTGCACAATCTGCTACACCACCTAGCTGCACTAAATAATGATGATAACTATCGAATTTTAAAGATAGAAAGACCTTTAATAACATACAAACTGTTGATTCTTAATCTTCTTAGTATCTTGACTCTTGGGTAATCAGGATGCCAAACCCTGTGGATTCACTTCTAAGAATAATGTTTTTAATACATAAAATACATAAATTTACGTTTCATACATAAAACAAAATGCATTGGATTGTAAAGGAAACCAATGTCATGAAACACAATTATTAAAATATTTTTTTAAAAACTCACAGACCTAGAGTAAGAACCTCCCATCTAAACCAATCTTCTCATAATACAGCTAAGTCCTAAAGAGAGGAGTATCTTGCCCAAAGCCACCCTTCCATATGTGTCTCTGAGATTTGATATCTTCCCTTCAAGTTGAGATAAAGTGATATAAAAAAAGAAATGATAGCAACCAAAAACAATTAACCCTGACATCATTAAAGAAGGGAAATGAAGAGTATCAGTTCTTTAAAGGCAAGAATAATTTTATTTTTGCCTTTATGTCCCCAGCATGGTGACTTGTACATAGTAAATACTTGATCAATGTTTTAAAAGGCTTAAGAAGCCATCACTTACTCCCTACACAACACAGACTTATTAATGGTTCACTTTTCTTTAAATTACCTTGTGCATTTACCTGTTC
>CM053597.1:236647328-236671373 GCA_028646575.1 Pseudocheirus occidentalis | reverse complement strand
TTCTCGCATCATTCTCATTTCTCTTCCCAATTTTTCCTCCACTTCTCTTATTTGGTTTTCAAAGTCCTTTTTCAGTTGATGTATAGCTTCTAGGCATTCTTCAAGTATCTTGGAAGCATTTGGTGTGGGAGTTCTGACTGTGTTGTCTTCCTCCCGTTCCATGCTTTGATCCTCTTTGTCCACTAAAAAGGATTCTTGAGTTTTATTGCTGTTCTTATTTTGCTTCTTTTTCCTCATATTGGCCAGTCAATTAATTGGTTGGGTTTTTTTTTAGCTCTGTGAAACTCTGCTTCCAGGGGGGAAAGCTCTGTTCCAAATTGCTGGGGTTTTCCCAGCTGCCGGAGCTATTAGGGGGGTGTTGCAGCCCCCCCCAGCTTTGGCTTGCTGAAAGCATTCCGCAGGACCACCACCCAAGACCATGATCCAGATCTAGGCCTCAATGTAAGAGCACTTGGCCCTGATCAATCGACTCAGCCCCCCTGCAGGATCTGCAGGCCAGGGCTCTGAAGCAGTTCCTGCCCTTCCCCCACTGCTTCCTTGCCTTGGTGGTAGATTGAACAAACTGCTTTTCCTCCCCCAAATTTAGCTGAAAGCTTCACTCACTTTCACTGACCTCTAATCCTGGCTTAGTAGATGTGAAAATTGCTCGAGGTGCTTTATCTTCTCTGAAGTAGACTCACGCTGTGGCTTGGGAGGCTCGGCTCCTCCCTGCTGCCCTGGAGCCTGGACACAAGGTGGTTTCAGACTGGTCTGGTCTTGGCTCCCGCCCAGTGGGATGAGCCCCTCCTGCCCAGCTGCCTTTCTCTAATCCTTATTTTTCATACTTTGGTAGATGTGGAGTTGCTGGAGGCTATAGATCTTTTCTCTTGTAGACTGGTTACAGAGTGGTGGCTCCTCCTGACTGCCCTGGGGCCTGGCCCGTTGTTTTGATTTCAGGCTGCTGCAATGATCCCTTGCTGCCCAGCTGCCTTCTGTGAGAGATGTGTTTTCTGTATTTTTGTGAGTTTGAGAATTCTAGAATTTTTCCAGTCATATTTTATGGGTGTTTAGGGTGGCTGTGTGGGAGCTGTAGGACCTTGCTGCTTCTACCGCCACCATCTTGGCTCCGCCCCTGCTAGGTAAAATTTATTAAGCATTTAACTACGTCAGGAATAATGTTAACGTCAGGAATAATGTTAACTGTTGGAGATACAAATACAAGCAAGTGGGACAATCCCTGACCTCAAGTGGCTTCTATTCTACTGGGAGAACCCAACATATAAAGGGTACTGGACAAAGGACTCCTGGGGATTTTCAAAATTGTGTGATAAAAGCAAAGGAACCTTGGAACCGACTCTGCTCTCAGAACCACCGTGGGCTCTGATCGGGGAGCTTTCATCCTGTCTTGCTGGATCCAGGCCTCTCCCTCACACTTCTTGGTCATCTCCAAATTCAGCCAGCAACAAGACTCTCCCTTGTCTCCCAACTCCCCTTTATGGGCTGTCTTCCCTATTAGAATACAGGCTTCTTTAGGGAAGGTCCAAATTGCTTGTATTTGTAGGAAAATGTCTAGCAAATAGTTAGGTGCTTAATAAATGATATCTGTCTGTCTGTCTACCTACCATCTATTGATCTCTACCATCCACCCATCCATATCTCTCTCTCAACAGGTTACCCCAAACTCCAAGGAGATTGGGTGTCAGGGCCCTAAGAAGGTTCACAAGGCATATCAGCAGTTACCATGGGAACAAAGACATTTAAGAGCTTCCTGGAAAGGAGCCAGCATTGAAGCCGCAGACCCTTGGCTCAGGATTTGAAGAAGCTGGGTGTATGAGTGTGAGTTTGTGAGTGTGTGTGTGTGTGAGTGTGTGTGTGAGAATGAGTATGTGTATGTGTATGTATGAGTCTGAGTGTGGGTGTGAGAGTGTGTGTGTGTGTGTGTGTGTGAGAATGAGTGTGTATGTGTATGTGTGAGTCTGAGTGTGGGTGTGAGAGTGTGTGTGTGTGAGAATGAGTATGTGTATGTGTATGTGTGAGTCTGAGTGTGGGTGTGCGTGTGTGTGTGTGAGAATGAGTATGTGTATGTGTATGTGTGAGTCTGAGTGTGGGCGTGAGAGTGTGTGTGTGTGTGTGTGTGTTGCATTTATCCTAGAGAGGAAAGAAAACCAGGGGAGGGTATAATTGCTGTTTCCGAGGAAAGGGTGCAGCATTTAGAGTCACAGGATCTGGGTTCACATGGTGGTTCTGCTGCTTAATACTCATGTGACCTTAGGTGAGTCCTTTCACACCTCTGGGCCTCAGTTTCTTCATCTGTAAAATGTTCGTTTTGATTGAATGATTTCTCAAGTCTCTGCCCTTGTCACATTGATAATTCTCTTGGCAGTGATGGGGTACAGTTCAATCCTACCCCAGAGTCTAAATAGCTGTGTGACCCTGGGGAAGTCATTTGATCTTTCTAAACTTCAGTTTCCCTATTTGTAAAATAGGGATAATCTCACAGAGTTGTGGTGAGAATGAAGTATGATATTTGTAAAGTACTTTGCAAACCTTAAAGTGCTATACAAATGCTAGCTAGTTCATAATTTTTGTAATTATTGTTAATAATCTAAAGCATGTTAAGACCTATGACCTCTTTCCTTATGCCCAAAGTGAAGAAGGAAGCATCATCACCATCATCTCCATTTTGCAGATGAGGACACTGAGGCTCAGAGAAATGAGATGGCTCATCCATGCTCCCAAGGCAGCCAACACCAGAGATGGAACTCGAAGGTTTCTTGACTCTATTCTAGTAGGATATCAATGACACTGTACTGTCCTATTGTCCTAATGCATCCTATTGTCCCTCTATCCTTGCAGAAGTTTGGTTTGGAGTTTTTTTTGTTTTACTATATACAGCTATTTACTTAACCTCTTCCTTACAAATGGTATTTCCCAAATTGTAGCATCCTGGCACTGGGCTAGAGACAGCTGGGGGCACAATGGATAGTCCTGAACCAGAAAGCCTGAGTTCAAATCCAGTCTCAGATACTTACTGAGTGGTCCCGGGCAAGTCACTTGACCCTTGTTTGCCTCAGTTTCCTCATCTGAAAAACAGAGATAATTTACACTTACCTCCTAGGTTTGTTGTGAGGATCAGATGAGATAACATATGTAAAATGCTCAATGTATAAATAAAAATAAAAACATTCACTGTATAAATGACTATTGATTATAATGATCACTGATCAGTCATTGCTGAGTCTCTGTTTCTTCATCTATAGCATGAGAGGAATGAGAAATGCATTACCTAACTCAGAAGTCCATTGGGAAGAAAGCACTTTGTAAGCCTTAAAATCCTCCATTGCTGAAATGTTGCTGCTGCTGTTGTTATTTTTGTTTGTACTGACTCTGTGGTTCCATCAGTATAGAGAGCTTCAGAGAAGAATGCACTCTACTAGGGGCAGAGCTGTGCCTGCCCTGCAAGTGATAGTCTTGGAGAATTGCCCAGAGCATTGAACAGTGAAGTCAAATTGAGAGAAGGAGAGAGAGATAAGGGGGCAAGAGAGAAAGAGAAAAGAGAGAGAGAGAGTCAGGAGAAGACAGAAGGGGAGGAGGGTTAGAGAGAAGAGGAGAAAAAAAGAGGGAAGGAGAGTGAGGGCAGGAAGTGAGAGGAGGAAGAGAGAGGTGGAGAGAGAGAGAAGAGAAAGAGAAAAAAGAAAGGGAAGAGGGAGAGGGAGAGAAGAGAAGAAGGATAAGAGTGCAAGAGGGAGAAATGAAAGAGGGGGAAGAGAGGAAGAAGCCACAAGGGAAGGAGGGGAAGAGAAGAGAAGAGAAGAGAAGAGAAGAGAAGAGAAGAGAAGAGAAGAGAAGAGAGAAGAGAAAAATGGGAAAGAGGGCAGGAAAAGAGGGAGGAGGAAGAGATAGATAGGGAGAGAGAGAGGTAGGAGAAGAGAGAGAAAAGAGGAGAAAAAAGAGAGAGGGAAGGAAGGGGAGAGGAGAGAGAGAGAAGGAGGAAACAGAAAAAGGGGAGGAGAGAGAAGAGAGGAGACAAAGGGGAAAGGGAGATAAAGGTGAGAAGAAAAGGAGAGAGAGAGAAAGGTGGAAGGAGTTAAGGTTGAGGAAGAAAGGGAAAAGAAGGCGAAGAGAAAGGGATGAGAAGGAGAAGGAGAGAACCAGAGCAGGCATGAGAGCATTTACAAGCAGATGAATGTTCTTTTTTCATGAGAACTGGATGCTTACTTTCAGCTGATACCCAGGTCCTCCAATTTAGAAGTTTCTCCAACTGTGAGTCGAACTATCTGAAAATGAGAAGAATGGGCAAACCCCAGATACTCCTTACATTCAGAGATGAGCCTTGACCATGTCCTGTTAATATGTGGGCAACTGTTCTTTTCAAATAGCTTTGTGGCTACTGAGTCAGCTGCTCTGAGCCCTCATTTCAACAACAGGTGAGGAAATGGACCTACTTGAATTTCCTTTAGGGCATTTAGAGAATAGGAAGCTGAAAAGCTTCTGCACAGACAAAATAATGTTTCCAGCTTAAGAAAGAGAAAGGTCAAATGGGGAAAAAAAACACCTTGGTATCAAATATATCTGATAAGGGTTTGGTGTCTTCATGTAAATATTTAACAAATTTACATAGGACCAATAGCCATTCCCCAATAGATAAACGGTCAAAGGATATGGGAAAAAAAAAACACCAAAACCACTTTTCAAAAGAATTGCAGAGTACTCACAACCACATAATGAAAGAAATGCAAATCTATAAAAAAAGAAATGCATCTATAAGATCTTACCTCACATTCTGAAAATTGATGAGGATGACAAAAAATGTTGGAGTGAATGTGGAATGATAACACATTCCAGAACTATGGACTATGAACTATGAAATGAAAAACAATTTTGGAAAACAACTTGGAATTATGGCAATAAAAAGTAAAAAATGTCTACAGCCTTTGAATCAGAGACTCCACTATGGGGCTTATATACCAAGGAAGAAAATTATGATAAGAAGAAAGTTTCCATATACACTAAAATCTTAGAGCAGCAGCAAAGAATCAGAAATGAAGTAGATGTTCATTGATTGTGGAATGGTAAATAAATGGCAGTACATAAATATGATGGAATATGACTAAGCTGTAAGAAATAACAAATATGATGAATATAGAGAAATATGGAAAGATCTCCAAAAACTGATATGAATACATGTATGTATATATACACCTAAAACAATGTAAATAGAAATCACTACAAAAATATTGAAAGTTAATGCTACAAAATTATAAAGAATAAACATTATTTCAAAAGATGTAAGAAGACACTCTGCCTCTCAAGCCTTTGCAGAGGTGGAAGATCTACAATTATTAAACACTGCATATTTTCAGACTTTGTTGATGTATTAAAAGTTATATTGATTCCCCCCCTTTCAGTCTAAAAACACTATTTGTTGTATGGTATGGCTCTGGGCTGGGGTGGGGGGAAGAAGTGATGCTCAGGGAAATTATAAAGATGCTAAAAAATAAAACAGACATCAATAAAAACTTATTTAAAACAAAAGAGAACAATGGCGGGCATTAGCCAGTTTCAGCACATAGTAGATTATGACATCCCCCCAAAGTGCTATAAAGACAAACATAATTAATCATCAAACAAGCAGCAATTACTAAATGCTTGCTGTGCTAGGCACTGGGGATACAAGTACAAAGAATTACACAAACCCTACTCACAAAGAGCTTACAATCTAATCGGGGAGACAAATACATACAAAATGCATATTTATATATAGAGAGGATACATATAGAGTGAGCAAATACAGATATATCCAAAGTAGTTTACATAATAGTTTGGGAGGGATGAGAGGAGCAGGGGAAGGATCAGAAAAGGGTTCATTAGAAGATAATGTCTGAATTGCACCTCAAAGAAAGAAAAGGACTTAAGGTACAGGGAAGGAGGGAGTACATATTGGGCATGGGGAGGATGAGTACATTTCTAGAAAAGCAAGGAGTTGTCTGAAGAAGTAAGGATACCCCACCATTGGAGATCTCTAAGAGATCTCTCATCTACTTGCTCCCACGTGTTTTTTTTTTCTTTTCCAGTTTAATGTAATCTTCCAGGTACATTATGATGATTAAATGAAACAATTCCACAAGTGTTCGTTAAGCACCCATTATGTGCCAGGCACTGTGCTAGGCATTGGAGATCAATAAATTAATGAACATACATTTATGAAACTCCTATGTGCCAGGCACCGGGCTGGGCCTTGAAGGGCGATCCACCAATGAATACATTCATTAAGCACCTATACTACGCTGGACTTCATGCTAGGCGTTGAAGGTCAACCAATCACTCAATACACGTCTATGAAGCTCTTATTGCCAGGCACAGTGCTAGGCATTGGAGATCAATAAATAAATCAACACACATTTATGAAGCTCCTATGTGCCAGGCACTGTACTAGGCATTGGAGATCCATCAATCGGCACACATACTGTAGACGTCTACTCTCTGTCAGGCATTGTGATAGGTGGAGAATAGACAAATACAAAATTCAGACAGTCCTTGCCCTCAAGGAGCTTACATTCTATGGAAATAACAGGTGAGAAAGAGCTTTGCATACTAAAATTCACCATACAAATATTAGAGTTGGACAGAACCTTGGAGATCACTGGGTCTTGTCTCCCTCCCACTAGAGGAATGAATCCTTCTGTACTCTTGACAGAGAATTATCTAGTTAGTTAAAGAGAATTTAGCCACTTTGGAAGAAGAAGAGACTTGAGAGATTATCCAAGGTCTTGGACTTATCACTTTAATCAATCAATCAACCAACCAACAACCACATATGAAATGCCTGTGGGGTGCCAGGTACTGTGCTACAGATCAATAAACTGATGAATATAGAGGGGAAGTGAGCTCCCTAAGGTCACATAGTTATAAAGTAGAAGAGCCAGAATTAGAATTTCTGTCTATTCGTTGCTGGTTCACCACCCTTTGCCTAACACTCAGGTTAACTTTATTTTCTTACACAGCCAATATGGAAAATGGAAATCCCATCCTGGAGGAAAGGAAAGCTGACTAGCCCTAGGACTCCACAGCACAGCTGGTTCCTTGCAAGACTTTGCCCATTTTGGGAAAGCTAATTTGCAAAAACTTCCCAGGCTGCACTTCTGCCATTTGAGTGGAGTTAGGAGAATCCCCCAAACACAGATTTCAGTGGTGTAGTTAAAGCATTAACATCATTGCTACAAAGCAATAGCCAATGTCTGTTTCCCTGGCAGCTGGGGCCCAGATTTATGGGTTTTAATTTTCGAGGCCTTAGGGCTGTAGTTGGGATGATTGATGACTCTCATTAGGACTGGTTTAGCTGCTCCCTTGATGTTGAGGGAGAGCAGGAAATCACACCTGCAATGGTGTCTATGCTGACAAGAGATTATGATGACCTTAGGGAAGCTCATCTAATGACTTCAAAAGACTTGCCCCCAAATGGAAAAAAAAAGATCAGCTGTGATGTTGGATCCGTGAAATACTGAATCTCAGAGATGGGGGAAGGTCAGAGGTCATAGGAGGACAGAGTCCTTGACCTAGAGCCAGCCTGAAAGGGCTTGGAGAGGCCATCTAGTCCAAGCCTCTTATTTACAGAGAAGGCTGCTGAGTGCTAAGGAGAAAAAGTGACTTTACCAAGGTTGCAAAGAGTTAGACTTACTTGGCTCATCTCAAGCCTGAATCTGAATCCCTGACATAACATCTTTGATATTGTATGGGATCAGGGCAGTTAACACTCTATTCTTCTGTGGATGCTCTATAATGAGGAGCTCACTATCCATGATAGTGACAGTCATGCCTACTTTTAGGCAACAATTTGTCCAGAATTTGTGTTTTCCCTTCTTTCAAGCCAAATTCTGCCTCCCTTACCTTGTACTCATAAGTTCTAGTTTAACCCTAAAGATCCTAAAGGACCAAGCAGGGCACATTTTAACCCCTCTTTTACATAAGTCATCCAAATATTTCAAAAGAGCTCTTGTTCATTCCCCCCATTCACAAGTCTTTTCTTCTCCAGGTTAAATATCCCTAGTTTCTTCAGTTGATCAATATACAACATGGTCCATAATATCATTTGTTCTCCTTTTGGAGAATCTCAAGGTTGTCACTGTCCTTTCTGAAACATAGGTCATAGAACTGGACAAAACACTCTCTTTGTCACCTCACCATGGCCAAAGGCAGCGGCAATATCAACAACCCAGTTTTGGACATAACATCTCTCTCAATGGAGACTAAAATGACATTAATAATTATTTTTTTCTGGTGGCCACATTACAATGTTGACATATTGAGCATATAATTCACTAAGATCCCCAGACTTTTTTTCATACAGACTTGTTCAGTTTTACCCATCTTAGGATCATAGATTTTCGGTTTGGAAGAGAATTTTGAGTTCATCTAACCTAATTTCTTTATTTTAAAAATGAGAGAACCAAGGACTAGAGGAAGGAAGTGTCTAGACCAGGCTAGAAAACAGAAATCCATGATCTGGTTTCTGTGCATTTGATTTAGTTCCTATGCAGTGTGGAATTTCACATCACTAAAAAGTACGTGTTTTTAGAACATTGTGTTAGAAAGCTCCCTTCAATATACTCCATGGAGCTTTCTACCTCGTCTCCCTCTAGGGCCAGGTAAGATGGTAGAATAGTCTTGGGTGGGAGGGAAGATTCTTGAACAGCTGTCTGACCCAGCCGAGACTGAGTTTTCTTTTCACTTTTTGTTTTTTAAACGTCTTTATTGTTAGGGAATTCCCTTATAATTAAGCTTAAGCCACCCTCTTTGCAACTCCCTTCTTACTCCTGCACTCTTAGTTCTGACTTCTGAGGTCCACAGAACAAGGATAATCCCTCTTCCATATGACAGACAGCTCTTCAAATACTTTAATGGAGCTCTCATGTCTCTTCTGAACCTTCCCTTCTCCAAGGGAAGATCCTTCTACATTTGCTACATGTGAAGGATACTCTGTTCTTAAGCCTTGGATCAGGTCAGGTAAGGTAAAAGATTAGTCATCAAAGCAGACGTTTAACAGTACTTTACTATTGAGAAAATGCTGCAAAAAATTAGGAGCTATCTGAGGTTCAAATTCAGTCTCTGATGCTTATAGGCTATATAAACTTGGGAAAGTCATTTAACACCTCCAAACCTCAGTGCCCTCATCTGTAAAATGGGGTTAGACTATATCAGGTGTTCTTAAACTAAAAGTCTATAAAATGTAGTTTCAACAAATATTTTTATATTGCCAATAAACGTATGTATTTTACTTTGTATATTTAAAGATTGACAAAGGGGTCTATGAAAATTTCTAAGGATCCTTCCACATTTAAATCTATGATCCTATGATTCTTACAACCACCCATGAAAAGTGAAAGGTGCATGGTTAAGGCAGACAGATAACACGTTAGAGATTTATTAGAGTTTAGAATACCGAGAAAGTGGTCAGAACAAACCATCACTGGGAAACCCTTGAGAACAGGAGAAGTGGGGACAAGGGGCAGATGCAGAACATTAACATTAAAGAGATGATCTGATTCTAAGGCAACCTGCTGCTTGTATTGCCTCATACTTTGGGGAGGGATGTCATTCAATACAGCTGGCTGAGGTCAAAGGTATAGAAATCAGTCATTTTAGTGGTAACCAAGAACTGCAAACCAAATTAATGTCCATCAATTGGAAACTGGCTAAACAAAATGTGAGGCATGAAAGTCATGGGATATTTCAACAGTATAAGAAATGACAAATGTGAAGTATTCTGAGAAGCGCTGGAAGATTTACATGAACTGATGTAATGTGAAGTAAGCAGAACTAGGGTCATGTACATGATTATAACACAAATGGAAAAAACAAAAAACAAACCACACATTATGTAACTATGGTGATACAACTTGGCCTTGAAGAAGAGATGAATAAATGCACCTTTCCCCCATTTTTGCAATGGTGGGGGGATGTGGATGAGAAATGATGCATGTACTGTCAGACTCAGCTACTGGGTTATCTAGTTTTGCTACATTTCTCCCCCCATTTCTTTTTGGTTTTTTTTTTGTTACCACAGATGGCTCCCAGCACATGAAACTAGAAAATGATGATGATGTCAAAACAAAGGGAATCAAATTAAAATTTAAAGAATAGAAAACAACTGTCTGGTATTACAAACAGAGGGTAGGATCAGACCCAGTATCCTGACATCCAGGCACAATCAAAGAAACCACCTTAGTGGCTCACATGAGACTGTAGTATACCAGAAAGCTACATTACAATAGTCTAGACTAAAGTCTAGTTCAACAGCTAAGGGAGCATGGTCTCTAGAATAATTAAGAACAACAACAATAATTATGTTTGTCAAAAATTTCTATAGTGTATTAATGTTTACAAAAAGCTTTTTTTTAATACCTACAAGAAGTATGTGATACAGGGGATAATATCACCCTCCCCCCCTTTTCGTCCCTCCATTTTATGGATAAGAGAACTGGAGTTTAGAAGCAATTGGCAATAACCACCCTACCAGTATATGTCAGAGGTAGGATGTGAACCCAAGTCCTCTAATAACAAATCCACCAATCATTCTACTATATCACACTTTCTCTAAGTAAGTCCAAGCACTTACCTTCCAAAGTCCAACCAGTTGCTCCTGTCAATCTTTACTAAAATTACCACTCAGGAAACCAAATTCCAGATAAGAAGATAGCTCACTGAATGGCACAACTGGGACAGAAGGAGTTGCATATCCTTCAGGAATTTTTCCATTAAACTATAAAAATCTGATGAATCACTCCTACTCTTTTCTGAAGATCTGTTTAAAGACTTTCTGTCTAAATTTTTGTTGTGTGTCAAATCTATCAAACATTTACTGATTAAAGACCTGGGATTGATTGCCTGAAAATATGAGATTATAAAATAATAGATGTATAGCTAGGTTATGTCTTAGACATGATCTAGCCTAACCCTCACATTTTTAAATTAATTTTTTAATGTACAGAAATCTATTTACTCCCACCTCTACCCTTTACCTATTAAAAAAGAGAAAAAAAACAAATATGCACAGTCAAGCATAACAAACTTCCTCACTGACTGTGTTCAAATTTTTTTGTCTCATGACATACCCTAAATCCATCACCCCTCAATTGGGATGTATAAAGCATGCTCCATTACTAGTCCTCTAGAGTCAAAGATAGTCACTATGTTTATCATTTCTTAAGGAAGAGGACAATGGAGCCAAGAGGGATTAACTGACTTGTCACCGGTCACACAGGTAAATTTCAGAACCTGAATGTGAATTCTAGTTCTCTGATTGGAATTCTGCTACTCAAACGCTGGACCGCATTTGGCGCACTATGATGTCACTATGACATCAGTCGCTGGACTGCATTTGGCGCACTATGATGTCACTATGACATCAGTCACTGGATCTCCAGTGACTAGAATTGGTGAAACACTGAAGAATTCCTAATCTCTAATACCTCCTCCACTTCTCTACTCAAGCTAGTACTAGTCGTCTCAGAATCCTTCTTCATTTTTATATACTTTTGTACAGTTATAAAGAGCACCCATTATTTTAGGATTGAGGTTGACAGCTTCCCAGTGACTTACAGGGATGTAGCTTAATCTCCTCAGTCATCCATGGCCAAATCCCATGGGAGGATGGAATGCTTGTCATTAGGATTGTTACAGCCCGCTGATCTTACAGGAAGCTCAGGGCATCTATAGTGCTGGCTTTATTTTCAGTGGCACATCACGGACTCTGGTTACACACCTGCTCTGGAGAGAATTGAGTTTGTCCGAGTCTTCTAACATGTATACTTGAAGCCTACACATGATACACACGTGGTCTTACCTGAGCATAAGATTGCATTATCATAACCTCAATTCTTCTAAATGCCTTTCTGGGAATAGCACAATCCCATTACTTTCTTCGGCTACCCTGTCATTCTGTCAGCTCATAATGACCACATCCTCTGCCCTGGATTGTGCAGAGGATAGTCTGGCATTGGCCTGGGATATGAAGGGTCACTGAATCCCAGCATCTCGTGTTGGACTGTGCCCTCCCTTCCAGAGGAGGATTTCAGTTGGACCACAGCCCTAGAAGCATGACCCGTGTGGGCCACATGTGCTCCCTCTCCCACACGTTTTCCTAAGCTGTGAGGGTTCTTTTTGTGGGTTTCTTCTCCCCGCCCAGGGCTGTGGGAATCTGCAGAAGAGTGGGTTCATGTGTGTATGGGGGTGTGTGCGGGGATTTTCCTTGTTATTTACCTAGTGTTTTTAAAATTAGATGCCTTCTGTTCTGAATGAATGCATCTTCTGGTTTCATGTGGTAATAATAGTATTAATAATTATTAATAATAATAAAAATTGCTACTCAGATAGCAATTTACATTCCATAAAGCACTTTACAGATGTTTTAGCTCCTTTGGTCCTTATAGAAACCCTCTGAGATAGCTACTATTACTATCACCCCATTATACAAATGAGAAAACTGAGGCTGAGGGAAGTTACATGACTTGTCCAGGGTCACACCTAGTAAGCGAGGGGTAGAATTTGAACTCCAAATCCAAACATGGTGTTCTATCCACTATGTGTTCTATTGCCTGGTCGGCTGTGATTTTGAATTCTGAATTTCTGAATATTGAAGTTGACCCAAAATGTACCTTGAACCTGGGTGTGGATATTTGGGGGTTTACATTTGAGGCAGATATGGGGTAGAATTATTATACTAAAGGATGCCATTGAGTAAGTGGAGGATACCAGAGAGGAAAAGGAGAGAAATAAAAGGGACTTCCCCAGAGTCCACAAGTACAGGAAATGAAGCTAACAGACATGGGTAGTATGCGTCCTCTTGAGCATTTCCTTCCTAGAGCTTAGAAAGGGTCACTAATTGACTGGGACCTTCCTATAATTGCCAAGGGCACCCTAGGGAGTGACTAAGAAAGTTCACAGTTAGAACCTGGGGGGCCAGAAACTTTAGAGGGGAGAAATTGCCCTCAGTTCTGGGTTGGTCACCAGGTAGGGTCTGGCTCAGTAAGTGTTATGGCATTTAGTCATGAGAGACAGCATGGTGGGAAACTGAGTCAAGAGTCTTGAGTTCAAATTTGGGCTTGGCCACTAACCTAAGGCCTTCTCCTTTCAGGCGGCATTCATCTAATCAGTATGTATCTTGTACGCTCCCATTTACTTAAATCCATAGATGATAAGCCCCTTGAAGGCAGGACTTTTTGGTTATGTTGGGCTCTTTGCCCTTTTTGGCATCCCTAGTGTTTAGCAGAGTGTCTGACACAATCAGCTCTTACTAGATGCCTGCTGGTTGGCTGACAGACTGATTGGCTGGGGGAGAGAGGAGCCTCAGTGGTCGTCCAATCCCCTCATTTTATAGATGAGGAGCCGAGAGCCACAGACTGACTGATTTGTCCAGAGTCACACATGTTTGGCCTAGATTTGAACCTATACATTCTAAAGCCAGAAATCTTTCTGCTTTGCGATACCATCCCAAGCCTCAGTTTCCCCCCATTCATTCAGCATTTATTAAGCATCTCATATATATATCAACTAATATATCTCAGATAATATAACCACCTACTATGTGCTAGGCATGATGCTAAGCTCTTTTACAATTAGTATCTCATATGATCTCCATAACAACTCAGGGAGGTAGGTGCTGTTTTTTATCCCCATTTTTATAGATGAGGAAATTGAGGCAAACATAGGTTAAATGATGAATCCAGGGTCACTTAGCTAGTAAGTGTCTGAGATTGGATTTGAACTCAGGTCTTCCTGATTCCAAGCCCAGTGTTCTCTTCACTGTGCTGCAACATGCACCTTATATTGTATGAGGCAGAGGGAAACACAAGGACAAAAACCAAATGGTTACTGCTCAGGTTCTAAAATGGAAATGATAATGTTTGCATCAGAGACATCACAGAAAGAAATTTAGAAAGATAGAGTCAGAGGCTCTGTGTTCAAATTCAGCCTAAGCTACTTATTTGAACGTGAGATCAAAAGTGGCTTCAGTCATGGTCTAGCTGTGTGACCTTGGACAAGTCACTTAACCTACTTGCCTTAGTTTTCTCAACTGTTAAATGGGATAATAATAGCACCCACCTCACAAATGAGATACTATTTGTAAAGTTTTTAGAAAACTGTAAAGTGCTACCTAAATGCTGCTGCTAGCATCAGCATCATTGTCTCAGGCAGGTCACTTCTTTCTCCAGACTTCAGTTACCTTTGCTGTAAAATGAAGAATTTGATATGAAGGCCTCTAACGCTCTTTTCAGCTGAGGTAAGAAGATCATAATGTGAAAGCTAGGAGAGACCTTAGTCCAGTCACCTCATTCCATAGACAAAGACACTGTAGCCCCAGAGAATTGAGAACACATCCATGATCATACAGGTGATAAGCATTGGAGGATGGATTTGAACCCAGGTCCTTTGACTTTAGAGCCTGTGATCACTATGCCACTGTGACTGCACACATATCATCTCCAAACTTTGGTGAGAAATGGTTGTAAGGCATGAAGAAAGGAGTTTCTGCCTCATAATTAGTAAAATAAAAAATCCTCAGGCAGCTAGGTGGCCCCATGGATAGAAAACTGGGCTTTGGGTCAGGAAGACCTGTTAAAACTGAACCTTAAAAACAGATGTGTGGGGGGCGGCTAGGTGGCGCAATGAATAGAGCACCGGCCCTGGAGTCAGGAGTACCTGAGTTCAAATCCAGCCTCAGACACTTAACACAAAAAACTAGCCGTGTGACCTTGGGCAAGTCGCTTAACCCCAACTGCCTTCCAAAAAAGCAAAAAAAAAACAAAACCCCAAAACAAACAGATGTGTGACTCTGAATAAGTCACCTAACCTTTCAGCCTCAGTTTCTTCAGCTGCAAAATGGGGATAATAATATCAGCTATCTCCTAGGAATGTTGTGAGGATCAAATGGGATTTCACATATATGTGCGTATATAAACACACATATATGTACACACATATATACATATATGCATGCACATATATAGGTACTAAGAGATAGAGATATATACCTACACATACAAAACATTTATTGATTGATTTGAAGAGTACTTAGTACATTGCCTGGCAGCGTAAGCACTATATAAAATGAAAAATTCCGAAGTTAATGCTAAGGGCAACAAATCCCATTTCTCTTTGTACAAAGTTATCAACCACATTTCCCAGGTTTCCTGTGGCAGGTTAGTGGAGTGGAAAGAACTCTGAGAATGGAGTCAAAAAATCTTGGCTCAAGTTCAGCTGTGTTGCAACTGACTAGTTGGGTGACCAGATGTGTGTCAGTTCACTTTCTGGGGCTCAGCTACCTCTAAGTGTAAAAAAAGAAAGGGGAGGTAAAGGGGGAGAAAAGCAGAGCGAGGACAGAGGGAGGAAGATAAGGAGAGGGGAAAAAAAGGGGAGAGAGATGAGAGAAGAGGAAAAGAGAAAGGGAGGGGGAGAAAGAGAGTTAGAGAGAGGGAGGAGGGGAAGGAGGGGAAAGAGAAAGAGAGGAGAAAGAAAGAGAGAAAGAGAGAAAGAGAGAGAGAGAGAGAGAGAGAGAGAGAGAAGGAGAGAGAGAAAGAAGGAGAGGGAACGAGAGAATAAGAATGGAGGGAGGAAGAGAAGGAGAGAGGGAGAGAAGAGAGAAAAAGGGAGGGAGAGAGGGAGAAAAAGAGGGGAGAGAGGGAGGGAGTGGGAGGGAGGGAGAAAAGGAAGGGAGAAAGAGAGAAAGACAGGGGAAGAGAAGAAAGAAGGAGGGAGGGAGATGGGGAAGAAAGGAGGAAAGAAGGCAGGAGAAAGAGAAGAGGGAAAGAGGGAAGGAAGTGGAGAGGGAGAGA
This sequence comes from Pseudocheirus occidentalis, assembly GCA_028646575.1. Taxonomy (NCBI): domain Eukaryota; kingdom Metazoa; phylum Chordata; class Mammalia; order Diprotodontia; family Pseudocheiridae; genus Pseudocheirus; species Pseudocheirus occidentalis. Next base: position 236,655,564 of record CM053597.1, on the reverse strand, counting down.
GGGAGAGAGAGAAGATAATTTTTAGGTTCCTTCTAGCTCCAAGTCCTGTGCCCAGACATTTGACACCTCTCCCCAACCCCCCATCCCCCATATCAAGATGTCCTTTTCATCACTTTGTCACATTTTGGTCTTACCTTTCCTTTCAATTCTTTTTCCCTCCCCTTCTTTTTCCTCCTGGGGCCTTCCCTGTCCCCAGAGTTTTTTTTTTCATTAACATGGAGCCTCTGGGCCACAAATTCCCAGAGGACTCTGCAATCCCCTTTGGCTCTGACCAGGCTTAGTCAGAAAATCTCCCAAGAGCAGCCTCAAAGGCCAAAGGAGAGACAGACAGACACCCTGGGATTGAGAGCACCCTCAAATGTCACTGGTGAGGAGGGGCAGGTGGGGGGGACTGCCAATGGGCATCCATTCTATACAAGGAATGGAAGGTTGGGAGAAAGGCTACTCAGCTTAAGCTGTGTGACCTTGGAAGCTGCTGTACCTCACTGGGCCTTGGTTTCCTCCCTGGTAAAAATGAAAGGGTTGGCATTAGAAATCCTACTAGAACTGCAGGACTATGCTATGTACTTCAGAGTGTACCTATTAAGTATTCATTTATTATATAAATAAATGAATAATTATTGGCACTCATAATAATTCAAGGTTTCTGAAAAACAGGCACAGGATCATAGGACAATAGCTATATCACTTCAGGGTTTGGAAAACTCTGTATATGTATGATCTCATTCGATCCTGAGGACAACCCTGGGAGATATGGGAGATGATCATCCCCATTTTATAGGTGAGGAAACTGAGGTTGAAGAAAGGTGAATAGACTAAGGAGGTGCTGAGGGTTATAATTCTTAAGGATCCGTGGTGGGATTTGAGCTCAGGTCTTCTTGACTTGAAGGCTGGTTCTCTCTCCATTATACTCCACCCCTCTCCCTCAAGCCTAGCTCAGGGTCACAAAGGCAGGGTTCTCAGACCCATTTTCCATCTACTACTCTACGCTGCCTTTCTGATGCTTATACTACTGGAAACAGGCTCAGAAAGGGTAGCAACCTCTGTGTGGTCATACAGCCAGTAAGCTTCAGAGGTGGGATTCAGGCTCAGATCCTTTGAGTCCAGAGCACTAGCCCCAAAGCCAGGCTGCCACTGAATAAAGGAAACTTCCAGACCAGAGGCTTGCCTGGAGGCGGGTTGCCTGCACACTGGGCTGTATCACCACCCACATTCTCCCCCTCCAAAGCTTCTTAGTGGCACATCTCAGAATGCTGGGCCCCAGCCAAGCAGCAGTAATTCTCCCTCAAGGCAGAGACAAGGATCCGGAATGCTGGATGCCTCCTGTAAAGTCCAGGCAGACCTGAGGAGCAGGAGCAGAAATCTCCCCCACTCTGGAAGAGAAAGCCCCCAGAGCCATCTTCCAACTTCCTTGATCCCAAAGAGCCTGGCATCATGCCCAAACTGTCACACTCAGACAACAAAGGGATTTTTCAGCCCCTAGAGCTGAGGCTGCTGCTGCAGCAGCAAGCTGCCGCCTCCTCTGTCTCCTCCTCCTCCTCCTTCCCTCCGCCGCCATCCCCCGCTCCCCCCCCCCCCAGTTCCTGCAGGGAACAGCAGTGCACCAGTCAGTGGATGGAGTCTCAGCCGCATAGAGAATGCTGCTGAAGGTAAAAGCCTGCCCACTTTCAAAAGGACCACTGGGGCCTTTCTTCCCTTGTGTGCAATCCCTCAAAGCTTCTTCCCTCTCCTCTTTTCCTATACCAGAAAACCCAGGAATGTCCATGGCAGGACACCTTTCTGTGTCAGGCCCCAGAACCTCAAAGAGAAGAAACAGAATCCCCTAACGATCCCACCCCTCCCTGATTTCCAACCACGAGCCCAGGTCTATCCCTCATTCATCAGGCAGATAGTGGACAGATCAGGCTCAAACACCTAAATGTCATATCAATCTATCTCATAGGATCCAAGATCCAGAGCTGGAAGGGACCCCAGAAGCCATTCAGCCATCTCATTTATTTACAGATAAGGAAACTGAGGCTCAATGAGATTGTGAATTTCAGAGGACAACACAGTTGGTGTTACAACAAGATATTCCTGACACCAAATCTAGCAATCTATATACTATGCTATATGGGCCCAAGCAAATAATTTAAACAGCCTCAGTTTCCTCATCTCTAAAATGGGGATGATAACAGTAGCACCAACCTCTCACCATATTGTTACGAAGATGAAATGGGATAACTTCAAAAATATATATAAATGTTGGCTAGCTAACTTAAGTTGAGGGTAGGTGGGTGGTGAGGGGAAAAGTCTCTTCTGTAGCTAAATAGAAGGACAATAGATTGCTCCAAACTCTGGATTAGCTATTTCCAGGCTGTGTGAACTATGGGCAATCATCTCCCCAGACTGAGCTTCATATTTCCTCTTCTGTTAAAATGAGGGGTTTAGAACAGAGAGTCCCTAAAGTCCCTCCCAGCTCTAGAGCCTAGGACTAGAATTAAAATAATATACTTACGTGGTCTTTGATCCCGGCAGCTCCAAATGATTCGCCTTCAACAAATATTGGGCCCATTTTATAGGAAAGTAAAGTCTGAAGGACAGGGAGGGAGATCTGTCTTAGGGAGGCAGGTAGAGTAGGCAAGAGGCTTTAGAGATCTCACGTTGTGATTCTGGTATTGGAGTAAAATGCTGCCTCATTCCCTCCCCTTTTCCCTCCCCTTTCCCTCTCTCCTTCCCCCATACACTGCTAGTTCTTTGGAGAAGAGCCTAGCCCCATTGGATGAGTCAGTCCCTAGCCAAACCCCTCATTTATGCCACCCTCCCCTTCCCAACCTCCTCTCCTCCCTCCTCCTGCTCAGGCAGGACAACTCAGCATCTTTCTTTCTGGCCTTTTTGTTTGGCCTTCCAAGCAGTACAAGAGACATGTAGTCAGAGAAAGGAATCCTAGAGGCAGTGCTAATATTGCCACTACCTAGGAGGGCCAAAGTTAATTAGTGCAAGCAGATAAGGATAATTGGAGCCTTGGAGTTGGGAGCATAGGGCAGTAGAAAAGTATTTTTCTTAGACCCAGAAGATTCAGGTCTAACATCTGATACCCACTACCTGTGTGGCCTTGGGCAAGTCACTTCTCTGTGTGTGTGTGTGTGAGAGAGAGAGCATGTATATGAATGTGTGTATAAGTGTGAGTGTGTGTGTGTGTGTGTGTAACTCAACCTAGCCTGTCATCTGGTACCTTATTTTAATTTTTAAAAAATTTATCTAGTTCCTATGCTCTATTCTTTCTTTGTTGCTAAGAAAATACTGGTCCTATCAGCACCATGAGGCAAAGTGCCCATCACTCCACCCTAGTCATGGCTCTCCTTATAGCACTCAGCTCACAATGCTGATGAGTGGAAAATCCCTTTTCAACCTTATTATCTAATTGAGATGAGTTAGGATTATTATCTGTACCTTGCATAATTCCAGTGCATCCTTTTACCATAGTGTCAAGGTCAAGGAAAGTAGATTGAGGAAGTGTGTATGGATTTTTCTCACCCATAAATAAAGCTTGAAAAATTGACACAGCTTTGTACCACAAGAAAATCATGGCAGAGCAAGGAGTCCTAGGCTAGAAAGATATTCATGATCCTGGACAAATCACCTACCATCTCTGTGCCTGTTTCCTCAACTGTAAAATGGGTTGGGTTCAATAAAATGGAATCTAGCATCCCTTCCAGTTCTAATTCTATGAACCTATGATCCTGTAGCTCCTGGGTTCCAGTCCTAGTTCTTCTGATAAATATATGACCTCTGGCTGGGCACTAGTCCCTTTGGATATCAGTTTCCCCATCTGTTAAATAAGGAAGCCGACCTGAATCTAAGGTTTCTTTCCAGCTCTCCACTGCTGTTTCCCATTCCCAGTCAGCAGCATCCTCTAGGAGTAGGATTCAGCCCCAGAAGTCAAAGATGCCCGCCTTCCTGCAACAGTTTTTTTTTCTATTTCTGGAGGTCACCAGATCCCATCTGACACATCTCCCCCTCAACAGTTGGAACAGCTTTCCTCCAAAGAGCTTAATCACCCACACACTTTGCTTTATTCAGAGAAAGCAGAATGTCAATTTCATAGAGGTCCCATTGGGATGGTCTGGGAATTCCATCTACACTGATTGGCCCCAACCTCCTCTTGTAGAAGTGGCCTAATCACTTTTTTGAGAAATCTCCATTTAGAGCTCAAAGTCAAGACAGAGATCGACTAGTCCAGTCCTCTCATTTTTACAGATGAGTGAACTGGGGCCCAGAGAATGGAATGACTTACTTGTCCAAGACCATGGTGGTAGAAAGTAGGCTATTAAGTTAGCATTCATAGTAGCCTGGGATAAGAGGCAGAAGGGACCTTAGAGGCTGTCTGTGCCCTCATTTTACAGATAAGCAAACTCGGACTTATGGGAGAGGACTGACTTGGCCATTGCCAAGACTGAATTCCTAGGATCCTGGATTTAGAACTGTGTATTCCCAGCACCTGTTTCTATGTCTTGAACTGCACTGCACACTGTGTCTTGTAGTGACTGGGGGGTGGGGAGGGCATGGCATGTGATGGGCTAAATAGGTGCTTAATCTGGACTTCACCAACATGGCTCAACTCTGTAGGGCCCTTCTCCCACTGGGGGGAACCTCCATTTTGGGGAAGAGCCCAGACTCACCTTCTCCTACAAAGCTTGGGGAAGGGGCCAAACCAGGCACCCCTTAGTTTCTGAACTTTATCACCTGGCACTGGGTACTTTCCTTTCAGTGTCCCATTTATGTGTTATCTTTCCTCATTAGAATGTAAACTACAAGGGGTGGCTAGGTGGCACAGGGAATAGAGCACCGACCCTGGAGTCAGGAAGACCCGAGTTCAAATCCGACCTCAGACACTTAACACAAAAAACTAGCTGTGTGACCTTGGGCAAGTCACTTAACCCCAACTGCCCTCCAAAAAAAAGCAAAAAAAAAAAAAGAATGTAAACTACATGAGGGGAGGGACTGACTTTCTTCCTTCTTGTATTTGTATCCTCAGCACTTAGCATCGGGCTTGGCACATGTTAACTGCTTAATAAACAAGTGTTTTAAATAAATAAATAAAAAGTAACTCAATATTATGTTTAAAGTATGGGTATTTCTACTCCTCTGACTAACTCTTGAGAGAAACAGAACTCTTTACTCTCTCCCTCAAGAAGGAATGTGGAATAGGGGATGGAGTATTGAACAAGGAGGGGAGGACACTTGGGGTCAAATCCTAGATCTGACATTTTGTAGTTATGTGACCTTGGGGAAGTCACTTAACTTCACTCACTTTCCATTTGCTCATCTATAAAATGGGAATAAACTATGCTCTCCACCTGCCATGCAAGTTTGTTTGGATAAAAGGCACTTTGGCAAAGGCACCTTAGGGATGGGGATATCATACATGCATTTGGCTTTTTCTTAAAACTTTTTCCTCTGTGATTTTGTGGAGAGTCAATGCCAAGACTTGTAACCCTACAGAAGAGCATGTGCTCTAAGTGCGCACTATCAGTCCGTACCAATGAGATTCTATGTAGGGAAACCAGGCGGTACAATGGTTAGAACATAAGGCTTGGAGTCAGAAAGACCTGAGTACAAAACCAGTCTCAGATAACCACTGGCTGTGTGACCCTAGGCAAGTCACTTACCCCCTCTTTACCTCAGTTTCTTCATCTGAAAAATGCGTAGCAATGGCACCTCCCCCTCAGGATTGTTGTGAGAATCAAATGAGATAATATTTGTAATGTGTTTTGCACAATGCCTGGTACATTTAATAAATGCTTATTTCCTTCCTTTCCCTATGAAAGTCAGCAACACACTAAGCAGCACATTAGGAACAAACAATAATAATAATCCAGCCCAGGATGGAAGAATCCAAAGCTGATGTTTTGAAAATTGCCCTCAGGCTGATCTTCCAGCAGTATGTGGACTCCAACATACCTGTCCCTATAGTCACGCCACCTCACTCATTAGACCATTATCATGCTTACTGGACACCTGTCGGAATCCACCCTCCTTCATATACCCACCTTGAGAAGGAACACACAGTTGTAGCCACAGGATGGCAAAGAGAAGGGCCCAGTGCCTTACCCTTCCCATGTTTCCCCAATACAATGTGCTGGAATGGAATATGGACAGCTCTGGCATCCACTGTACAAAGTCTGCTGACTTGTGACCTGGCCTCCTGGCTTTCTGAGTCTTCTGAAGAAAGAGGTCAAATAATAAAATCTAGGCTTGAGTCTTGGTTTTGCCTGTAATTGTTTAGGCCTGGGAAGTATACACACACACACACATGTATGTATGTATACATACACAAAATATTATATATTATGCAATATATAATATGTATTTTTTATTTCACAAGACTAAACATTTGATGCTCATATTCTCTCTCTCTCTCTCTCTCTCTGTCTGTCTCTCTCTGTCTCTCTGTCTCTGTGCATAAATTCTCACATTTACAAAATCAGGAAATTGAGCCAGAAGACCTCTAGAGTCCCTCCTAGTTCTGACATACTCTGGTCTTCCAGGCTTTTGAAATCCCTTGTTGTAAGGCCCCTCCCACCCCTGAGAGTTTATGTTCTCAGGCCCATCTGAGTTCTGACTTTCTCTGTTCTAAGACACCTTCCAGTTTTGGCATCCTATGTTCTAAGGATCCTCCCAGTTTTTACACTTTGTTCTAACATTCTTCCAAACTATTACATTGTCCTTTCTAAAGACCCTCTCAGGTCTGACATCCCACGTTCTAAGGGCAGCCCCAGCTCTGATGTTCTAGGAGTCAATGATCTTAGCCTGCAGTCTGAAGTAAAACACAGAAAACAGCAGGAGGAACCTGCTTTTTTGCATTCGATTGATTAAAAGGAAAATCATTTCTTATACACAGGCCTTTGGCATTGGGAAAAATAGGGCCTAAGCCGTCCATGCTTTCAGGAAGGATGTAAGTCCATTCTGAGAGAAGCAACCTCCTAAAGTTCATTGATTGAATCAATTATCAGAGCTGGAAGGAAACTCAGTAGCCATGCAGTCCAATCTATACCCAAACAGGAAGCCTTACCCCATGGAAGCTGCAGCCAAGTCTTATCCATTCATCCCCTAGAACATCTCTCATATCCATGCCCTTCTTTCTACTAGTGACACAGCCACCATGGCAGTTCAGGGGCACATCACCTCCTGAATGGACTGTGGACAGCCTTCGAATTGGTCTCTGTACCTCAAGTGTCTGTCTCTGATCTGAAGCATCATCCCCACCGCTGCTCTATGAGTGCTTTGAATGTGTGAGTCTCATGTTTGATTTACATTCTACACGGGTCTACCTTGTACCCTGGGTTCTCATCTTACTTCTCACACAGGTCATTTAACTTTCTTGGGTCTTAGTGTTTTTATCTGTTAAATGAGGGCATTTCTCCCAAGACCCTTTCCACATTGGCATCAATGCTGTTTCTTACCCAATATAAAAGAAATTCTTTGAGGGCTGGGACTGTTTCCTGCTTAACTTTGTATCTCTCTTTCCTGTCTTTCTCTTTCTGACACAGAGTAGTTGTTGGATAAATGACTTGGCAGCTGACTTGTTCTGTATATACTTATAGGTACAGATTTTTCTTTTTGCTCCCTGCAATTGGAGATTGTTTCATTTGTTGTGCTTTTACCCTGAGGCACACAATAGGTGCTTGATAAATGTTTCTTAGAGCATAAGCTTCTTATGAGTAGCAATTATTTCATGTTTTTGTCTTTGTTTCCCTAAATCTAGGGCGGGTTGGTTGAGGTACAGAATAAATGCTTATTAAATGATTGACTGACAAGTAGTCTTCCAGCCTATATTTGAAGACCTTTTCTTCCATCCCTCCCTCCTCTCTCTCCATCTCTTTATCTATCTGTTTGTGTTTCTGTCTCTCTTTTCCCTCTCCCTCTCTGTTTCTCTTCCTTTACCTCTCTTTATTTCTCTCCCCTTCCCTCCCTCATCCACTCTCTCTGCCTCTTTCTCCCCATCTCTTTACCCCTCCCTCCCTCTCATCTTGAGGCCCCTCACCATCCCAGTTTCTATCCTATGGATACTTTCCAGATTAAAAACAACAACTCTCCCTTGCCAAAATATGGTGCCCAGAGCAGAGCAGAGAGTGCAGATGTAGCCCCACCAGGCAAAACAGTCTTGTTCCCTGTGGTTGGTGAATAGGGCTTTTCTCACTAAGTCAGGTGACTTCTCCCCATCTAGCCTGGTGCCCTCAGCTCTGTGTGATGA
>CM053597.1:236635228-236647228 GCA_028646575.1 Pseudocheirus occidentalis | reverse complement strand
TCCAGAAGTAATGGGTGTGGAGAAATGACATGGGTGCGGAGAAGGAGCTGCAGCTGTTTGTGGGGAGAGGAGAAATGCACGATTCCACTGAGCCTGGTACCCAGACACACAGCTGGCAGAAAGGAGGGGGAAGAAAAAAAAGACACCTTTCTAGTGCACAGAATAATTAACCCTTTGGGCTTCTCCCCCTCTCCCCTGCCCAAAGAGAAACAACAGATTTAACCAATGAGTAGGCAGCCCAGAACATTACATCATCAGGAAGGATGCTCATTGGCTAATCATTCTGAGAAGGCAGAATGCTGTTGCTACTGGCTTAACCCTTTCTTGGACCTTACCTGGGAGGAATAAAGACAAGGGATTATTGATTGTCACTTGGGATTCACCCTTTCTGAACATTCATCAGTTTGATCCTCTCATATCCTAGCTCTCAAGAGTGAGGATCATACACACACACATTCACACATATACACATTATATATGTATATGTACGTGTGTATACATGTACATATATGTATATACATATATCCTATGTACTACAGGAAATAGGCAGCAGTAGAATTACTTCTAATTAAACCAAAGAGCCAGTGTCCATTTTCTATTAGGTAGTGTTAATGGTAGATGATGCCTTAAATTCTTTGAGTAGGTTCCCAGAGATCAGCAGCTCCCTTAGATCACCCGAAGCTAGACCTGGGCTGGGGATATAAATGACCCACCCCCACCTCATCCCCCCTCCCCTTTCCCTCCTTTGTATTGAGATAAATCTGATGCACATGACCCTGCCTTTGTCTGAAACAAAATGTCTGGGACCCTTTCCCAGTGCAGGTCAGCACAGCAAAGAGACAAAAACCATATATCCTGGATTTCCAGGCTGGAGAGAATCAATCACTTGATAAGCATTTATTAAATACCCCATATGTACCAGGTATTCTGCTAGGGATATAGCTGGAATCATGAATCTCAGAGGTGGAAGGCATTCTAACCCTCTAAATCTATGGTATGATGTGACTGTTCTCCAAGGAATGTTCTAAATTCTGGTCATAGGATCACAGATTTAGAAGTGGTCAAGTCTAAACCCCTTCTTTACAGATAAAGAAACAGAGACTAATAAGATTAGGTGACTTCCCCAGGGTTACAGAACCAGTGTCTAAGGCAGAGTTTGCACCCAGATCTCCCTGACTGCACAGATCAGCATGCAATCCACCATGTTACTCTCACACCCCCAGTCCCTTAGGTACCCTGGCTCTGGGTTGCTTATTGCTAGAGGGAAACAAATGCTATTTCTGCCCTCATGTGAGGTCACACTTGAACAATATTCTTCCCTGCCACATTCCAGACAAGCCTGAAGACTAGATATATTTTATATTCCCTTCTCTAATAGAGGTGAGCTATAGCCTCGGTTCTTCACTCGTGTGGGTCCGCAGAGAGTCAAACAACCTCAGAGTATGAAAAGATTCCAAAGGATATCTAGACCAATACAAACCTGGCTACTAGTTATGAGGACTGAAAGAAACTTCATCCACCCATCCCACTGAAATACCATTCACAATGGCCAGTTTTGTTGCCGATGGTAAAGCAATCTAGTAAGATGATTGCAATGTGGAGAGCATTGGTTTAGGAATTAGAAGGTCTGAGTCCAAATCCCATGCTTCTACTAACTCCCTATATTTCTTTGGTGAAGTCTTTGCACTAGCTGTGCCTGTGTCTGGCATGCCCTCCCTCCTCATTTTCCACCTTTTGGAATCCTTGGCTCACTTCAAGAATGAGTTCCTACAAGACACCTTTCCCAGCTCCTCAGCTGTCACACCTTCTCTTCGGAGACTAGCCTCCATCTGATTTGTATGTTTCTGGCATGTGCCTATTTTTGTCTCTTCTAATAGACTGTAAACTCCATGAGGGCAAGGACTATTTTTTATTTTTTGTTTTTTAAATCTCCAGAGCTTAGAAAAGTCCCTGACACATAACAAAGGTTTAGTATATGATTGCTGTTTGAATTGTAACCTGGATGAGGCTTATTTACCATCTGAAAAATGACGGGGTTGGAATAGATGGATACTCAAACAATGCACGAACATTTCACATTCCCCTTTCACAGATCCTTGACGTGATGCAGATTCTGAATTTATAAAGGCATTGAGCTCAGGTTTGCTTGTATACCTAAATGTTTTATGTGTTTTTAAGTGTTTTGTTATTTTTTTTGCTTTTTGAAGGGCAATTGGGGTTAAATGACTTGCCCAAGGTCACACTGCTAATTTTTGTGTTAAGTGTCTGAGGCTGGATTTGAACTCAGGTTCTCCTGACTCCAAGGCTGGTGCTATATTCACTGAGCCACCTAGCCACCCCTTAAGTGTTTTATTCTTTACAAAATGTCTTATGTGCCATAGATACAGCTGTACTTTAATATACTCACAATTTGCCTTGTCAGAATAAGAGAAAAGGGAAAAAAAACAATAGGAAACCCTAAACTAGAGACTCCTCAGAGAGAAGATATACTATGTATGAACAGCTGCCATCTTTTTTAGAGCACAGATATTGCGTTTTTTTTAAACTATTAGTGCTTACCCGTGAATGAAACCATACCTGAATTTCTACACACCTTATATTTATTTGAGAGCAAACTGGATCATAGATTTTTAGAGGTTATCTGGTCCAACTTTCTTATTTAAAAAATGAGGAAACAGAGGAGTGGAAATTTATAGCTGGAAGGGACTACAGAGCCTAGTCCAATGCCTTCAATTTACAGATGAGGAAACTGAAGCTCAGAGAGGAGAAATAGCAGGTCCCCTGAGTAAGTGTCAGAGTAGAGATTTGAACTCAGGTCCTCTAATTTACATTCTAGAGCTTTTGGCCCCTATTCTGTGTTATGGTCTGGAGACGGTGGGCATCCAGGACCACCTTGTGAGATCTTGCATTCATGTATTGGCCTCTACACCAAATAAAACACCTTCCCCCCTTTCCCCCACCCCCATCCCTGATCTCCCCACCCCATCTTCTGTTCACATAATTACTCATGCAAGAGGCAAAAAGGTGAAGAACAATGAACCTGGAGCTGAAATACCGGGTTTGAATCCCAGCTCTGTGCAGTGTGGGGGCAAATCACTTAACCTCTCAGAGGCTCAGGATCCTCATCTTGAAATTATATACTTAAACTAGATAATCTCTAAACTCCCTCCCAGGTCTAAAATCTTACTGATCCTATGAACCATAGATTTCAGTCCTGGAGGTATAGGTATCCCAGGCCAACAGAAAACTCAATTCTCTTAAATAGGCATGAATCAAAGGATGCCACCATTTCTTGGGGGCATACCATGGGGTTATTGTTTATAGAGATGCTGGCTCCTTTCGGGTATAAAGTTCTAAGGGGGAAATTCTAGGGTTAGTCTGATTTACAAAAAGACTGAGGAGAATACAGCCCCTCTCTGACCAGGATGGCAGAGTCTGGGGAAATGTGAATGCCTCAGGGTGCACTGATCAAAAAGCTTGTCAAAGTTCACAGTCTAAGTCTTACTCTATTTATAGGACCTTTCTTGGCTCTCCCTCTAGTGGGTGCCCAGCTAGGCCTTTGCAAGGTTTCACTAGCTCTGCCATAGCTACAGTGTGCATCCCTTTTGTATGATGAAGAAGCCACAGTCTCTTCTAGCCTTCCCCTTTCTCTACACATTCTCTTCCCCCTCCTACCACCCTCCCCCCTACAGCCCAGTCAATTCAGGTTCAAAGGGCTTACCTTTGAACACTTCAGTTCATTTTGAAGGCAACTTCCTTCTATTTTGGCTTATGTTTGAAGCATGAATTGCATGATCCTTGGACTGAGGTTTAGAAAATAACAGAATTTAGAACCAGCAAGAACCATAGAGATTATGGCACCCAAGCTCCTCATTCTATAGGTGAGAAAACAGATGTTCAGAGAGAAGTGACTTCCCTGAGGTCATGTAGGTATCTATAAAATCATAGATTTAGAACTAGAAAGGATCTTAGGGGCCACTGAATTTAATCCCTTGATTTTACAGATGGGGTAACTGGGGTGACTTGCTGAAAGATCAGACAGGTACTAAGTATCCAAGAGTGAGATTACAACTTGAAATCCAGCAAACTTCCTATTATACCATGGTCCTGGGCTTGGGGATTCTTGACCTTCTCTATTCTGACATGGGCACAGCAGCATCTCTCCTTACCATTCTGCTCTATCCTTCACACCCCGAACCTTCAAGAACCTCTATTATGTCTTTGTATTGGAAAAAATCCCAGCCTAACATTCTTCCTCCTGCTTTAGAAAATAAAGGTTCCAGCTTTTTTTTTTCTCACTGAAGCAGTTTTTCTGGATTCAGATTTCAAGGTAACTTTAAAATTCATGAAATCATGAAGTCCCTGCCCTGCCTTCTGATCTTTTGGAGTGGGGACAAGGATGCCCACTGGTAATGTCCCACAAGTGTCACTGTGTTTGGTCTTTCTCCACAGCATACGAGAATTTTCTAAAAAGCTTACAGATGAATAATCTCAGACAACTGGAGGAAGAAGGTCAGGGCATGTCAACAAAACTAAAAAAATCCAAGGTCTATGATGGTGTGTATGTGGCATGTGTGTGTATTTGTGTGTACATGTGTAAGTTTGGGAATTTAGAGAGAAGAAAGAGATCCCCATAACAAACCTGTGAAGAGATAGTGCAGATCTTGAGATCTCCATTTTCCAAATGGAATCCACATAGAGGTGAGGCTTGAGCAGGGCTGGCCAGCTGAGAGGAGACCAGGATTGAAACCCAGGTTTCTTCCCAATCTCAGAGCTCTTTCCACTTCTGGCAAAGTCGTAGTTTGAGAGCTGGGGGGGGGGGAGGGTAACCATAGAGGCTAACTATTCTTTCTTATCATTTTTTAGGTCAGGGAAGCTTAAGGTGAGATAACTTGCCCAAGGTCACCCAGCTGCTACTCTTTACCATCTGCTTGGCAGGCAAGGCTGGTCTGGGCTGTGTAAGGATATGCTTACCAAGTGTGACTTCAGGGACGCTGGGATTTGATGCAGTGTGCTGCCTGAAACTCAAAAGCCTGAGCTTGGGGATGGTGTGGGGGATAAGGCCTTGGGGACTTGGGAGCAAGGAAATGGATTTTCCATAGAGGCTAGGATCAAAGATTAAAGCTGGAAGGAACCTCAGAGGCTATTTAGTGAGGAGTCCTCATTTTAATGGATGAGGAAAGGGAGATACAGAGAGGATGCCTTGCTGGGTCATAGACCTGGGAGGGCCATCTAGTGTCTCATTTTTACAGATTAGGAAACAGAGGCTCAGAGTGGTCAAGTCACCTGCTCAAGGTCATGCAGGTGCATAGACGTAGACCTGAAGGACCTCAGGGCCATAGCCCAATCCTCTCATTTTACAGAGGAAGAATCTTAGGGCCGGGTGATTTTGCTTAATGTCTCACAGGTGGTAAAGGGCAGTCAGAGTCCCAATCCCAGGTCCTCTGCCTCCAGGGACAGAGCTTTTCCCACCTTCCAAATGTTGCCCAGGGCCCTTCTGCCTGGCGAGACTGAGAATACACGATGCGACACAGCACCAAATACTGTCGGGTGTTTGCTCGATGCTGTAGCAGCGGGGGCCGCCTGTTTATAGCCTCCTGCTGCCAGGGCTGCCATGGCTCAGCTAGGGCACGGCCTGGATGGGGCGGGGGTGGGAGGGGGAGTCAAGGAGATGGCTCCAATAACCTTTAGCGGCTCGTTCCAGCTCTCCTTTGCTGCGTGCAGATGCAGGCCGAGCATGGGTTCGCAACCATCAGCTGCCAGGCTCGTTTTCTCCCTAAAGGCTGCAGGCATCTGTGATGTCGAAGCCTATTCCCCTCCTCCCCACTCCCTTCAGGGAGCCCCATTGAGACACCCCCCCCCTTTCCTCGCCGCCCCTCCCCAGTGACTCAGATTAGAGAAGGCAGAAGAAACGTCAGCCCTTCGCCTCGAGCAACAGGTTATTAAGGGCCTGGTGGGGGGAGTGCTGGGGTGGGGGGGTGATTAAGCAATTCGTGTCTGCTTCCTAATCCTGCGCCCGTGGCCTCCCCAGCTCTATTCCTCTATTCCCCCGAACTCCCTTCCCCCCCCCCCCCTTACCCCCTCTCCCCCGCCTCCAGCATCCTTTTTAGGGCAGGTGCAGACAGATCTGCTGCCAGGAGCACCCGGCGGGGAGGGATTGAGGTTTCCTGTGTCCAAACGCCTGACAGCGGCCCTGGCCAGTGCCCAGACTGCAGGCGGCCCGCTTTTCTGCGGCTGCGGCAGCGGCAGCAGCCGCGCAGCAGCCCCGCCTGGCCTCCTGTAGCTCCCACCCGGCCCACTCCCGACTGCGGCGTCCAGCCGCGCGCTCTTACCCGGAGACTGGCCGCCCAACGGTGCCTGCGACGGGCTGGGGCTGCAGCCTCCCGAGCGCCCGGCGCCCTTGTCTTCCTTCCTCCAGCTCCGTCTCCAAGGCTCTGCGCACAGACTGCGAGCTCCCAGCCCCAGCCGCCGGCCTCTGCTCGTCATCCCATTCTCTCCTCTCCCCTGCACGTCATTGGCTCCAGCTCCGCAGAAAAGTCAGCGAAGCCCCGCCCCAGATACAGTACCAGTGGAAAGCAGAAGGCAGCATTTAGGGAACAACTGGCTGGTGGCACCCTGGCAGCAGGCCACTGGCGGCTGGCTTGGCTCCCCAGATGGGCCCCCACCCTGGGCGAAGAATACCGGGGTGCAGGAAGGCGTCACAGTATGACTAGGGGTCAGAGAATCGTTGGATGGCAGAGGGGAAAGGGACCTTGGAACGAACAATGTCACAGCTGGGAGGGACCACAGGAAAGGGAATTTCAGAACTGGGGACACAGAATGGCAGAGCTGGGAGGGGTCTTAGAACAGGAAACGTCAAATGGAAGGAACCTTAAAACGCAGAACCAGAGTATCCGAATTGGGCTTAGAACGGAGCTGCAAAGCCCTTTTAACTGACAGAACAACTGAGCTGGGAGGACCCTTAGATTACAGAACACAAAATGTTTGAACTGACAAAGGGTCTTGGAACATAGAATGCAAGAACAGGAAGGGGGCCCCTAGACATCCAGTGTAAAGACGCGGGAAATCCTTTAGCTTACCCAATGCCCAAAGTGGAAGCAGTCTTAGAATATAGGACTCAGAACGTCAGAACTTGAAGGAAGCTTAGAACACAGAACGCAGTGCCTAAGCTGAGTGCTGGAGCAGGCAGGGGCAAAAGGGCAGAAGCATGGAAGGACTTTAGAACATTGGATGCTGAAACTTGAAGGAACCTTAACACTGAGAACATGGGATGGCATTGTTGGAAAGGACCTTAGAATACAGAATATAGGCTGGTGGAGAGGGTATTGGAGCCAATCATGTTGAAGTTAAAAGAGACCCCAGAAGACAGATCCCTACAGGCTATTATGAAAGGAGTCAAAGGGTCAGATCTCCACTTTTTGAGATTCCCTTCCCCTCCAGCTATCCAAATCTTAATCACTCTTTGAAGATTCAGCCTAATTCTCACCTCCTCAGGGAAGTCTTCCTTGATAGCTCCCTGCTACAGACAATGATTTCTCCTGTCTTGGAAGCCCCAAAACCTTTACTCTTAGTGACTGTCTACACATATTACATATGACCTTCTATTGTTATTTGTCTTGTTTATGCAGACCTGGTCTTTCCAGCAAGACTGTAAGCTCCCTGAGGGCAGGAATCCCTTTGTATCTCTTGGGGTGGCTGTTGCCACTTTGACTCTTTCAGTGGAGAAGAATGCCAGTGAACAACTCGCCCAAGATCTAACCTTGCTTACTACGCATATGATCTTATGAAAGTCATTTTCCTACTCTTCTGTAAAATGAAGGGCTTAGACTAGGCAGCCTTTTCAGCTGTACATCTTATGAACTATGGATGTGCTTTATGAAAAATGAGAAGATTTGGGGATGTGTGTCAGGAATATAAAAGGGCCTTAGAACAATCTGTCCTGCTCTTTTACCCTCCAGGTCCCAGACAATGCTATCTGATTTGCTAATACACCCCTAAGAACCCATAGGCATTTCCATCCATCCTGAATACACCCTTCTGGACCATGATGTCCCTCAGTCTAGGCAGACTTTGTAGGTGTTATAGGCATGGGTAGCCTCATCTTCTCTCATTATCTCTTTGGAAAAGTACAGAAATTAAGTTACACTCTAGACGTTACCCCCTTTTCCTCTAAGGATCTCCCACACACCTTTCTTTCTATTGTATTTATAAAAAATATTTCACATCATAGATGTCTTAGTTGATATCTTTCCGCTAGACTATAGGCTATATGACGGCAGGAAACAAATCTTACATAAATTCATCCACACACAGAGCTCTTGGGACACAATAGATGCTTAAAAGATAAATGGAAAAAAAGTCAAATCCAAAACTTCGAAGACATAGTCCGTTATCATTGCTTGTTGTGTCCTTTGTAACCCTCTGTATTTTACTTTGTGCATTTAAAATCATGTCTCTAAAAAAGTAAAATAAAATCAAATCATGTCTCTGAGAAAGGATTCGTAGACTGCCCAGCACGTCAATGAAACAAACAAAAAAGTAGGAACTTCTGTTCTTGTCCAACCTCCTATTTTTGCATTTGTGAGTAACTGAGGTCCAGAGAGGAAAAAACTAGCCCAAGCTTACCTGGCTTCATGGTGGGGTGCTGAGCCACACCAGGACCTACGCAAACCCTAGTGCTTGGACCAGCATTATTTTACCAGCTTCAGGCAGACAATAAGCCAAATGTAATTAACTCAGAGGGCTGGGTGGAATGTGATACTTCTGGTGGATTCAGAGGCAAGATGTCATCAAAAAGAAAAAGGGGAAGGGAGAAGAGACAGAAAGGCATTGAGGAGTTTTAACTGGGTAAGTCATCTCTGCCTTCCCATGGCTTCAGCAAACATTAACAAGAAAATACTTTTTAAAAAAGTTCCCCGTCCCCATATAGGACAATAGGACTACCATATTTGGACTCTGACATCACAGTTATTCTGAAGGCAGGGGAAACAGTACTGAAAAAAATAAAGAAGGAGAAAACAGCTCAACTAAAGAAATAGGGCAGGGACATGCTGGAGGACAGTCAAGGCACAGAACTCTCAGATTTACTTTTTCTTGCTACAAAATCATTAACCTTATTGTTACAAATAAAAGGTGACTGAGGCAACATCACTGACTCCCTCCTCGCATATCTGCTTTGCCATTCATATGAAATTTTTATGAGAATAATCTAGACAGGTGTCTAGGGTGTCCTTGATAAGGGAATTAGAAAGGACCAGGCAGGCTCACATGAACAGTATAGAGAACACAGGATCTATCCTCCTTATTGTTAACAACAAACAATGGATTTTATAAAACAAAGCCTCATTTAAAAATAATTTTATTGCTCTTTTGTTAATACATAACCTTCTCAATATATCCCTCTACTGCCCAGAGAGACATTCCTTATAAAAAGGAACAAAGAGAAAGAAGAGGGGGAAAAGTTGTTTCAGCAAAAATAATGGATGTATCCTTCAAATCTGATAATATATGCACTTTTTCATATCCATAGTCCCTCACCTCTGTAAAGAAGAGAGGGCAGGAAATCTCATTTCTTTTTCAGGAATGAGATTGAGCATTACAATTACATAGCAGAATATAGCTCTCCTCCAAGCAAGGTATTTCCTATACATAGGGATGGAGACCAGACTTGTGATTTTATTGTATAGAACAAGGATGGGGAATCTGTGGCTTTGAGGTCACATGTGGCCTTCTAGGATCTTGGGTGTGGCCTTTTAACTGAGTCCAAGTTTTACAGAACAAATCCTTTTATGAAGGGGATTTATTCTGTGAAGTTTGGATTCAGTCAAAGGGTTGCACTTGAGGACCTAGAGGGCCACATGTGGCCTTGAGGTCACAGGTTCCCCACCCCTGGTATAGGAAATTCTTGGATGATAAAACTCAGCCTGGCAACTTCTCTGCAACTCTCTGATAATCTCAAGTGAGGCATAAAATGGGCAAGTCATATGTTTAATATCTTTGCTATTGTCACAGAGGAGATCCAGGCCAGAGTTCAACTGGAGAAGGTCTTCCCTAGAGATGGTAAGGTCCTCATGATTTTCCTATTTTGAACCCTGCAATGCTACAGAGAATTCTAAAATTTCTCAATACAAGAAGATTCTCAAGAGTTTGGACTGAGCAATCAAATGGGAAAAGCCAAGCAATCCAAGAATTTCCATCTATGGTCCAGGCTATGTTGGTTAAATGACCAACCTCCAGAATGCCATCACTTCAGCCACAGAACTCATACCTCACAAATACTTTCGGTTCCTGGGATCCCTCTCTCTGGCTGGACAGCTCCTTCCAGAATCTCCATTTAAGAAGAGAGCCCAAACAAGCCATCTCTCAGTTCTGCACCATGTTGTGTCCTGACTTCTCCACCTACCTCCTGTTCCAGTTTCCCTTTTGTGTATTGTCTTCCCCATTAGAATGAAAGCACCCAGAGGACCAGTCTAATCTTTTCCCTTTGCACTTGCATTTCTAGCATTTAGCACAGGACCTGGCACACAGTAAGTGCTTTATTAATGGGTTTTCATTATTGAGTGACTTCATCTAATACCACTTCCTGAGCAGCCTTGCTCTGCACTAAGAGAGGTTGCTATACTGAGAAAATCACTAGTCAAGTCCAAAAAGAAATCTAATAAATGCTAGAAATTCATGAAGCCAGAGTAAGAGCTTTAAACTTGATTATTTGTGAACTTAAGACAATCTGATGGCTGAATTTTAATATAATTGGTTTCCTTTGTCATCCTCTATATTTTACTTCATGGATATGAGAATACAGAGTGTTCCAAAAGTCCTAGTGCAATTTTAAGTGTCAATAGCTTACAATAATAGATTGCCTTATTCTGAGATAGGGTCATGTCATAGACTTCAAAGGGTTCCAGGACAGAAACTATGGTGAGCCACTCTGTGTTAGAGGGTCTCCTAAGTTTTCCATTTGTTACATAATTCTCTGATTTTGCTTGTATCCTCAGCACAGAGCATTGTAGACAGTGACTGATAAGCAGCCAGGGTCAATCAGGAGAGGGGCTACTCTGACCAAACAGTAAGCATTTGAAGAGCTGATGACCTTGGTTGTACCCATTCCCCCATCTGCCACTAAACCTCAATGTATGGGATTCAGGTCATCCATTTTCTTTCTCTAGGCCTCAGTGGCATTTTCTGTAAAACTAGTCAGCTGGACTGAATGGTTCCTGACCCAGCACTACCATTCTACTGATCTAAGAAAAAGAGGTGGTAGAAACTGTCTCATGGATTCTTTTCCAGTGCCAGATAAGGG
Organism: Pseudocheirus occidentalis; assembly: GCA_028646575.1. NCBI lineage: Eukaryota > Metazoa > Chordata > Mammalia > Diprotodontia > Pseudocheiridae > Pseudocheirus > Pseudocheirus occidentalis. The sequence continues at coordinate 236,635,929 of CM053597.1, read as the reverse complement.
TCAGCCATGATATCAGACTTGATAGGGTTTGGTCACAGCTACCTATGCAGCTACTGAAAAAAGACATGCCATTGACTCAAAGAACAGGCCTGTAAAAAACCTCAGGAAAACATGAGGCCGGCATTCCTTTCAGCATCTAAACTCAAAACACCTTAATGATGGAGTCAGCTTTAAACAGAGAGAGAACCAAAAAAATGGATTAAAAAACTGGAGGCTGGAAGCAAGAAATCTCAGTCTGTGTAAGTGAGAAGGGGAAAATAGAGACCTTTTTTTTTAAAGATCTAGAACTTTAGGAAGGAAAAAAAAACATTAGAAGCAGGAAAGTTTAATGGTTAGAAATAAGGCAGCTACACCTTCATCTATCACATCTATCACATTATTTCAGTAATGAGATACTACAGGCCCCCAGTAGGAGGGCTGTTGAGGTCTTGGGTTATTTATTTTTTGTGGAAAGCTCAGATAATGGAAAAAAGAATGGAAAGATATTCCCTCCCCCTCCCTCTCCTTTTCCCTTTCTGTCTTTCCCTCTTCCCTTCCCCCCTCTCTTTCTCTCTCTCCACCCTCTTTTACTTCTCCCCGCCCCTGTCTCTGCAGTGAATTTCCTTTGCCTTCTCTCTAAATCCCAACACCCATGGATACTGCATAAAGCCAGTGAAATGATTTCTGGAGAGGAAACTTTCCAGAAAATAATTGTGGGATAG
>CM053597.1:236615548-236634728 GCA_028646575.1 Pseudocheirus occidentalis | reverse complement strand
GGGATAGTGGCTAGAGAGATATTGCTTCTGTCATTAACTGGCCATGTAACTTGGAACAAGGCATTTCTCTGTGCTTTTATTTCTTTGCCTGTAAAATGAAGAGACTAGTGTTTCCTGGTTCTGATATCCCCTGTTCCAAGCTACACCCCCCAGCTCTGACATTCTCTTTCCTCAGGCCCCACACAGTTCTGAAATTTCCTGTTCTAAGCTCCCTCCCAACTCTGACATTCCCTGTTCTAAGCTCCCTCCTATCTTTGACATTTCAGTGTTCTAACCCTCCCCCTGACTCTGATATTCTCTGTCCTAAGGCCCCTTCCAGTTCTGATATTCTCTGTTCTAAGGACCCTCTTTGCTCTGACATTCTCTGTTCTAAGGCTCCTCCTGGCACTGACATTCCACATTCTTTCCAGCCTTCCCAAAGCCTTCCTAGCTTTGATAGTCTCTTTCAAGCTCTTTTCTAGCTATGCCATTTTGTTTTGTATTTGGAGCAGGGTGATGGAGTGATAAAAAAAAAACCCACCACCACCTACCACATTGACAATCAATACAACCTTATCTAGATGCAACCTGCCCCCCCCCTTAGTTATTGTGACTCAGGTATGTGAAGACTCTTCTTATGAGAGGACACATACAGGTCCAGGTCACCCAGATAAGCACCTATGCACGAATCTATGTATGACTAGACACGTGTGACACCCATATACACACCCATACACAAAGGCACATGCATACTGTGTGTGGGCTGTGTACATAAACACAAACATATGTCCCTTCCCACCCCGGAGAAGGGGGAGAGAATGTGATCACTATGGAAAAAGTACTGGCCAGCTCCGTTTTTCTTTGTTTTGTTCCTAGTAGGCCCAAGAAAGAGAGTCCTGAAGTGGGGTTATTTGTGGATCTGGTTAAGGAGAGGACAGGAAGTACTCTGTTTAAGTAAAACACCCACCTGCCATTTTGTAAGCTAGATCCCAATTAGTACAAAGAATGAATCCCATGGAGTAGTCACATGCGTTTATGTTAGCACTGTTGGAAATTAAGATATGAAATATGGCAGTTGGTTCTAGCTTAATGGAAATACGCAGTGCAATAGAACAAAGAATTGGCACCTGGATCAAATTTTGTTATTAGAGAATACTCTTGGCGTGGCCTTGAGCAAACTGTTCAACTCTCCGGTCCCCAGTTTTCCTCCCTCTAAAATAAGAGGATCAGACTAAATGATTTCTAAGCTAGCATCATCTCTACAGCCAATAAGCTGATGAGTATTTCTTAATTGGCTAGAGGGAGTGAAACTTACAGGATGAAACCCCTTCATTTACATTTAAAAATCAATGGGACAGGAACAGGTTGAAAAGAGAAATGGGGTAACAGCAATCCATTTGGGAAAGAAAAAAAAAAGAAAGGGAAGGGAAGGGGAGGGAAGGAAGAAAACCCTTGATGTAAACTCAATCTCAAGTATAGAAATAAATTGGTGAATGAATGATTAAATGAGCAAATAAATAAGCAAACAAACAAATACATAAAGTTGGTCTAATCTTAGGCTGCATTGAGAGGAGTATAATGGCTAGAACTAGGGAGGTCTCTGATATTCTTTGTTCCATAAACCCTCCCCATCTAGGATGCTGTATGGATAAGATCACATCTGGAATATTGGGTTCAGGTACAGCTATAATATTCTCAAAAGGATATTACCTGGGAGGAATAAAAAAGAGGGAATCCAGGGTTGATGATAAGGCTCAAAATCATATTCTTCCAGAAAGGGAACAATGGTGATGATGTGAAAGTGAGATGAGATTTATATTATCAAACTCCAGAAAGGAAAATTTGAACTCATGGATGGAAGTTAATAGCAGGGACAGATTTTAGCTCATCATTTGGAAGGACTCCTTAATGATGACAGTTATTTGGATAGAGAGTAAGTTACTGAGATCCTGAAAATTTTCAAGTACAGACCTATTTTGGAGAATGTTGTAGTAGAGATTTTTGCTTCCAAAACAGGAATAATTATGAAAATTCTCAGGTCTATTCCGATTCCTGGGACTCTCAGATATAATTCTGCTTGAACGCAGGGAAGAGCTACTTCCACCATTTTGAATATTCCAACCTTTTACTTGTCTGCACACCCACACAGACAAGTGCTTAGGCCCATGAACAAATAGGGAGATAGAGAGTACATACATACTTTCTTGGCCTCGGTTTCTTCATATGTAAAAAGAAGGGAGTAAGAATAGATTAACTTTAAGATTACTTTCAGTACTTACAAGTCTATTCAGCTTTGGGCACCATATTTTCAGAAGGACATTGATAACATGGAGAGAGTCCAGAGGAAGAAGACAACTAGGATGGTGATAAACTTCAAGTCTCTGATGATTGGTTGAAGCAACTCAAGATGGTCAGCTGGAATAAGAGGGAGCTTAGTGGTGGTGTTGGGGACATGTTGGGGGATGTTGGCTGTCTTCTAGGATCCAAAGAGCAATCGAATAGAAGAGGGATTAATCTTGTTCAGTTTGGTCCCAAAAGAGAGAGAGATAGAACCAGCAAAAAGGCCAATTTAGGCTGGATTAGAAGGAAAATATTTGAACAATCAAAGCTCTCCAAAAATGGGACAGGGTGTGTTTTTTGGGGGGAGGGGGTAGAAAGCAGTCTTTCTCATTTAACATCTTCAAGCAAAGGTTGGATTACCATTTGTTTGGCTTGCTTTAGTGGTCCCTCTTCTTTTCTGGATTTTTTTAATGACTTGGATGAAATGGTCATTGAGGTCTACAAGCTCCAAGACTGGGAGGCTTATAGGTTTAGAAGGGGTTCTCAAAGGCCACCTAATCCAACCCTTCCATTTTACAGATGAGAAAACTGAATACTGAATAGGTTGTGGGGCTATCACTTTAGATCCAGAAGGGACCTCAAAATTCCTCATTTTGTAGATGAGAGGACTGAGTTTCAAAGACTGTAGGATCATAGAAAGTAATTCTCAGAGGTCATGTAGCTCAACTTCCTTATTTGATAGGTGAGGAAACTGAGGCCCAGAGAAATGAAAGTCACAAAATTAACCAGCATCAAAGCTCTGACAGTCTGTGATTGTGTGCTGGACATACCTCTGCTTGATTCTGGTCAAAAAAACCCAGAGAAATGTCAAAAACTTGGTGGAATTGTGAGTGATACATTCTTGCATGTAAGCTGCATTTTGCCAAGATTGGAGGAAGGATAGGCAACTTAGATATTGTCATGGTAACTAGAAAAATACTTCCAAAACACCTCAGACGAACCTTTGGAAGATAGATGTCCAAGGGAGCTCCAAAGGACCATGGAGAGTTTTCATTTACCAATCACTCTCAAGGTAATGCTTACTGTGGCCCCCTCCCTTTGTAAAGAGGTTTTTGGAGAGAGAGGAGGGGTTAGCAATGAATGGTTTTGTAGAATATCTTAGTACTGAGTTGCCTACATAAACCTGACTGCTGGCCTGAATTTCACAGATCAGTCAACAGAAAAATCACAAGGAAGAAGATGCCCATTTTCATTTCTTGATTCTCTGCCCCATGGGAGACTGACTTAGTGCAGATCCTCAGCCGACCTTCACCAGACAAAACCCTTAAATCACCCTCTACCATCTTTTTAGGGCTGTGCTTCCTCATGATAAAGGACCTGGCCAAAAAAATCGAACTAGACAAGGCAGAATATTGCATCCCATCTCATCTTTCTCATATTGGCTTTGAATTAATGCGGGAAAATGAAGTAATAAATGCTTACTGGGAACTAAGACCTGGAGATAGCAGCATAAAAGAGCAAGCCCCTGTATTCAAGGAGCTTATATATTGCGTTCCTCTGTGGTTGTCTAATAGAAGAAGGCAACACAAATAGGGGACTGGTGACCATGTAGGGATATTTTGGTTTGGAGCGTTATAGGACTAGCAAGTGCAACCACAAGGGAATAACTGTCTCTAGAGTGTCTGCCAGTGAGACCACCAGAATGGTTCCCTTGTTTTTGAAAATGATCTGGTCCCAGAGCAATTTGGTTCAAGTGGTCATCATAATCAAATCAACCAATCCATCAATCCATCTATTATTTAATAATCTTATTATGTACATTGGGACCATTCTAGGGACTGAGGTGGCAAAGACTAAAATAAAACAATTCCTTACCCCCAGAGACTGCACTCTCTTAGGGGACATAACATGTGCCTATGTAGGTATATACATCATAAGTACAATGTAAATTTTTTTGGGGGGGAAGATCAAGGCATCAGCAGCTGAGGGGTTAACTTGGTGCTTAATGAGTTCTTGGCAATGATGGGTCTTACTCTTCCAACTGTGGATCACAGGGAACTATAAATCTAGTGCTTTAATGGGACTCAGAAGTCATCTAGCCTGACCCCTTCATTTTATAAACGAGGAAACTGAGGCCTACAGATGTTGAGACTTGACCAAGGTCACACAGGTATTAAATGTCAGATATGGAATTTGAACTCATCAGTTCTGATTCTACATCATATTTCTTAAGGTGTGTGTGTGTGTGTGTGTGTGTGTGTGTGTGAAAGAGAGACAGAGACAGAGACAGAGACAGAGACAGAGAGATGTACTTCTTGGGCAGACTGGTGAAGCTTATCAGAATAATGTCTTTAAATAATTGAAGAAAACGCCAAATTTCAGTTGTCAATTAGTGAAAATAAAGATGGAATTTTATCCCATCCAATTTCACATACATACCCTGAAATCTATCCCCAGATTCCCCCAAGGGATCTTTAGACTCCCACTAAGGAAAAATTTTTTCTTTTCTTTTTTTTAAATTAAATTAATTTATTTATTTACTTTTAGTTTACAAGATTCAGTTCCAGAGTCCCTTAAGTTTCAAATTTTCTCCCCTCTCACTCCTTCCTACCCCACCCATGGTGGCATGCAGTCAAGTATAGAATCTGCAAATACTTTTACATTGGACATTAGTCTGGTTGTATAGAAAGGTTGTAACCAATGGAGTAGACAGTAGGAAAAAGGAAACAAAGTCAAACATGTAAAACAACGATAGCGTGTAGATTGCTTCAGTCTCCATTTAAACTCTGTTCTTTCTAGATCTTCCTTTGAATGTAGGTAAGGAAGATTTTTTTCTATAGTCAGTTCCTTTCCATGAATTAAAAAAATAGCACTTGATAGCATAGAAAAGCAATAATAAGTATTTGAAACTAATTCTCAGAATCATGCAGCACAAGCAAAACTTTTCTCCATTCCACCTTAAATCAAAGGACCTCCTCTAAGAAGAATGCTTGTTTAATTGGCTCGAATTGAACAGGAGGTGATAAGGCTTCAGTGAGTTTCTGAGGCCTGACTGATGATCTGGGGAGGCCCACAGGAAATGGAGAGGTCCTGTTTGACTGGAACATAGAGTGTGTCTCAAGGACATCAGATAAGATCACAGAAAGCCCTTCTCAAGCATTAAAGTGATTTATAAATGTGCGCCATTGATGATGCTGAAAAGGTCAGTTAGGATTCATTTGTAGAAGGCCCTGCATGCTAGGCTAAAGAGTTTTTCATTGTATCCTGTAAGCATTGGAACACGCTCAAGATTTCTGAGAAAGGGAGTGATATGTTTAGGTCTATGCTAGAGACTTTAGAGTCAGAAGCTTGGTGGCAGTGGTGACAATGAGGTATTTCTCTCTCGTTATTTTCCTCCTTACCTAGAATGCCTCTCCTACTCTGAAGCCCAAGCTTACTTTAAGGCTCACCACCATTGCAAGGCCATTATAGCTTTATAGCTAAGACAACTTGGGTAAGCATTGGAAGCAGCAGCAGCAGCAGCAGCGGTGGCAGCAGCAGAAGCAAGAGCAAGGGCAGCTAGGTGGTTCAGTGGATAGAGCATCAGGTCTGGAGTCAGGAAGACCTGAATTCAAATCTAGCCTTAGAGACTTACTACCTGTGTGACCCTGGACAAGTCATTTCATCCTGTTTGCCTCAGTTTCCTCATCTGTAAAATGAGCCTGAGAAGGAAATGGCAAACCACTCCAGGATCTTTGCAAAGAAAACCCCAAAATGGGGTCATGAAGAGTTGGGTACCATTGAGAAATGACTGAACACCTCCCAACACTTAGCTTAGCACACAGTAAGTGATTAATAATGCTTGTTGATAGATTTTTGGATTGATACACAGAACTTATGATCTTCAGAACTGGAAGGGATGCTGAAGGTCAGCTGGTCCAACTGCTTCATTTGCATTTGCATTATGGGATATGGGTCCTTTAGAGGCCAAATAACCCTGCCTAAAGCCGTATACTTACTTAATGACAGAATTAGAAAAGAAACACACAGATTTCTGATTTCCCATCACTGAGATCTTCCTGTCACATGACACTGACTCCCTCCTAGAGCTGTCTTCTCTCTCCTCTTAGTGCCCCTGTGGATGAGAAACAGATAACTTCCCTCTTTTAAGAAAGAGATAAAGTCATAGGTGTGACTCATAGAATATAGAGCTGGGAGGGACTTCGGAGATCCCGTAATTCTATGCCCTTATTTTTCAAATATGGTAACTGAAGGTCAGAGGGATCAAGTCAGTTGTCCGGGGTTGCATTGCTAGGAAGAGGAAGAGAGGGCTTGGAACTCCAGGTCATGGAGCTGAGACCAGGCAGTGCTTTATCACCCACATCACAAAAGAAGCTGGAGGCTAAGCTGCCATTTTGATTGGGTCTGGGGGAGATTTTGAGTTCTGGGCAATTTATCAAAAGTTACCCAAGTTAGAGTTCATTTATCTATTCTCTTATTATGTCAGGTATCACAACCTGGAATGTAGTGTTTTGGGGTTTGTTTGGAGGGTTAAGTGATTTGCCCAGGGTCATGCAACTAGTAAATGTCTGAGACTAGATTTGAACTCAGATCTTCTTGACTCCAGCTGGGCCTGATGTTTTATCTACTGTGATACCTCACTGTCCTTGGAATTTAATGTTTTAAAGCTTATATACATATTTTATGTACAGTATTTCATTTAACTCTCAAAATAATGCTGATATAGATACTATAGGAATTATCACCCCTGTTTTACAGATGAAAAAACAGTTTGAGGAAGTTAAGTGACTTGCTCAGTGCCATACACTACCTATTGCACCATACAGTACACAGTACAGTGAAAAGGTGCAAGATTTGAAATTCAAGGGCCTGGGTTCAAATCATACCATTGGCTATCAGTGTGACCTTGGGCTGGGCAAGTTAATTTCTCTGGGCCTCAGTTTTCTCAATTTTTTAAATAAAATAGATTTTATAGGTATCTTTTGTTTTTCTATCACCTAGATTTCCCTCCACAAGACTCCTCTTCTTTCCCCTCCCAGAGTCATTGTTTCTAAATAAGAATTAGGAAAAAAACAGGAGAAAAGCAGAAAAGCTGAGCAAAGCTGCTCACGGCGCTAAAAAGCCTGACACATCATGGTGTGGAAGCTCTGGGCTAGACGAGGGGCCCTTCTGTTGGGGCCGGGGCCCGAGGGGGTCTGCAGGTGCATTTCAAGGAGAAATTCATGAGCTTGGATGAGTAAACGATTACAAATTTATTTTCGCTAACATCTACCTGAAATTTAGCATTTCCTTCAATTATTAAAAAAAAATCCTGGCTTTAACAGGATGCCAAAGTGGTTTGCAAAAAAGTTGATAGCCTCTGCATGAGATGACCTCCAAGTTCCCTTATGGCTCTGAATCTACGATTTTACGGTTTGAATTCAGGACTTTGAAGGCAGCTTTCTGCCTCTGAGGGGCATGTCTCGCAGGTGGAGGGGGCTTTGTTTGCTCTTCTCCTTTTCCTGCTTATAAAACCATGTTCTAGACGTTTCCCTTACAGCTTGTCGCTAGCGCTGTTGGCGTTTCGGCCCATCGGTCAGCGGGGAGAGGCTGGGCACGGGAGGCAGGCTGTGGATGGCGGGTTTGTAATTGGCTGCTCTGGGCACGTGGTGGCGGCTGCAGCAGCCGAGCCTGCTGGATTACTGCGGTGGGTGACTGCGCTTTGGCCTCCGCTACCTTCATTCATTCCTGCCTCCTTTTGGTCCCTGGATGCTCCATAGCAGCTAGCCTCTTACCTTTTGTTGCTAGGCAACAGAAGCAGCACTCCCTTCCCCAGAAGTTCAAAGAACCAATCAGGAGGTGTGGAGGTGGGGCCTCTGTATTGGATCACATCCAGCATTGGGAAGAGGTGGGAGAGAAGGACTGGAAGACCAGGCGCTGCCAGTATGCACCACCCCACGAGCCTCGGGAGACCAAAAGCTGAGGACGTTTCTCACTCATCACCACCTTTGCTTTGTCACAGCTATTGGATAGCCAAGAGAAACAATGCAAATGGCCATTAGGTGGAGAAAGGGCAGTCCACAATCCCCAAGCTCTATAGCTAGAAAGAATTTTAGAAAGTGTCTAGTCCAATACTCTCATTTTATAGCTGAGGAAACCAAAGCCCAGAAAGAACTGCCTGGTGCAAAATCATATAGCTAAAATAAGGGGAGCTGTGATTTCAACCCCAGGTCTTCAAATCCAAGTCTGGAGACCTTCCTACTTTATCGGAATGATTCTTCCATGACTGTGGACAGAGCTTTCTCCTTAAGGTGCCTGTCCATCTATTCCGTATGTATCTTGGAGGTACCTCGTAATTTGTAGGTTGTGTCCTCCTTTAGAATGGAAGCTTCCGCAGGGGAGGGACGGTTTTGCCTTCCTTTGTAGTGCCGGCACAGTGAATCATTCACTATGTGCCACAGTAGTAGGTATTTGACATGCATTAAATATTTCCTACATGCTTGCTATCTATCTTTAGCCTGCAATGGGTACTCCATGGAATCTTGCACATTTGTAGCATAAGAGTAAAATAATTATTTATTATATTTGTACTTATATACTTTAAAAAACTCAGAAAGGAACCTTTTCTCTTCAAAATAAACGACTCCTTAGAGAAAAGAAAATTAAAATATTATCCTGGAAGGCAAGGTCTTCCCAAACTGATCTTCCTCTTGACCTCTTAGACTTCAAAATCATGCCTTTATTGCTTTCTCATCGTGAAACTTCCATCAACACCCAGGGCCTCTTCATCCCAAAACGTCCAATCATCCCTGTGTCTGTGTGCCATAGAGAACCCATCTGCAAGGCTCACTGCCCTTCTCTCTTTGGTGAATGCCTTCTGAAGCTTCCACTCTGTATAGGGGCCACGTTGACCTGCCTTCCTTTCCTCACTTGCCTTTCTCCCAACCTTCTGCACTCCAGAAGCAGGGAGAGATACTTTCTCCCCTCACTCCTTTCCAGCTTTACTTCAGTGTCATCTTCCACCATTAGAATGTAAGCTCCACGGGGGCAGGGGTGGTTTTTCTTTCTGCTTTTATGTATATTCCCAGCACTCAAAATAGTGCCTGGCACATAGTAAATGCTTGTTTCTTTCCTTCCTTCTTAGGCTGCCCCAGAGCACTAATCCTGTTATTATCTTGAATGTCCTTGGTTTGAACCCAAGGTCTGCTACTTCCTAGCTATATAACCTTGTGTAAATCACTTAATGCACCCTGGGGCTTAGGTTCCCTATCTGCAAAATGGGGTGACTGGATCTGATGTCCTCTGAAGTCCCTCCAGTTCAAGAGCTATGTGACCTCAAGTAAGTCACCTGACTCTCTGGGACTTAGTTTCTTTGTAAAATGAGAGATTTGGACTAGATGTCTTCTAAGGACCCTTCCAACTCTTAATCTATAACCCCATCATGGGGTTTCTGGTACCTCGGTGTAAAACCAATTATAGTAGTCTCCTCCGAAACCAAGACCCAAAGTGGGCCATTTTACAGTTCCATGGGCTACCTTTACCCAGTGTCATAGATGTCAAGAGCTGCTCAGAACAGCTGATTATCATTGAGGACAGTTATAACTGTGTTTATTTTACTCACTATTAATTTGTGAGGCATATCCACCTCCTTGTCTTCACTGATGAGACTCCTTGTTGACTCCTCATTTCATTCTCACATTTACTGATCTAGGACTTTACTCTGCCTCCGAGTCCTGACTACATCTCCCCAGTACCAAAGCAGATGATTCATCCCCTTACTTTCACAAAAATCCCCTTCTCCAGGGGCAGCTAGGTGGTGCAGTGAATAGAGCACTGGCCCTGGAGTCAGGAGTACCTGAGTTCAAATCTGGCCTCGGACACTTATCACAAAAAACTAGCCATGTGACCTTGGGCAAGTCACTTAACCCCAACTGCCCTCCAAAAAAGCAAAAAAAAATCCCCTTCTCCTCATTTCAAAAACCTTCCTCATCACTTCCTCATCCCTCTTCCTTCTCTCATCCCAAATGGAGAAGAATCCCTAATCTTTTTTTTAGGACTATGCAGACAATATGCAAACAAATATATACTGATGTGGTTTGGGATGCTTTTTTTCTGTAACCCCAATTTGTAGAAATCTTCCTTATGCTTGGGTACCTATGTATGTAACATCAGTTTGTAACAAGCCTGTTCAATTAAGTTGTAAAAGTCATACTTTCCCCCTGCCATAAAGGCATAAACCCTGCTTCTCACCTTCCCCCAGCCTGAAAGTCTTCCCTTAGCCAGAAAATTTGCCTAGAAACAAGCCCCTGAGAAAGTCTCAAAAGTTTCTATAAACAAACCCTTAGAGAAATGCATAGCCCCTTTGTTCTAAGTGCCCAGCTGCACCCAAAAGCCTTGAGCAACATTATCAGGAGATAACTCTGTCTCAATATGGTACCTCCTGTATCCCTAATCAGTCTAGTTCCCAGACTTGAAAAGAATCAAAACTATCCTCCCAACAGCCATATTGAACATATGTCATTCATCCTTGACAGTAAGCGGTCTGTGAGTGTCAAGCTCAAAACCACACCTCCCTCTCGCCCAACCCTCAGGAATTTACCAATGAATTATGGGTAATTCGCATGCACAGTTGATAAAAAGTGCATGTCCCTTTAAGCACTGACCACTCCTAAACCACTCCCCAACTCCTCCCTTACTCTACCCTTTGCCCACCTAGTTAGCATAATTAGCCTTTGACTGACAGTTTTAGGGTTATAAATCCTGCCCCTCAAGCTCAAACTCTTTGCAGGCTATCTCTTAACCTTTTCCTGCCCACTGCAGAGTGTAAAACTTTGTAACTCTACCTTATAGCCCCTGCCCTTTGCAGGTCCCCCCTATTTCTCCTGCCAGCTACTAAGCCAGCGTATCAATAAACTTTATAACTTTACTAAAGACAGCTTGGATCCTATTGAAATTCTTTTCCAGACAAGAACCTAACAGGGACTCATATGAGATCCCTTAACCACCCAGCACTTAAACCTCTTCATATACAAAGCAAACAATATGCAAGGTAAATAGGACACAATTAAAAGAAGTCAATTAAGAAGGGCTGAGGAAGGCTTCTTGTGAAAGGTAGGATTTTGCTGAAAGTCCTGAAGTCAAATCCAGCCTCAGACACTTTCTAACTGTCTAACCCTGTGCCAGTCACTTTATCTCTGTATGCCTCTGTTTCCTTGTCTGAAAAATGGGGATAAAAATAACACAACTCCCAGGACTGTGAGGATAAATAAAATAATGTAGCCTTGTCTCTATTCTGACAAATTTCCCCATCTCTTTGCCTGCTTTCTTCTTTATTATCTGGGTTTGGAGACTTCTGTTTTATATACCCCTCAGGACTTCTCTTCCCCCACTGTTTTCTATTCTCAGGCTCCTTATCAGGAAATGTTTCAGACTCTTCCTAGTTTGTCCTGTGGGATTTCAAGCTTATTTAATAATAATATCTGACATTTGTGTAGCACTTTACAAATTGCTTCCAAGTACATTATCTCATTGGATTCCCACAAAAAACCCTGGGAGGAAAATAAAATGGGGATTATCAAACTCATTATTTATAGACAATAGTAATAACAATTCATATTTATGTAGGGCTTAAAGGTTTGCAAAGAATGTTTTTCATAAAAAAAACAACAAAAAAATCTGTGAGTTAAAGCAGTTCAAGTATTATTACCCCTATTTTTCAGACAAAGAAACTGAGGTTATCAAGGTGAAATGACTGGCTCATGGTCACTACTAGAGATAGTGGTAGAGCACGTTCCTGAATTTCAGACCTCTTCTAAGTCAGTAGAAAAGTTTACATCCAGCCTCTGACACTGTGAGTGACCTAATGGAGATCTTTTGACCTCCTTATGCCTCAGTTTCCACTTCTGTAAAATGAAGAGATGGCCTGGATGGTCTCTGAAGTCCGTAGCTTTAGGTACCTCTGACCTTATCATTATATCATATTGTTTCCTAGGTATTCAGAACTACCTTTCTATGACTTCCCAACCAAGACTTCAAATTTCCAAGGAAACTCATTCTAGACTCTACAATCACAACAGCAAATTATATTGCCTTTTACAATAAGAAACACTTTCCCTGTGGCTCTCATTAGATCCCTCACTAACAAATATTATTAGCCCCATTCTAGAGATGAGGAAAGTAAGGTAACTTTACTTCACATATCTCATAGGCTCATTGATTTTGAGTTGAAATGAGCTTCAAAAAACATCTAATCACACTCTGCCATTTTACAGGGGACAAACTGAAGTCTAGAGAGGTAAAACAGATTCAAATATGTTACTGCTTCTAGCAGGGTCAAAATTCGAACCCTGGCCCTCTCCCAATCCATTGCTCTTCTCACCCGACCACATTGCTTTTGTCCTTCCAAAAAATACTTAAGGTGTGCTCTGAGTTAATGCAGGTCAAACATCATTAAAATCAATACAGTCAAATGAAAAGTTTGCTCCAATGAAACACTTTCTAAACTCCAACTGATGGGTCACTCGCTTCAAGAAATACTTAATATATTCCATTCCTAGTAGAGTGACTTGTACACAGAAAGAAAAGCACTTTATTTGTTTTACATCCAGTAAAATCCTAGAACAAATAAACATTTTGCAGGGCTGTAAGAGTTTTTCCAATAGGATTTGACCTGTACCAAAAAATCCATGCCACTAAATGAAATGATATAGCTGCCCACCCCTTCCTCTCCTCCCTACCCTAGAGAGAAATATGTACTGTGGATGAAGAAGGACTTTGAGATAATCTCTTTAAGAAATACAGTTATAAAGAAAGAGATAAAAGTTAAATAGAGGGACAGATGGATAAGTGGAAGCAAGAAAAGAGGGAAGGAAGGAAGGAAGGAAGGAAAGAAGGAAGAAAAAAGAAAGGAAGGAAGCAAAGAAGGAAGGAAGGTTAAAAAGAAGAAAGGAAAGAAGGAAGGAAGGAAGGAAGGAAGGGAAAAGGGAAGGAAGGAAAAAAGAAGGAAGGCAGGAAGGAAGGAAGGGAAAAGGGAAGGAAGGCTGAAGCACAGGGGAAGGAAAGGAAAAAGGAAGATGGTAGAACAAAGGAAAAGGAGTGTGGGAAGGGGAGGGAAAAAATGAAGCAAGGGGGTAAACAAAGGATGAAGGAAGGAAGGAAGGAGGGAAAGGAGGAAAGAAGAAAAGGAAACAATCCCTGCCCTTAAGGAACTCACATTCTATTCCTCCAGTACCTTATGGACCCAGATAAATAAATGCAGAATCATTTGAGAAGGGAAAGAACCCTAACAACAGGGGGTGGGGGTAATCAGGAATGTCTTCCTGGAGGAGGTGGAATCTGATGGGAACCTTCTTGGAGGAAGATAAGGAAGTAGAGAGAGTATATTCCAATATGGCAATCAAAGCTATTAGAGTTCAGGTGACTGTTGGTAGTGGAGCCTTCCATTTTTCAAGGATTAATTTTGAGTAAGCCTCAGTTAACCAATGTGTAAAGAGTTAAAAGGGACTCAAAGATGAACAATCCATCTAATCTAAATAAACATTTATTTAGCACCAATAGTATGCTATGACTGGGTATACAAACAAGTCAGTACCTGTTTTTAAGAAACTTACCTTCATCAGGCAGTATATACTATGTAGGCAAGCTAGTAAATACAAATTTTATACAAAGTAATTTCAAGATGAAACTGTCAAAAAAAACAACTGGGAAGATCAGGCAATGTCTTCCTTAGGAGGTGGTACATATTCCTTGAAAGAAGTAAGAGATTGCACCAGGAGGCAATGTTGAAGGAAGATGTAGTTCCTGCCCTCAAGAAGTTTACAATCCGGTTGGAGAGAGGAGATGAGTATTCATACAAAGAAAGAATGCCTCAGGTGAAAAAGGTCCAAAACGGACAGACCATACTTGTTACTCACTGCTTCAGCTTCTTCTCGTCTTGCTAACCCTTCCCCTGCCCCCAAAGGCATAGGCTTCCTCTATGTGCCTTCCTCCCTACCCCACATGTCTAAACCACCTTAAGGTTTAAGGTTAAGCCCTATATAAGTGCTTTACCCACTACAACCCTGTATTAGGGAAATCATGCATCATTATTTCCAGCATCCAGATGAGAAATGTAAGTCCCAGAGTGGTTAAAGGCTTTGTCTGAAGTTGTCACCTAGTGACTGAGCTGGGCCTCCCACTCGGCTTTCTTCACTCCGAAGATGGCCCTCTTTTCCCCCATCCTCCTTTTTAAATGCTAGCCTTAGACACCCACATTACCTCATTAGGTCAGCTCTCTCTCTCCCTTTCTCCACCTCCAAATCACATGCCATGTCTTACTCATCTATTCCTTTCTTTTCAATTCCACAAGCACTTATTAAGCAGAAGGCTAGGTGCCAGAGAGAATACATATTCTAGATAACAACAGCTCCTCATTTATATGGCATTCAAATTTTCAAAGTATTTCTCTGACAACAAATCTAGTGCAGATCTTGTTACACCAATTTTACAAAAGGGGAAACAAAATTTCAAGAAATAATTGAGTTGCCTAGAGTGAGGGAAGTAGTAAATGTCTGAGCTAGGACTTAAACTCAGACCTTCTAATAGCAAACTGAAGGTTTTCCCCACAATTCCATAATCTTGTAATAAAAAAAATAATCTATGTTAAAATCCTTAGAGGAGTGCAAAAAAATGTAATAGGTGAGGTCTGAGGGAGAATAGATTGTTATTGACTTAGAGGGGGATATGAGGAGAGAGTCCAGAGGAGCGAGGTAGGTTTCTTGGAGGAGGTGACCCTGGAGATGATTTTTATAGTAAAGGCTCAAAATGTGAAGAGGAGGCATTAGAATTACCATTCTAGGTAAGGAGGAACAGTGTGAGCTAGAGCACAGAGTTAGGAAAGCATTCAGACACAGATCAGGTTTGTTTGGCTGGAGCAAAGAATAGAGACAGGGAGAATCTGAGATAAAGCTAGAAAGGAGGGGGGGAGGGGTAACAGATTATACATGACCTTCGATGCCAGGAAAAGAAGTTCAACCATCACTCTGTAGGTAATAGTGAGTCCTCAAAGATTTTTGAAAAGAGTGTCATGATCAGATCTATTAAAAAATTATTCTGGGAAGGATGGATGAGAGGGAAAGGAAGGAGGGGGAGAGGAGGGAAAAGGGGGGAGGAGAGAGAGACAGAGACAGAGAGAGAGAGAGAGAGAGAAAGGGAGAGGTGAGAAGACTTTGGATGGTATTGGGCATATAGTCTGGGTGGGTAACAATGGGTATAGAGAGGGGAGCTTAAATAAGAAGAAGAAAGCAAAGGTAGAATTGGTAGGATATGCACGGCCAGGTTATGTACAGTTTTCCAAGAGTCCCAGTGAAAGCTTTCCATTCTGTGCCTCCAATTCCCCTAGGCACCCCACCCCAAATTGCTTTTTTCTTCTTTTTTTTGGTATTTGTGTGAGTTTATTGAAGAAGCACATCTCTCCATAGACCTACAAGAGCAGTGATGAATATGGTCCCCCCTCCAAGCTTTGGCAGCTAAGGGGGCATATGGGGGAAGTAATAACAAGGGATGAGGTTGAGTACTTAACTCTTGCCTTTGAGTAGCCTTTGTTTCCATTGAAATAACTTTTCTTGTTTTTCTCTCGGAGAAAAAGAGGATGTTTGAACTAATTCCACATGACTTCATGGAACTGGCTTTCTAATCTTTACATTCATCTTCCTTTTTTGCTAGATTTCAGTTGGTCTCTTAGCCTTTATTTCTCAATTTATGCCCTAGAATTCCAAGAAAGGTTTTCCATTTCCACTTGTATACAATTTCCATAGCCAAAAGCAACCTGTCCACTTGGAAATACAAACACAAATAATGAACAATCCCCACTCGAGGAGCTTACGTTCTAACAGGGGAGATAACAATTAGGATCTTAGCTAATAGTAATAGCTAGCTTTTGTATAGCACGCTAGGGATTTCTAAGCTTTTTACAAATATTATCTCTTTTTACTCTCACAACAACTCTGGGAGGTGGGTACTATTGTTATCCCCATTTTACAGATGGGGTATCTGAAGCTGACAGAGGTTAGTTATTAGTCTGGTTATTAAATGTCTAAGTTAGAATTCAAACTCAGGACTTTGGACTCCACACCCAGCAGTATATCCACTGTGCCATTTAAAGTCTACTTAGGTCACATTTTATAAGTGATGAAAAGGAAGCATTTAAGTGAAAGTATTTATCCAACAGAAGAGTTGGTATTTGAACAGGGAACCTCTCTCTGACTCTGAACCTCACATTTTTCTGGAACCCTAAAATGCCCCGAGTAAATCAGAATAAAGAGAATTGATATTCACTCGTTCATTTAATTGGTAGGAGACACTGGGATTGGAGCCAGAGGCTCCAAGTTGGAGGGCCAAATCTGCCGCTCACTAGCTGTATCATTTTGGGTAAGTCACTAGACCTCTCAAAGCTTCACTTTATTTGTCTTATAAAATGGGGACATTAATAGTTGCAATACCAATCTCACAGGGTTGAAAATGAAATCATTTACCTTTAGAACTATAGAGATGTGGGATATTATTAGAACTCATGAGTATGTCTGTGTTTTGCTGTGTTATACTCTGTTTACTACATTAAATTCTTCAGACACAGTTGCAGTTTTACACACACACACACATACACACACACACACACACACACGCTCTAGACATGACTTGGAGGGTGAGGGGGTGATCCCTTCTTCTAGTACTGGCTTTGGTCTTCCAATCCCTCCTAGTGCCTCCACTTTCTAGCCACCTTCCGCATGGTTCCCTTTCTCCTGAGTTTCATCTCGATGTATGTGCCAGATGCTGAAGAACGACATTGACAAGAACTTAGGGAGAATCCTACAGAATCAATCATAGCCCATGACAGTGTCGAAAAAGGTAAAAAAAAAAAAGGAGGACTCCTGGGTCCCATGGATGTTCTTTCTCACTCTGCTGCTTGTATTTTCCTCTTCTGCGGCTGGAGTGCCCCTTCTCCTCTCCTCCCTGTCCTCTGGCCTCCACTTTCTTGCTTAATTGGAACAGTGAATGAAACATCTTTTATTGTTTTTATACCTATGATCACATAGGCCAACCATCAAGTCAGAGATGGAGACAGTGAAAAGGGCAGTAGTTCTGGAGTCAGATGACATAGATTCAAATCACACCTCTAACACTATCTGTGTGACCTTGGGCAAGTTACATTATATCTCTCTGGGATTATTTGTTCCCATCTGTAAAATAAGAGGGTAGATGAGATGACTTCTAAGGTCTATGAACCTCTGACCTGAATTTAGATGCTGCTTCTGTCACATACTACGTGACCTAGAATAAGTTATATTACATTTCTCAGAGTCTTAGTTTCTTCCTCCATAAGAAAAGAAAGTTGGATTAGTCAGGGTTCTTAACCTTCCTCCTCTTTGTTGGTATCATAGCCCTCTCTGGTAAAGCCTTTGAACTTCTTCTGAGAATCATATTTTTGAATAATTGAAGGAAACACTAACTTTCAGCTGGAGGTTAGTGAAAATAAAAAAATGGACTCACTGAAATAAATTTTTTAAATATTTGAAAGCTTTTTTTCTAGTCTGGTTATTAAGTGTCTAGGTTAGAATTCAAACTCTAGAATTTTTCTAGCTTTCTTCCACCCATCCCCAGTCTTCTCTTAACTAAATGCACAGATTTTTTTTTCAAACTAGTGGGATGAATGTGAGGTCCTTCATAAGGGTTACCCTGCTCTGGGTGTTCTCCTCCTAATAAATGTTCTCCTAAAACTGTGGTGCCCAGAAATGAACACAATAAATCTGAAGCATTTCTCTGCCTCCCTGTTTCATCTCCCCTGAATTCCCAGCTTCCCTGATGGATCTTCAAACTGACTTGAGAATTTGGATGTAGAGCTCCAGCATTCTTCCCTTGCTTATTCACCCTCATTTCCTTTTATTCTAGAAGCCAGTAGTCAGCGGAATGTAGTGGAAATCTGACTGGATTTGGAACTGAAACCTGGTTTATAGGCTCAAATGCTGAAGAGCTGGAAAGGGCCTTGGGGATCATCTCTAATCTTCTCAATTTACAAATGAGGAGACTGAGAAAGAAGGAAGGTGAATGACTTGGCTGAGGCAACATTGGGCATTCTGTCCAACGTTAACAGCTCATAGGTGGGCATGTTTTGTTTGATAACTCATTTGATGTTGACAATCAATGGATCATTTAACAAAATAATCTCCCTAGTTGCATTTGTGTTGTTGTTGTTAATTTCAACATGTATTGGGAGGTACCATATGTGAGGAGAACCTTTAAGGCTGAATTTTGTTCTATAGAACACATTGTTTGATTGAAATAAACAAACAATAGACAGAGTGTGTGTGTGTGTGTATACACACACACACACACATACATATATACATATACATATATATATATATGTTATATTCCTTATGCCTTTTACTTTTTTGGTTGTGAAGATGTAATCTATTTTAGAAAATTGCCTACAAAAACTGTTTTCTTCCCCTTCTCCTACTCACTCCTCTTGCAGAAAGTTGGGTAAATTACTTCCCCTACTTGGCTCTCAGTTTTCCCTTTTATACCTTGAGAGGGGAGAGTTAGTCTAGATAATCCTTAAGATCCCCTTTGGCATAAATATTATGAACTTCAAAACCCATTCCCCATTTTTTCATACTTCCACACTCTTCAAATTCATTGCAATAATTGAACAGGATGGGACTTTGTTGGTGGCTTGGCTGATCCTTGAGTTCCAGGCAAGAGAAATCCTGAAGGGTTTGAGGTGTGCTGAACCTTGTGAACTTCAGTGTGTGCCGGGGATTGCCCTGAGGACTGGACAAGGACCTGGGAACTGTTCATCTCTGAGGACTGGACAAGAGCCTGGCGGCTTTCAGCTCCTGAATCTAGGTGATTGTCTGGCAGATTCAGGAGGGAGCTGGGACCAGGGAAGAGGATCCAGGGAATC
>CM053597.1:236583864-236615048 GCA_028646575.1 Pseudocheirus occidentalis | reverse complement strand
AGATAGATAGATAGATAGATAGATAGATAGATAGATAGATAGATAGATAGATAGATAGATGATGGATGGACAGACATATGTGGAGGAGGCAGACAGATATGAGAGAGGGAGAAAGGGGAAGAGAGAGGAAGAGAAGGAGAGGGAGGGAAGGAGGGAAAAGAGAGGAGCAGAGACAGGGAGAAAGAGAGATGGGGATGGGGGAAGAAAAAGGAAGGGGTAGAGAGGAAAGAAGGAAGGAGAAAGAGTGTGTGTGTGTGTGAGAGAGAGAGAGAGAGAGAATATGTGTGCGTTTATTTCACTCTGTATCAGTTTTTATAAGTCTTTCCCTACTTCTCTGTAGTCTTCATATTCATTTATTGTATTATAATATGTAGTTTTTTATTTTATGTATATATTAAAATAGGCAGTACCACAATTTGTTTAGCCATTCTCTAGTCAGTATCTACTTTGTTTTTATTTCCTTGCCATTATAAAAAGTGCTTGTTATGTTTTGGTTTTTCCTTGTCTCTGGAATCCTTAAGGTCTGTGCCTAGCAGTGGAATCACTGGGTCAAGGACTATAGACATATTTCTCATGTTTGATAGCAGAACACCAAATTGCTTTCCAGAATGGTTGGAGAAAAAGTGATTTTTCCCTATTCTTTGTGGTTGTTTACAGAAAAATGAAGACACCGAAATTGAGAAAAAGAGGCTATTTCTATAGGACTCCCCTGGCACATTTAGCTCTCTCCTCACCTGTCTCTTGCCCGTGTGGTCTTTGACCTTGGCTTGGTAGAAGGGATGCCATTGGGCAAGTCCTCTCCGGCTCCAATCATGAACTTTCTCCAGCACTGCCACTGTGACAGCAGCTTCATGATCAACTTGTCTAGTGGCTCCAATGATGGACCTGCAGTGTTTGCACCAGTTCCCCCGTGTCCCCAGTGATAGAGAGAAGGCACCCACAGCCTCTGTCTGCCTCCTCCTCCTCTTCTTCCTCCAGCTCCAGCCTCTTCAATTCCATGAAGAGACCACATAGGCAGCCTTGGGGATGATGGAGCCTCCAGTGCTCCCTACACTGTCATCCAGAAACCCAACGTCCTATTGGCGGTGGACAATACACATACATCCTGGTAAGCAATGAGCCTGAGTTGTCTTTTGGGGTACTTTAGAGGCATGGATGACTTTGATGTACTCTGAGAGAATAATGAGAAGGACCTGCCAGAGGCTCAGAGCCTCAAGCTACCACTGTCTCAGGACATCATGTGGGAATGGTTTCATTCTTCATATTTGTGTCCACAGTCCCTGGAACATGATTGGCATTTAACAAATGCTGATTGGCTGATTGATTGATTGAAGCAAAGACGTTGAAATATTTCCCCCATGTAACCCAGGGTACCTTGGTTCAACACTAACGCACAAATCTGAAAGAAGTTTCACCTTAGGATGAAAACAGTGCCTAAGTATTGTTGATCCTGGACTATATGGGTTAATGTTATAAACATTATAAGGATTATAGTACCTAGAAACAGGATCATAGTGAGTCGGGAGCAGCTTCCTTGTTTTTACAGTTGTGTAAGAGGACCACAGAGATGAAGTGAGTCAGCCAAGATCACACAAGTATTAAGCAGCAGAATGTGAGCCAGGAAGCTCCAAAGCCAGTGTTCTTAGAGTGGCACAGGAGGCAGAGATTAGCCTTGGAGGAAGGGAGACCTGGCTTTAAGTCCTCGCCCAGATACATCCAAGATGTGTGACAAGTGTATCAGGGGAAGGAGTTACCAAAATGGGAGTTCCCCTAACTGATGAAATCGTGGGCCCAGACCCAATATCAGCTGCACCATATTCCCTACCTGAGTTAGTCTCACCTAGAAGACTGGGTTAGTTCTGGGCACTACATGTGGGGAAGGACGAGAGCAC
This sequence comes from Pseudocheirus occidentalis, assembly GCA_028646575.1. Classification (NCBI taxonomy): domain Eukaryota; kingdom Metazoa; phylum Chordata; class Mammalia; order Diprotodontia; family Pseudocheiridae; genus Pseudocheirus; species Pseudocheirus occidentalis. Next base: position 236,613,156 of record CM053597.1, on the reverse strand, counting down.
AGAAGATTCAAATCTATACAGCACAATCCTAAATTTAAAGAATTGAGAATGTTTAAGCTGGAGAAAACAATATTTAGGTTAGATGTGACTATTGTTTACAAATATTTTAAGGAGATTTGTGCATAAAATAGATTCACCTTATTGAAATGTCCCTAGCAAGTGAAACTCAGAATAATGTTGCATGTTTGTGTTTTAGTGAGCATTTACGAAGAGCCTACTGTGTGCCGGGCCCTTCACAAGCATCCTCTCACTTTATCCTCACAACAACCCTGGGAACTAAGTGCTGTTTTTATTCCTATTTCTCAGTTAAGGAAGCCAAGGCTTCCTTACAGAGAGATATTAAAGGACTCCCATAGGGTCACCCAGCTAATGAAGGAGTTTCTGAAGTCAAATGTAAACTCAGGTCTTCCTGACTCCGAGTCTGCTGGGTTACCATTTGCCTGGAAGTTCAAAAGAGGCGAGTTTTGGTCTAGTACAAAGAAAAAACCTAATGGCGACTAACCATCCCCAAGCGGGACAGACACCCTCAGCAGGGCCACGGGCTTAGGACTGGAAGGAACCTTAGCAGTTGCCTCGTCCTATTTCTTCAGTTGTCTGATGAGGAAATGGAGACCCAGAGAGAAGAGAATTGCCCAAGATCACACATTACAGAAGTGACAGAGTGTGAGAATCATAAGAAACAGTGGCATGTTTTCCAAGTGCTTTATAGACTATGTCATTTTGTCTTCACAACAGCCCTGAGAGGTAGAGGCTCTATGGCTCATTTTGCAGATGAGGAAAATGAGACTGACAGAGGCTGTGACTTGCCCAGGGTCACACAGTCAGTTCCTCATCTCTAAAGGTTTTCAGATAGAGGTAAGATGAATGCTGGTCACTGTCTAAATAGTGGGGTTTATGGGGTTCCAACTTCTCATATCTATTAAATCAGATGACCTCAGAGAACCCATCTAATTGATTTTTAGGCTCTGTTACTTCAAAGTGCCAGTGGATTTGTGATCAAGTTGATCTGGATGTTTCCTCCAGTGGGAGAGATCAAAATCCATCCCTGCCTGCCCCTTTTGTTTGACTTATTTGGCTCTTGCCAATGTCTTCCCAAACAGCGGCCCCAGGGGAACTGCTCCACATGTTGGCGCCCTTCCTGACATCTTCAGGGTACCAATGGCATACCTGGTCTATGGCTCTTATCATCCCTTACCATGTGATCTTGTTCAGTCGTAACTTCTGTAATGATGTCCTTCGATGCTCATTATTTCTTATGTATATAGGGGCTTCTCTTATCTTGCAGCTGCCTCTCCAAGTTTCCATGGGGATCATGTAAAATATTTGTTAAGTGCTTTGCAAACTCTAGAGTCCTATATAAAATACTCAGTATTCCACGAAAACCAGCCGTCCCCACAGCTTATCAGTCTACTGCTATTTAACATTCTTGCTACAGGTCCTCTTTCTATGGTCATGTGTCACTCTGGTCATGGGATCCTAGGTCTAGGACTAGAAGGAACCATAAAGTTGATCATGTGTCACTCTGGTCGTGGGATCCCAGATCTAGAACTGATTATAAGACTCTTCATCTATAACTGGAAGAAGCCTAGCCATGTATCATTCTGGTCATTCTGGAGAGGATGCAATAGTCCCATACACAAATAAGCAAATGAAAAGTATTGTCAATTATACCAAATAATTGCTTTTCAAATTTTAATTGTAGTTATTTTATTCATCTATTTTTAAATTTTCTAATTAAAATATTTTGCTATTGTTGTGCCACAAATGAACAACATCATCAACAACAAGAAAAAAGAAAATCCTCGTAATAAGTATTGGTTATTTGAAGCAAATTCCCTCATTGGTTGCATCCATCTTATTCTGCATTTTGATCCTCCCTAGAGAGAGGTGAATGGCAGTCTTCCTCACCAGAATCCTGCTTTGTTACTGTGTCTCCTAGAGTTCTGAAGTCTTTCACAGTTATCATGCAACTACAAAAGGCAGAGAATGTTAGCCACTGGGAACAAGAAGGAATCAATCCACGCAGTGGGCACAGGCAGCCACCCCATCCCTAGACTTCTCTCTTGTGTCGTCGTTAATAAAAGTGCTGGGAAATTTCCTTTGCAACTGCACCTCCCAATATGACCACCAGATGACAGGCATGTCCCACTTTCTCCCTTTGGGTCAGCCTACTAGATGGGCAGGCTCTACCCCCGCTAAGCTCTTCCCAGTCCCTTTCTTCCCTAGCAAACAACCATATATTTGTCATTTAGGACAAGTAGTCAGTAACAAGGAAGAAATCATTAAGGTAGAAGAAGTCAACCCACACAGCTCCCTATTAGGAGATTAAAGTAGGGAGGGCTGGGAAGATGATAAGCTGATGTGGATGAACATGAACCCTGAATCCAAGGCTGGGCATTGCTGAGGTCCCCTGTAATCTTAGAGAAGTAATTTGGCCTCCTCTTCCTAGTCCTTGAGGGCCCATGCTTGAGATCTGTTCCTCAGACCTCAGCTGTTCGTGCAAAGATATTTGGATCTCAGTGGTAGAGAAGAAGTACTTGTGGGAATACTCCTATATAGACCTGAGACATTATCACATGTCTAGATGCTCAACAGGGGAGCCTTCAGTCTTAGGCAGCAAGGAGTAGTGGGAAGAGAACTAGATCCTGAGTGGTCAGGAGGCCTGGAAATGGCATATACATTAGGGCTTAAAGGTACATTGAATGAACTTTAGAACTGGGAATGTCAGGGGCTAGGCAGTAGCTTAGAACACAGACTGTCAGAGCTGGGACGGATCTTGGAACAGAGGATGTCCACCCTGAGAGGGACCTTAGAATACAAAAGAAGCATCAGAACTGGGAGGTCCACAAACCATCCCCAGACCACATTTTCCTGACCTGTAAAATGAGAGTAGTAAAAATCCCTGCCAGTTCTAAATCCTTTGAACCAGTATTAAAATCTAAAATTGTCCTGCCTGCCAGTCAGATATTCTCTCTACTCCATCATGAATAACTGATAGGTCCCATTCAGTTGGTCAGGAAAGCATGAAAGACCCTGACAGTGATGGTGAGAACATCCCCTAGCCATCCCTCCCTCTTATTGTTATCCTTGAAGTGGATACTTTTCACTGCTCTGAAAGGTTCCTCAGAAAGCGTGCCATCTGCTGACTTGTGGTGGATGGAAAGCTGAGGGATTCCTATGTTTTTGAGCATATTTCCATTTTGTTCTCTTTGGTCTGCTTTGATTGGTGGTAAAACAGCTGCTTGGGGCTCCTCTCCTCAGCTCTCCCTGCCTCACCCTCAGGCTGCTTTATGAGTCTGTGTGTGTACAGGTTGTATGACTGAATTGTGTAGTTTGGGATGTTTTCAATCCAACACCCTGGAAATGAACAAAGGGCGAATCAGCTTCTGAGAAGCTGCCCCGCCTTGGATTGAGGTTTGGGGATGGGCAGTGGGTGGGTCAGGGACACGGATGTGAGGCTGTCTCCTACCTGAGAAGAACATCCCAGCTCTTAGCCTGCCCCAACACAACCCAGCCTTCTTCTTTCTGAAGCCCTTAGTGAGGCCGGATGTTCTGGAATGCTGGCTGTCCTCTCCCCTTACCTCACACATGGCTTTGTTCCCAGAATGTCCACTATACCATTGGAACAATGACCACTTCTTACCTTTGATTTTCCCCATCTCCTACTTACTGATTTTCTAAGAGGTAAAAGAAGGAGGAAAGCTCATATTGGAAAATTCCCCCAGCTTCCTACTCACCAGCCAGTTCTGTCTCCTCTTTCTCTGTCTCTTTCTTTCTCTCTTCTCACTTCCCTCTCCCTCATCTCTGTCTTCCTTCCCATCACCTCTCTCTTCTCATTTCTCTTTCTCTTTTCATTTCTCTCTCTCTCTCTCTCTCTCTCTCTCTCTCTCTCTCTCTCTCTCTCTCCCCCCCATTCTCTCTCCTCATTTACTTCTCTCTCCCAGATTGGGGGAGGGAAAAACATTTTCCCAACATAGTCCCAAAATGAATTATAACTTACCTGCAGTTGGAGCAACATCTCCTAACTTTCCTGTGCATCTCTTCATTCTTAGACCCTTAAACTGCCTCTGCAGAGCCCTCTAATGACTTTCCCCCAGGCAGCCCTACTTCCTTACTTCACTGATACAGGGACCACTTACTCTGAGATCTCCTACAACTCTGCCACCATGCTAGTTCCCTTTCTCTTTCCACTCAACACTCTAGCAATTGGTGATCTCATTGGCTCCCATAGATCAAAGTAGCATCTCTTTGTGGATAATTCCCAGATCTGTATATTCAGCCCTAATATCTCTATGGATCCCCGGGAGGCATTGCCAAATGCCTCTTGATGTCTTGAACTGGAAGTCCTTGAGATACCTCAGATAAAATGTGTCCAAATTCAGAACCCCAAAACTATAGTTTGGTTGGTTTCCCCAAACCCTCTTCCCTATTACTTCCAATGAAGGTACCACCAATCTCTTTGGAGCCCTGGCTCACAACTTTGAGGTCATCCTGAATCCCTCACTCTCACTCCATATGGCTAATGCATTGCAAAATCATATTCTTTCTAATGCCCCAACACAGCTCTTATATGTTCCCTACAGAGCCAATCCTCTAATTCAGGTCCTTATTACTTCATTTAATAATCTTCAAATTGGGCCTCCACTCAGCTGCCTAGGTGAGTTTTCTAAAGCATACATTTTGACCATGTTACCCACCCTGCTCAATGAACTACTTGTTCAATCATGTTTGAGCCCCTGTGACCCCATTTGGGTTTTTCCAAACTGGCCTTCTCAGTGTTCCTTTTCTAGTTCATTTGACAGATTAGGAAACTAAGGCAAACTGGGTTAAGTGACTTACCCAGGTTCACATAGGTGTCTGAGGCCAGATTTGAGCTCAGGTCTTCCTAACTCCAGGCCTGGTGCTCTACCCACTACACTACCTAGCTGCTCTGTTACCTCCAAGATATTCTTCTTGACATTTAAAACCATTCATAGCCTGGCACCTTCTTAGCTTTCCAATTGTCTTATACTTTATTTCCACTTACCTGATGGTCTAGTTACAAAAGCTTAGTTGTGGTCTTTCTTTGAACATTCCATCTCCCATCTCCATGTTTACACTGGCTGTCCCTCATGCCTGGAATGCTCTCCCTCCTCACCTAGACTGCCTAGTTTCCTGGTCTGCTTTGAAATTCAACTCAAGTTCTACCTTCTTTAATATGTATAGTATATACATATACACACATATATATATATATATACATATACACAAAAATACATATACATATATGTATATTTAAATTTCTTTATAATTTTGAGTTCCAAATTTTCTTCCTCCTTTCAGCCCCCCTCCCCACCCACTGACCAAATCCCACCTTTTTCAGGCCTTTCCCAGCCACCACTTCCCCCCGCCTCCGCTCAGTTGTTAATGCCCGTCCCTCATCCAAGTTGTTTCAGCTCTATGAATCTTGTATGCACATATTTGTCATAGTTGTCTCCCCGCTGGATTATAAGCCCCTTGAGGGAAGGGACTGGTTTTTGCCCTTCTTTGTATCCCTAGCATTTAGCACAGTGCCTGGAATAAATGCCTGACATCACTAGACAGTCTCTGAGAATTCCTAACGCTGAAATATTTATTCCCCTTCCAAACAACCTAGTCATAAGCTTCTCTGACTTTAGCTAGGCCAGTCGCTCAGATAATTCAGACCCTGGTCATGTCTCCCCTGAACTAATACAACAGCCTCCTAACTCATCTTATCCCACCACCCTCTAATCCTTCCTCTGCATGACTGCCAATATGATTTTCTTAGAGTACAGGTGTTGTCTCCACTCAGTAAACTCCAATGGCTTCCTGTTGATTTGGGGATTAAGTATAAAATCTCCGTACATCCCTGCACAGCCTGCCCTAACTTACCTTTCCAACCTCCTAACCAGTTATTTCCTCCTAGGGCCCCATGTTCCAAACTGGCCTTCTCAGTGTTCCTTTGACACCGCTCTCCATTTCTTACCGCCCAAGCTTTGCAATGGCTGTGCCCCCTGCCTGGAGTGCTTGAGCTCTCACAGTCCTGAGCTTCCCTCAAGACTCACCTTCAGTGCCGCCTTGTACAAAAAGTCTTTCTTGGTGCTTCCACAATTGCCCTCCCCAAACTGTCTTTTACCTAATTGACGTGCATCCTGTCTATGTCTGCTGTGCATATGCTGTTTCCACCAACAGAAAGCAATCAGCTCAAGGGTGGGCTCTCGCTTATGCCTTAGTATCTAACATACTACCTAGAGCTTTTTTTCTCTTTTTTTGTCTTTCTGGACCTGTGATTTCATAAGAGTAAGAGCCTACTCTACACCCTAAAGTCTTAGAGAGTTAAGAGATTGAATTACTTGCGCCAGATCTCACAGGCTGTGTCCAAGGCAGGACTTGAACTCAGGTCTTCTTTACTCTGTGGTCAGCTCTCTTAACCCCACATCAGCTTCTCCTGCCTGACACATAGGTGATTAATAAATGTCTGATTGAATCCCCTTCTGGTGGTTTATACATACACAAATCTTTCTTTCCAACATGGCGGTCCCTGTTGGAACTTGTTTTCAACAAGGGTATATACAACAAGGGTAGCTATACAACAAGGGTACTACCACACTCTATCAGAGAGAATCTAGGTAGAAATTAATCCCCAATAAGTTTTAAATGATTGGGAATCACAGAATCTCAGCATTGGAAGGAACCCCAAAGACCAACTTTTCCATTCTGTACCTGAACAGGAAGCCCTTCCATGTCCCCAATAGTTGGGCCTTTGCTTGAAAATCTCTAGTGGTTAAGAATACTCCCTACCTCCCAGGAAAGCCCATTCTGGGGTCATGTGCCATTTCTCTTAAAGGCATTTGCTTATGGCGTTATGGTAGTTGTTCATGGAAACTCTTGCAGCCAGCAATGCCTTAATCTAAAAGAAAACATCATTACTGGCTTTAAATGGTGTAATTTCAGGCACCACAGCAGGCTAGGAGGAGGGCGAAGCTTTCCAGCACTCCATACTTCAAGCCAATGGCCTGCTCTTATTAAGCATAAGTTTGGTATAAAGTTTCCCTTTCTTCCTAGAGCAAGGCCAAACCCCACAAACTCACTGTTCCTAGGAGCATAGTATTTTAGAGGAACATAGAGATGAAATGGTCCAGCCCCTTTGTTTTACACATGAGGATGCAGAGTCTGAGAAGGTACCTTGGCCGAGGTCATAGAGTTAGTAAGGAGCAGAGCAGATCTTCTGGGTTCAAATCCTCCTCACAGGCTCATGGGATATGAGGTGAGGAACAGTGGTTAGACATTGATCCTAGGCAAGTAACCATCTCTCTGAGCCTGTTTCCTCCTCTGTAGAATAGAATGGGTTGATCTTGTATGGTCTTTATGGGCACTTCTATTCCCTCTCTAGGCTTCAGTTTCCTCATCTGTAAAACGGGGGGGGGGGGTGGACTGGATAGTTTCTGAGCCACCTTCCAGCTCTAGGTCTATGAGCCTCTACTCCAATTCTGGTCCTCAGTTTCCTCATCTGTGAAATGAGGGGGCTATATGGCTTTGTAGGGCCCTTCCAGTTCTTTGATTCTACTTTGATTTTTGTTTATAATTAATTTAATATAGTTCATTATAATAGTTCATTAATTGTGAGAAAGCCTGATATAGTGGAAAGTGGAGAATGGGACTCAGAGTCAGAAGACCTAAATTCAAGTCTCTGTTCAGCCACAATCACAAAATCTCAGAGTTAGCAGGAACTTGGGTGGAACTCTCCTCTCTCTGTAATGTCCCTCACAGACAGTCAGCCCCTTAGAGAAGATCTATTCGGAAGAGACTCACTGTGCCTTGAGAGAAATCATTCCACTTAGGGGAAATTTGACCCTCCACTGACCCCAGATCTGCCCTCTGCCTCATCTCCCTACCGCTTCTAGCTCTGCCTGGAGGATAGACAGAGCCCAGCCCATCCTCCCAGATGGCACATTTGCCAGCCACTGCACAGTTGCTATCATGTCTCCATTGTATCTTCTTCAGGCTAAACATTCATTTATTCAACAAATATTTATTAAATGTCTAGTCTGTGCCAGGTACTTTGCCAGACCCTGAAGATACAGAGGGGAAAAAGAGAAAATCTCTCCCCTCAAGGAGCTCCTGTTCTATTGTGGAGCCAGGAAAGGGGATGGCAACACAAAAATAGATAAGTAAATACAAAATTTACATATATGTGTATGTATATATATACATATGTGTGTATACATATATATGAGAAAGACTGATATTTCAGGGAGTAAATTCAAGGCATAGATAAATAAAATTATACATGCACTAGGTGTAGAAAAATAGACAGACAGACAGATAGATAGAAAGATAAATGATAGATAGATAGATAGATAGATAGATAGATAGATAGATAGATGATAGACAGACAGATTTATAGGTAGTAGGTAGTAGGTAGATAGGCAGATAGGCAGATAGGCAGATAGGTAGATAGATAGGTAGGTAGGTAGACAGACAGTCATTTCAAGGGGTGGGGATGGATTAGCTGGGCACGAGATTATATTTTCACTAAGCCTTAAAGGAAACTGGGGCTCCCAGAACGTCCAGGTGAGGAGGATGTTCCTTCTAGGTGTGAGGAGGTAGGAGCTCCAGAGGTAGGAGCTGTCACATTATAGACGAGGAACAGCATTAGGACAGTTTGTCTAAAACACAGGGTACATACAAGGGAATAATGTACCACAGACCTGCAGAACGAGTCTGGAGCCAGTTTGTGAACATCTTAAAATGGCAAATGGAGGAGTTTATGTTTTATCCTGGGGGTCATAGGCAGGCGCTCAATTATCTGGAGCTGGAAAGGTATATAGTCTGAAATATATAGTCAAGAAGTATATAGTCAAGAAATCACCTTGGCAGCAGTGAGAATGGATTAGAGTGGGGAGAGATGCTGATGGTAGGCTAGGTATGAGGTAATGAGAACCTGAAGCAGGGTGATGGCTGTGTAAGCAGAGAGGAGAGAACTGTTGCAGGACCTGTCCTAGAGGGAGAAAGGACAGCAGCTGGCAACTGATTGGATGTGTGGGGACAGGGAGCGTCTGAGGATGAAGCCGGAGCTGGAACACGGCTGGCTAGAAAGACAGTGGAACCCTCAGGAGAATAAAGAAACTCAGAAAAGAGTAAGGTTTGGGGGCACAGATAATGAATTCTGGGTATGCACATTTATATGCACACGTATAGAGAGAAAAATTGATATCTCTACATATGCACATCCATTATATGTATAGATATAGAGATCTCTACATATGCACACACACATAGAGATATAGACATACACACATGTATATGTAGATTTAGATATGCATGCACATGTATATAGATATGCACACACATATAGATATATAGATATATATGTGCACACACATATACATATACATATATATATATATATATATATATATATATAAAGAAAGAGAAGAGGGGGAAGGGAGGGAGGAGGCAGCAGAGAGAGAGGGGGTAATGCAGTAGTCATCTACCTAGAGATGATAATCAAGCCATAGAACCTGAAAAAAGCTCCTATTGAGAGTGCAGAGGGAAAAGAGAAGAGGGTGAAGGAAAGAGGATGCCACAGTGAAGGTGCCTGATATGGGTGAGGAGACCGTGAAGGAGATTAAGAAGGAATGGTTGGATGGGTAGGAGGAGAACCAAGAGAGAACAGTGTCATGAAAATCCAGAGAAGAGAAAATACCAGGAGGTGATAGTAGCTTCAGAAGCTGCAGAGAGATCAAGGTGCATGAGGACTGAAAAAAAGTCCATGGGACTTGGCCATGAAGAGATCACCAGGAGCTTTGAGGAGAGTGGTTTCAGTGGCATGATGAGATCAGAAGCCAGACTGCAGAGCTGAGGAGAGATTGAAAGAAGATGAAATGGAGACACTCCTTTGATAGGAGTTTGAGAAAGGGAGGTGAAATATGGGCTCTAGCTGTATGCAGCACACACACGCACACACTCATGCACACACACACACACACACACACACACTCACTCACTCAGCAGTATGAATTTGTGAGGCCCACAGGCCACTCACTGAAGATTTCCAGCCTCTTTTCTCAGTGAGGAGGCAAACAAGTTTACACTGCCCATCTTACAGGGCTTTTCAAAGGAAAATGCTTTGTGAGGCAGAAAAACACTTCAGGATTGTAGAGGTGTTAGTATCTTATGCCATGGTTTACAGGCCACTCAACATGCTCTTTGTTCTCATCTGGACCAGATGCAGTTCTCCAGCAATATTCCTCAAATACAGTGCCTAGGACTGAATACAATAACGTTGAATAAGTGAGTGAATGAAGCAACTCAATGAAGACTTTGGAAGAATTGGATGGAAGGATGGATGGATGGATGGATGGATGGATGGATGGATGGGAAAACATAAATACATACTAGGCAAGTGTGCTTGGTACAGGGAATACAAATCCAAAAGAGGAATAAGCCCTGCCCTCAAGGAGCTTATAGTCCAAAGAGAGAAACAACACATAAACAGCAACAGTAACTAGAGATAGGGGGGAGGGGAGTTTGCTTGGAGAGTCAAAGGGATTATGAATGAAAACATTGAATAGTCATCTGCCTGATCTTCTCAAGAATCAGTAGTACTATTAGATGACTGTTTCCTGAGTAAAAGCTATAAAGTAGGAGGTGGAGTTCCTGGGGTACAGATGGGAGTGGCACCACAGCAAATGACAGGATATCTGTGCTGGTTTCCTATGGATGGTTGGATGTGATGTGAACCATGATCTAACTGTGGCTAGATAGAGTGGATTAGGTGAGTTGCCATTCATTCACCCATCAGGAATGGGTTATAAAATTGAGTGGATGAATTCCATCCAGGAGAAGGGACATAATTGTGGGAGATCTGGTTCTGAGGAGATCTATGCAATAATGAAGTTGAAATCACAACAGACAAAGTACCTGGGAAGTTGTGGGTTTCTTGAGGACAAATTGAGGCAAAGCTATATGATAAAATGTCAGAGATCTCTTCATGGGGTGAGAGAATGACCAGGGAACTTTCCAATCTAGGGTGATGTGACTTTAGAATTTCTATTCATTTCTCCTCTCCAAGTCTTCTTTATAGCAAATTTAGAAAGTAAGGCTCAGCAACAACTATAGCAGAGCCTGGCCCTCCCTCCCTCCTTTTCTTCCTTCCTTCCTTCCTTCCTTCCTTCCTTCCTTCCTTCATTTCTTCCATCCTTCCTTCTTTCCTCCCTCCCTTTCTCCCTTCTTTCCTTCTTTTCTTCTTTTCTTCCTTTTTTCTTTTCTTTCTTCCTTCCTTCCCCTTCCCTTCTCTTCCTTTCCTTTCTTCTTCATCCCTTCCCTTCATTTCTTTTCCTTTCTTCCTTTCCTCTTCCTCCTTTTCTCTTCTTTTCTATCTCTCTCTTTCTCTCTCTGAACTTTGTTGATTTCATCAGTCTGTAGAATATTAATACCTTTGTAAGGAAAACTACTCCTACCAATGTAGTACATTATCTCCAGTTCTCAGAGTTAGAGAGTTTCCTGTGGTCACTGGGAAATCCAGTGACTTGCCCAGAGTCACCCACGTAGAATTTGTCAGACAAAATCCAAGCTCAAGTCCTGCCCCTAAGGCCAGCCTCTCTCCACTGTACCCTACTGTATCCCCCCTCACAAGTTGTGTTTGTTCTTTATTCTCAAAAAGGACCATGAAATCAACGAGATGATGACATGACTTGGAATTGACTTTGATTTGAGTGAGGCAGGGCTGTGCAAGGTCGCCAGCCTCACTTTCTCCTCCAGAGCCATCTGGGTCCAGTGGCCAGATATTCATCAGGATGACTGGAATTGACCCAGGTGCAATGAAAGTAGACCAAGGGGCCTAAATGGGAACCCAGCTAGCTGGGTAACTCAGCTCATCCTCTCCCTCTCCTACTCCTCTCCAAAGAAAGGTAAATTTTGATGACCAGAAGCTGCCTACTTAACTGGCTAGATTGCTAGATTCCTTCCTTGATTCCTTGATTCTTTTCTTCCTTCCTTCCTTCCTTCCTTCCTTCCTTCCTTCCTTCCTTCCTTCTTTCCTTCCCTCCTTCCTTCCCTCCTTCCTTTTTCTCCTTCACTCCGGTTCACTCTGAAACTCATAGACTGGACCACAATAAGTCCCTGACCAAGCTCCACTTAATGGCTGTATTTTGGGCCCTCCTGGCTTAACCGTTTCTCTTTGGTACAGCAAGTCTGAGGGTCTTTCCCTCCCAGCTTGATTTGTTTTTTTTCTTTCTTCTAATTAAAGGGGTCATCCCTTCACTCACTTCTTAAAGAGCCTTATTCAGTGAATGGGCATTAATTACCTTTCTCTAAATGAGTACCTGAAAAGGCCTTAGCCTAAAAGGGCCAGGGTCTCCCTTTGCATCCTGGGCCATTTCTAGTTGTCCTGATCTATATCTGGCCCCTGGACCCAGATGGCTCTAGAGGAGAAAGTGAAGCTGGTGGCCTTGCACAGTCCTCCCTCACTCAAATCAGAGTCAACTGCAAGTCATATCATCCTTTCCCTGATGTCATGATCCTCTTCAAGAATGAAGAACAAACACAACTATTCCCCCACCCCCACCCCCAGCACAGAGTAGGCACCTAATCCTTGTTATTTGGATGGGAGATCCTGCCCCTCCTCCATGCCTTGGCCTAGGAGACCTGTTGTAGCCCGCTCCACCCCTTTCTACCATGGGACAGGCCAATATTCCTTGTATCCTTTCTGCTGGGATGGAGCCTGCTGCCAGGGAACAGGATTCCAGACAAGCAGACACACACACACACACACACACACACACACACACACGCATGGGAACATGAGGGAGTAGGGTGGCAGGACTCCATGTTATTCCAAGGCAGCCAAACTCTGGCTCTCTCACGGTGACCTCACCCCAGGAAGAAAGTTCCCACCTCGGGCCTGCCTGACCCACCCTGATGGGGCATGTCAAGCAGCTTGCACATTGTAGGCAGGAGAGAGATTTCTCCAAAGATCAAAATATTCATGAGCTCACTTTCTGCAATTATGTCCTTTGAAATAAATATCTGCCCCCAAAAGAAGGTAGAAAACTTGTGTTTTCCCCTCCCTCCCCTAAGAAGCAGCTGAAAGGTCACACAGTGGACAGGACACTAGTTCCATAGTCAAGAGGGACCTTGTTTCAAGTCCAGCTCTGAAACATTTTGGCCAAAGGACCCAAGGCAATTTCCTAAATGTACAGGGAACAGAGAAGGAGGCCATTTCCCCTGGTAGAGGGGTTCCTCTCAGGGAGGGCCCACACCAATGAAACTCGAGTCTAGTCCCATCTAACAGTAGCCCTCTTAGGCCCTAAGTTTCCTCATTTAGAAAATGATGGGGTTGGTCAAAAGTATGCTCCTTCCGGAGTCAAATGGCCAGCTCTTTCATTCACTCACCAAATGACCCTGGGCAAGTCAAGTTCCTACTTTACCTGCAGAATAGGGAGGGGGAATGGGCTAAGTGCATTGGGTTTCATAGTGGAATTCTCTTTCTGACACTTATTACCTACCAGTGGGATCCTGGACATCACTTAGCTTCTCTCTAGGCCTCAGCTTCTTCATCTGTAGAATGAGAAAATTGGGTTAGATATACCCTAAAATTCCTTCTGGCCATCTCATAATTAGAAAGAACATCTGGCCATGGAGTCCAGCCTCGACTTGCACAGGAATCTTCCAGAGATTCAGGGGTCTCGGGTGTGGACCCCAGCCTTGCTACTCAGTGTCTGTGTGATCTTGGCCAAATCACGTAACTTCTCTGTGCCTCAGTTATAAAAACAAGGGATTAGATGAGATGGCCCCTAGTCAGTCAATCAACCAGCATTTATTAAGCACCCATTGTTTATTCTGTGGTGGCTATTGTGCTAAGCATTTCCTTCCAACTCCATTCTATGATCCCAAGTGGAAATTTAATGATACAATAGATGTCTGGTCCAGTCTGGTATAAGAGCTGGAATAATCCCTAGACTCAGTTTCCTCTTCTATAACATATTGGACCAAACAAACCCAGCTAGAGATCTTATGATCCTAAGATCTTTTTTTATTAAAAGACAGAGCACTGTCCGCTGTCTTAGTGTGGGCAGAGCACCACGCTAAGAAGTGGGGAAAGCCAAAGGTGAGGTTGGAGATGGTGGCTGCCCTCAGGAGGCTCACAGTCTAGTAAAGGGATCTGATTTATCTGCTATGGTATGTGGTAGAGAAAGCTCTAAGCTGGAAGGCAAAGGAGTGGAAATTTTAAGTCAGCTGTTGGCTAAATGTGTGCCCTGGGGTGAGTTATTCAAGAAGAAGTAGGAAAGACAATAAAAAGAATTAGAAGGAGGAGGAAACATATTATGTACCTGCTAAGTAGGCATTTTACAAATACTATCTTATCTGATCCTCACAGAATCCCTGGGAAGTAGGTGCTGGGATGATCCTCATTGAGCTGAACTGAGTGTCTATAGTTCCTCAAGGCTTGCAAAAAGACACATCTATGTGTATATATACATACATGTGTGTATACATGTGCATATGTCTTGTGTATATGCCTATATACCTGTGAATATATATGTGTGTATGTATACATATACATACCTGTGCATGCATATAGGATTTTTATATACATGAAATATCATTAAAATAGATCCCCCTTGAGGGCAGAGGCTGTTGCATTTACTTTGCATTAGCAGAGCTAAAATAGAACTTTTCTTGCAGTTAATGCTGCATAAAAGTTTATTGACTGCTTGATCCAGAGGGGAGGTGCTCCTATTACACTCATTTTACAGATGAGGAAACCAAGGCCGAGGTGAGCCAAGTGACTTGCCCAGGGTCATCCAGCTGGTAAATGTCTGAGGCAGGATTGGAACTCCGCTCTCCTCAAATCTCAGGCCAGTGCTCTCTCCACCGTATGGCTGGTCCTTTCTCAAGCACCTTCCAGCTTCAAACCAGTGACCCTCAGCACTCATGTGACTTCTGTTATTGGGGTTTCATATCTGTAAAATGAAGGAGTTGGAGCTGATATCCTACAATGGCCTGTCCAGCTGCAAATCTTGTTCAGAGTGTCACACGGGCCAGCTGGGTGACCCAATGCATAGAGCACCAGGCCTGGAGTCAGAAGAGCTGATTTTAAATTTGACCTCAGACACGTCCTAGCTGTGTGACCCTGGGCAAGTCACTTCACCCCCTTTGCCTCATCTGTAAAATGAGCTGGAGACAAAATGGCAAACCCCTCCAGCATCTTTGCCAAGAAAACCCCCAATGGCGTCGCAGAACGTTGGACACAACTGAAATGACTCCACACCAACAGTGTCACCAAACTAGACAGCGGCAGAACCATAAGCAAAGCCCAGGGATCGACAGCCCCCACCCCAAACCTCTTTTTTCTGTTCCCCCCTTCTCATTCTTTCCTGACCCTTCTTGAGCATGTTGAGGAAGGAATCCTTCCTTAGCAAATCCTCACTCCCTGCACTGTGGGACTTCTCCTGACACATCCCTGTGACTGAAGATATTACTGAGCTTCCTCTTGCCTTTCGAGGTCTTTTACTCATACTAATAGTCTCCTCTTCCTCCTCCATCCCTGGCATGTCACCTCTGCTCCAAAGGCTGGGGCCATTTGAAAATATTTCCAGCCCAGGGCACCAAAGAAACTCTTACACACATTTTCAAAAGTTACCAAACCCCGAGACTCGGATAACTCTTTCTTCCTCCTTAACTTGGCCCATGGTGGTGTCTAGGAGCCGGGGCAACATGCCACCCAGTATGCCCAGGCAGCTTCCCGGACTTAAAAGTGGCCCAGATTCTTCAGCTTGGGGAGGATGAGCAATTCTCTGAAATGGGCAACTTTGGCAGCCTGGCAAAGGAGCTGATGGGTATGAGTCCAGGCTTGGGTTCTTTGGTTGGGGTATCTGTCTGGTAGCAGATGCCCTCGGTACTGTGCTGGTGGAGATGACTGCCCATCACTGCCATTAACCTTTATCGAATGAGCTCCTAAGGGTGTCTCCCTGCTTAACTTCCTCCCCCACCCCCACCAAGTACAGTTTCCAAAGGCCAAGCCTGGCAGGGAGCGAGCCGAGGGGGTGTTTAAGGATTCCCAGCAGCTCCGTCCTTCTCCTCCTTTCTCCACCCCAAGCTACAACAAGAGGGGGTTACAGAAAAGTTTGTCTGTTTTCCCATCTCCTGCAGTTTAGATGAGATAATTAGACTCCTAGATGTAGAATCTTTAGAAACGATCAGCCCTTTAAGACTCTTTACCAAGCTTCCTAACTGAGCAGCAGACTTGGGCAAAGCCTGCCACATCCAGAATGGGAATTAGAGGTGTCACAGGGAAACTAGTCCTATCTACTTTCACCACACCAGCCCCCTCTCATTTCATTCTTCAGTGAAAAAAATCCCACCAGCAGCAGTCCATGGCCCATGTTGCTTTCCCTCTTCTCTCTCTCCATGCCCACTACCACCCAGCCTTAGCAGCCACATCAGCCCAGGCCATCCCGGGTGCCAAGAGAAGGGCCAAGGTGGGGGGGGGAGGGGACTGGGCATTCCGCAGCAGACTTGCCAGTAGCCTGGAGACCGGCTTCTGTTTCCCAGCCTGGCCCCTTTTATCTGGGGAACAATAGGGATATACAGGGAAGGCCTTATGTGGCACCCAAGCCCCTGGGCCCTTTGACTCCAGGAATTTTTTAAGTGCTGACCTCGCTCCGTGAGGTCTCTTGGCCATCCAATCCAAAAGGCTGGCTGCTCCAGCTGATTCCTACCCTGCTCTGGGTGGGGGCATCCCAAGCTTTTATTCTGTGCCCCCTCCCCCCAACCCTGAGCTCTTGGGGGAGAACTCTCCTCTCAGAAGCCTGGGCTAGAGAAATCAGAGGATTCTATAATTCGGGGGGGGGGGGGTTGGGGGAGGCTGGAGCTTGGTTAGTGTGGATGGAAGAGTTTTCTAAATGATTTTCCCCTTACCATTCCCCCTTCCCCTTCTCTCCTGGTTTCTCTCATCCACTTTTTCAGAGAAAAAAAATCGATCTATCTTCACAGAGCAAGGGAAAGATTGCTGTATTTTTAATCAGAGAAGGGGGCTCAATTCCCAATTCTGCCTCTTCCTACCTATTCATCGATATCAGACAAATCCTTCTCCTTCTCCAGACCTCAGTTTCCTCATATGGCAAATGAGGAACTTAGCCTAAATGATGTCTCGGCTTCTTTACATCTCTAAATCCTATGCCTTAGAGTCATATTCTAAGGACCTGAAGCAGTCAGGTATTTATTAAGTCCCTGCTATGGCCAGGCACTATAACCTGGTGACAAAGACAAAAACAGAATGGTCCCCGCCCATCAAGTGGTCTCTGCAGTGCCCAAGCACCCATATGATTTTGAGCTGGAAGGGACCATGGCCATGAACAGGCAGGCAGTAGGAAGAAGAGTGTCTGAACCCTCGAGTCTTATTCAGTTGTGTTCAGTTCTTCATGACGCCACGTGGGGTTTTCTTGGCAAAGATACTGGAGTGGTTTGCCATTCTCCATCTCACTTTACAGATGAGGAAACTGAGGCAAACAGGATTCAGGGACTTGTCCAGGGTCACACAGCTAGGAAGTTTCAGAGAGAGCACTTAATAAATGCTTATTGACTGACCCACTGACTGATTTCTGGGTTTTTCCATCTGCCCTGCAGTTGAACTTTTCTCTATGTGTTGTTTCCCACAATTAGAGTGTATGTAATGCTCTAAATAGAAAGCAAGAATTGTCTGGATTTTTCTTTTTGTATCACCAGCATTTAGCACAGTGCCTGACACCTCATAAGCCCTTCATAAAGGCTTTTCCATTCATTTAGTCATTCATTCAGATAGTAAGGGAAGAGTGTGGGTGGTAAGGGGGCTCCAGGGTTCAAATCTGACTCTTTGACCTTGAATCTAATCCTTGTATCTCTCCTCAATCCTCATCTTGATAACAGATCCTAGACTCAAAAATCAAAAGCTGTACATGGCCTTAAAGATCAGTTACTCTAGTTCCCTCATTTAATGGATAGAGAATCTGAGGATCAGAAAAATTATGAGGCTTACTCAAAGTCACATGGCAAGTGATTATTGATGTTAAAACTGGATTCCAGGCCCCGGAAACAACTCTTCTCTCTGCTAACTTCCCCTGCTCCCAGAATCTCTGTGCTGTCTAGAACCCCAACCAGATCTGACAGTCTGCCTTTCCTTTCCCCCGCTTCTGTGTCTCTTCCTTCTTAATTCTTTTTTCAGTACCTTTCCAAGGGACTCTGTAATTTGTGGGTCTGATCCAGCCTGGCATCCACTCAGGGCCCACTCCCCCAAAACACCCATGTAGGAGTGACCAACAGCAAGGCAGCACAGAAGAGAACCACCCTTGGGCTCAGAGGGCCTGAACTCAAGCCTTGCCTAAGACCTCACTGCTGTGACTTGGCACTCATTTAACCTGTCTGGGGCTCAGGCTAGGTCTTACGCTACGACCCCTTCTGTCTCCAAATCCATGATCCTTAAGCTCCGGCTGATGTCAAGAGCTTTGCTTCTTTGCCCCTAAGCTGAATTTTGCAAAGAGATCTTCAGAAAGAGAACTCTTCTCTTCCTTATCTGCCATCAAAGTGCACCCTGGATTGGGAGTTAAGGGCTCTGGGTTTGAATCCTCCTCTTCCTACCTAGGTGATCTGAGGGAATTTATTTCCTTTATCTGAGATTTGGTCTGTAAGTACTTTGGAACCGAAGACCTGCCTCTAAGGCCTTTTCCTTCTGTAGGTCGTGATTCCGAAGGGTGTCCTGGGCACTGTGGAGTCAAACTGGAGGGAAGGTGTACATCTGCTTGAGCCTTTGACAGGTGATGTGTCAGAGTGAACAGAGAACTGGGATTATAATCAGGAGGACCAGGATTTACATCCTGCTTCATGCACCTATATCATACTTCTTGTACCATATGACCCTAGACAAGTCACTTTCCAAACTTCAGTTTCCCCATCTGTAAAATGAATGTGTTGGACTCCATAACTGATCCTTCTAGATCTAGAAACAGGATCCCTCTCTGAGCCTCCTTCCTCATCCATGGAATGAGGGAGGCCGGACAGAATGACCTGAGAGCTCCTCTCCTGCTCTATGGCCCATCCTTCTCTGAGTCTCAGCTTCCTCATCCATAAACCGGCGCTGGCTCTAAATCTACAATTCCATGACCTGGTTCAAGCCTTTATCCCTCTGGAGTCAAATTTTTTAATTTATACCAGATTTCCTGACAATTGCCCATCACTCTGTCAGCAAGCATTTATTAAGCTCCTATTGTGTTACAGGCACTGTCCTAAGTACTAGCTATACAAAGAGGTGAACAGGCCCTGTGCTCAAGAAACTTGCAGTCTATTGGGGGAGACAACTAAATATGCACCGACACGCTATATATATATATACACAGGATAGATAGGAAAGCATGAGTAGTGGGAAGGTGCCAGAATTAAGAGGGATCAGGAAAGGCTTCCTGTGGAAGATGAGATTTGTGTTGGGACTTAAAGGAAGTCAGGATATAGAAATAGGGAAGGAGAGAATTCCAGATATGGAGGACAGCCAGAGAAAATGCCTGGAGCTGAGAGATGGGGTGTCTTGTTTGTGGAACAGTCCGGAGGCCGGTGTCACCGGATCAAAGGATGTATTGTGGGGAGCAAGGTGTAAAAACACTGGGAAGGTGAGGGGGGAGAGGGCAGGTTATAAAGGTCTCTAAACACCAAACTGAGAATTTTTTTAATTGATCCTGGAGGATCCTGAAGGGACTTATTCAATTTCATTGAATAGAAGGATGATGTGGTCAGACCTGTGCTTTAGAAAAATCACTGAATGGAGAATGGACTGAAGTGGGGAGAAACAAGGCAGGCAGCCCCATCAGCAGCTATTGCAATAGTCCAGGCATGACATGATAAAGGTTTACATTAGGCTGGTGGTGGTGTCAAAGGAAAGAAAGTGTATTCAGGAAATGTAAAAGTGAAATCAGAAGCTTAGATGGTGGGGAAGGTAAGGGAGAGATGGTGAGGAATTGAGAATGCCACCTTAGGTTGTGAGCCTGGGGGACCAAGAGGGCAGGATGCCCTCTGCATCTGTAGCAACATTAAGAGTGGGAGATGATTTGGAGAGAGAGAAAATTAGTTCCACTTCGGATATGTTGAATTTAAGGTGTCTACTGGACACACAGTTCAAGGTGTCTGAAAGACAGTTGGAGATGCAAGATTGGAGGTCCACAGAAAGGGGCAGGAAAAGTAGATCTGAGAATTATCAGCATAGAGATGGTAATTAACTCCATGGAAGTTGATGAGATCATCAAGTGAAGAAATACAGAGGGAGAAGAGGGAAGGGCCCTGAAGGGGCACCTATGGTTAGAGGATATGATCTGGAGGAAGATCCAGCAAAGGTGGCAGAGAGGGAATGGTCAAATATGTAGAAGGAGAACCAAGGGAGAGAGGAAAAGAGAGAGACAGAGAGGTTCTGAAACAGTGTCAAAGGCTATAGAGAGGAAAAGGAGAATGAGAATGCAAAAAAAAAAAAACTATTGGATTTGGCAGTTAAGAGATAATCGGGTAACTTTGGAGAGGACAGTCTTGATGGAATGATCAAGTCAGAAGCCTGACTGTAGGGGTTAAGAAGAGAGTCAGAGGAAAAATGGTGCAGCAGCCTAAACTGTCCTCAGGGCAAATGCAAATTCAAACTCCAAAGTCCATTTAAGGAAGGGATTCCATTATTCATCCCAGTAATCTTTCATAGAACTACAGATCTAGAGCTGGGAGGGACCCCAGAAGTCCAACCCTTTCATTGGACACATGGAGAAATTGAGGACTGGAAAGCTCAGAGGCTTAAAGCACTAACAAAAGCTGGAGGGGCTCCCACCTTCAGTTTAGAAATGAGGTCACAGAAGGGCAAGTCAGCTGAAGGAAGAGTCTCTCCGAGAGGAGACCTCGATTAAAATCCTGCCTCTTGAGAGTGTAAGACTTTGAGCCAGTCACCTAAGGCACCTCAATTTCCTCTACACCTCAGTTCATGTCATAAATTCTTAATAAGTAAAGGGGACATATGAACAAGAACACTGAGGGTTCTTGTTACCTTCTATTAACATGGAAACAAGCCCACAGGCAAATAAATAGGAAACATACAAATACATGTATACAAATAGATACTCATATAGTCGATGTAAAGGTGGGGTTGATTGAATACTTATATCAAGTTGCCCGCCCAACTTCAAATGAGTAAAAAGATGGCCTGGTACCTCAAAGAAGTGATAGTAAGCCTCAATCAACCCATTAATAACCTAAGTAGATGATTCTCAACTAATATGGGCTCCAGGAAGCAACCTGATTGGGGCTTGTAAGCTAGACAGCACCAGAAAACCCCCTCCATCCCCTCCAGGCTCACCACAGAACCCAGAAGGGATCATATAGTCAAGGTCTGGTGACATGATTCATCAGGATAAGTGGAAGTTGGGGCATTCTTCATACATATTAAGTATTTAATATACTTAATATATTTAATATAATGAGATATTTATCTCAGTATTTTAAATATAATTAATTATTATATTATATAATGAATATGTTATATATTATATTATAATTAATTAAATATAATAAATATATTAAATAATAAAATAAATAAATATATTTAATATACTGAGAGTGCGTTCTTCATACATATTAAGTCATTTGGGAGCAGGGAGAATGCCAAGTATTGGAGGCATCAAGGAAGGATTTGTTCAAGAGCTCATCCTTGAGATGAGTCAGGAAGGGAGCTTGAACCCCAAGAGGTAGGATGGGAAGGAGGGAATTCCAGACATGTACTATGTAAAGGCAATGTTTGAAATGAAATGGAAAGTCAGGAGGATAGATTGCCTCATTTCTCATATCCCTGATAACTCTTCAAAGATTGTCCACTTCTCTATCAAGCTGGCAGCCAAATCCTAGGGCAGGGCTGGTCCCCTCCCTTCCAGCTAGAGACTGGATGACTATTTGTCAGCAATACCTTAGAAGGGACTCTTTCTAAGGCATACTAAGTGAGAGAAAGGTTGTGATCTTTTATTTGTTAGAGAGAGTCACCACACCAAAAGTGCCCCAACACTTCGAATCGTTTTCATATTTGAGCAAAGAAAGTATATCAATTAATAGGACAGGAAACTGGCATTTATAACAGTGTTGTTCATTTGTTTCATTCATTCATTCATTTCAAAACCCTGTTTGGGGTTTTCTTGGCAGAAATACTGGAGTGGTTTACCATTTCCTTCTCCAGCTCATTTGACAGGTGAGGAAACTGAGGCAAACAGGGTGAAGTCCTTTGCCCAGGGCCACACAGCTAGTGTCTGAGGCTGGATCTGGATCTAGCTCTTCCTTACTCCAAGCCCAGTGCTCTATTCACTGCACTGCCTAGATATAATAACTTATGATAATGACAATAATTCATATGTCATACTGAATACACGTAATCTTCAGATGATATGGAATGGAAAGCTCCCCAAACATAGGGTTTCTAGTGCACAAAGTTCAAACTATGTGGGAATAGGTTGAGATAAATCCAGTCCCTATTGGCCTTGTCATCACTAGTGTTGGCCTGAGGATGCTCACAGTGGACCTACAATGAAAGGATGGGGAGACATCACAGGACTTGTATTACATAGCATTATTTTCACCATTATTCTGTGCATTATTCTGCTAAACATCTGATATCAAAGCATAATAGTAGGCTGGTAACTTGGCCTGGTGCCATTTTTATCTGAACACCATCAAATAAGAACAGGAATTATAACAAGAATAATAATGATTGGCATTTACATAGTGGTATAAGGTTTTCAAAAGCACCTTACACACATGACCACATTAGCTATTCCCCATCACAGCTAGAAAATTGGTAGGACCCTTGTTTTCAGCCCAGAGAGCTCCAAAAAGGGTTGAAAGCAATTGAGTAGATGAAAGAAAAAAGATAAATCTGTGAGGAGAAGCCAGAAGTAGGAAATGCTATTTATTTTCCAACAAAATCTGAGTTCCTTGAGGGCAGAAATGGTTTTGGTTTGAGTCTGTATCACCAGTGTCTGTAACATTGTCTGGGACCCAGAGAGTGCTTAATAAATGCCTATAGATTCATTGGTTGATCCTAAAGAATGGAAGCTTCTTGAGGGCAGGAACGATTTCTTTTTTTTTTCCTCTTTATGCTTCCAATCTCGCTGCAGATGGGAGGAACTTGATGCTTGTCGAATGAATGAATGAATGAATGAATGAATGAATGAATGAATGAACAACCATTACTGGAGGTAATGACCTCCCATGACCACTCATAGGGAATGTTGTAAAGGAAATGTCCTGGGTAGGATTAGTGAGCCAGAGCTCCCTTGAATCTCTTAAATTTTAGGATTATAACAAAGGCAGCCCCAGACCTCCTCCACACCCATTTCTTGATACTACTGTTTTGGGGGCTGGAGTTATAGGATGGCACTTTTTAATCTTCTGACTTGTTAAGCCTGCTTATTAACTTTCTTCCCTGGACCCAATGAAGGTATTAATATTTATAATAATATTTATATTATCATTATATAGTTATATTATTAATATTTATAATAATTGTTACATTTATAATAATGAATAATATTATTTATAATAATAAATAACATGTATTTGATGCTTTAAGGTTTACAAAAACACTTGACACTCAAGGGTGGGGAACCTGTGGCCTTAAGGCCACATGTGGCCCTCTAGGCCCTCAAGTGCTACCCTTCCAAACTGAATCCAAATTTCACAGAAAAAATCCCCTTCAAAAGGCCGCACCCACATGTGGCCTCAAGGCTGCAGGTTCCCTACCCCTAGATCTCATTGGGTCCTCACAACAACATGGGAGATAGGTGCTACTATTACTGCATTTTACAGATGTGATAACTGAGGGTTACTTGGCCAGGGTTACATAGTAAGTGTCTGAGACAGGATTTGAACTCATGTCTTCCTGCCTCCAAGTCCAGCAGTCTCTCCACTAAGAGAGTTTTTCCCTCTGCTGTTTGAATCTAGAATTTCTTACCTCAGCTCACTAAGCATCCCGATCTTTGAGGAGGCTTATGACCAATTTCTTGTAGCCATTTTTTAATACAGAGTTGAAATTTCTAGAAGTCAGGAATCATTTCTTGCAATTAATTAATTTATTGCATTAAAAATGAGAAGGAAACAGTAGAGGCATTTCTGCTGGGGACATCACAGGGAAGAGAAAGTTGAGATAGGATAACAGTCTTATAAAGCACCTTCTATGTGACAGGCACCAAGCGAATCGGCAGGTTACAAATATTTTTATCTCATTTTATCACAACTCTGGGAGATAGGTGTTGTTACTATCCCCATTTTACATAAGGTAAAACTTGAATAGGTAAAGGTTAAGTGACTTGCCCAGAGTCACACATCTAGTAAATGTCTAAGGATAGATTTGATTCAAGTTTCTTGATTCCAAATCATCGTGCCACCCAGCTCCTCCAGACCACTGAGAGTCTGAAGGGTGAGGCATCAAAGTGCCTTGAACAAGCAGTAAGATAAATTCATTTTGAGGGATGGAGAATGGAGGAGAAGAGGCAGGGTGGCCTTCAACCTTTGAGACACAAAGCTTTATGTGTGTGTATGTGTGTGTGTGTGTGTGTTGTTGTTGTTGTTGTTGTTGGGTGATGGAGTAAGGAAGAAAGGAAACAGAGAACCTGGAAATAGCAAGACCCTGGGATGTATCTTGTGGCAGCTGATGGTGCCCCAAGTGGATAGAGCAGAATTGAGCCTAGAGTCAAAACTTCCTGAGTTTGAATCCATCCTCTAGTCATTTAACTGCTCTCTGCCTCAGTTTCCTCAGCTGTAAAATGGAGATACTAACAGCACATACCCTGCCAGGGTTGTTGTGAGGATTAAATGAGATCATGTTTATAACACATTTAGCTCAGTGCCTGGAGGTACCACATAAAAGCTTATTCCCTCCCCCATACACACTCTTCTCCCTCATTCATTTTCATGGCCCCCAAAAAATATGGTTTTGGATGGAGAAACCTTGAGGCCTTACCTCACAGAGCCCCTGACAATTTACTGGAAGATAAAGAAGTTTCATAGATTACAACCAGGCATTGATCAGATACTGGGAATTAAATCAGAAGTCAGTCACATAGATTTGCTGGCTACACTTGAGCATCTTCTCTGATGATCATCTAAACTCCAGCGGGCTCTGTGTTCAAAGACGAGAATGATCCTCAAGAGGCCAGTTAACAAAGAACGGGCCCGCCCTGTGTTTTGCCATAAGAAGTGGTAGTCGAGGCAGAGTCCTCTGGAAATGAAAAACCTGTTCTTGCTATGCAAAGAAATATTTTTAAGAGGAAAAAAAAGCAGCGATGCTGAGAAATGTTTTTCCCTGTGGTCTCCTGATTGATGCAGTAGGCTTTTTCTGCCTTTTTCTTTAGAAGAGTTGTAGGAGAGTCATTAAGCTAAAAGAGCATGGCAAAATCCACTCTTCCCTTGAGGAAGAGGGAATAGCTCCAATGGATACCAGATTGTGGAAGCAAACAGAAGCTTCAGAAGGTGCTGAATTCATCCATACCTGGCAGCTGCCAACATCAATCAAAGGAACACTGAAAGGAATTTTTGACTCTAGGCTCAATCCTGCTCTATCCACTTGGGGCACCATCAGCTGCCACAAGATACGTCCCAGGGTCTTGCTATTTCCAGGTTCCAGCTGAAACCAGGCATCCATTCTCCAGAACATGGAGTTTCCAGCAGATTCTCTGGAGAGTCCATGTGTAATTCCCATTGGATGCTGAGTTGCTGCTGGGGGTGGCCTCCTTGGAGTGACTGTCAGAGCCCAGAGCTATCTCAGACCTGGCTCTTAGCTTTTGATCCACTTTTATAGAGAAAAAGTGCCTGAGTTCCTTCTGTTGTGTCAAAGGCTTTCAAACCTATTCACCAAGGATCTGCAATCTCCTTGGGAACCTTTGGGAGGCAGAAAGCTGGAGCTTGAATGGAATATTCTTGACCCCTTTCTCCCTGGGAAATCCCTCCTTATAGCCTCACTGGGAAAGCTGGAGCCATGGATAGAAATACTACCTCAGATACTTACTAGCTGTGTGACCTTGGGTGAGTCACTTGACCTCCAAGTATCAGTTTCCTCATCTACAAAATGATGATAATAATAACACTACCTCAGAGGGAAGTTGTGAGATAAAATATCTGTAAAGCCCTTGGCAAACCTTAAAGGGCTGTCTAAATGCTTGCTTTTATTATTATTTCTGGTAAAATCCCAGACTGATTTATTTGAAGGAGATCCCCTCGGACAAAAGGCAAATATTATTTATTCTGGTTCTCCTCTTTCTACAGCCAGAAAAGATCGGAGCTGTCTAGTCATAAATCCTTTATATTTTTGCCTTTCCCAAATGAGTAAATTCCTGGAACAAGCTTTCTAATTCTCACTTTCCAGATGTCTGAAATAATTAGAGACCCCATGTGGTATTAGCAGTTTGGCATGAGCCCCTTCTGAATGCCCAAGGGGGAGAGGAAGGATTTCAGGGGACAAGAGCCATGAGGTAAGGATGAGCCTAAAATCCTGGGCACCAGAAAGGAATGCCCAGTTTGCCAGAAGTCACCTAACTTAGTTGCATAGTGGGCTAAAATCACTAGAAGTTATCTTCTATCTAGACTCTAACCAGTCCCTCCCATCTGCCCATCTGTCGGCAAAACTTCTCAGAGAACGGTCCAGCCCAGTCTGTATGTTAACTAAGCTAAAAGACCTCCAGCAGAGAAGGTCAGCTCTGTGTGTGGCCCAGAAGGAGACTGGGTATGGCTTTGTAGCCAGGCTGGGATGGGCTACATGACCTCTCTGCTGTGGTCCAAGCTGAAATTCCAGGAAACATTTCAGAAAGGTGCAAGACAAACAGCTTTCAAGCAGAACTTGGGGGTGGGAGTGGGGAGGGTCTTTTGTAGGCCTCTCTCCAGTGCAACTGCTGCTTGGGTGGTATATGTGACTCTGCCCTCTCAAAGCCACTTTCAGCTTGTGTTTGCATTTATTCATTGGTTCATTCGCTCCTTTGTTCGTTCATTCATTCCACAAACATTTATTAAACGTTTTCTGGTTGCAAAATATCATGTTCTTCTCCCAACCCTAACCCCCAGCTGCTGGTACGTCTCTCTTGGGTAGCCTTGTATCAGTTCTGTTTGTATGTTATATACACTTAAGTTTCTGCATTTCATCTCTACCATTAAATGTAAACTCCTAGGAAGTCCTGTGGATAGAGCGTGGGGTCTGGAATTGGGAAGACCCAAGTTCCAATCTGACCTCAGACACTTACTAACTGTGTGACCCTGGCCAAGTCACTTAACCTCTGGCTTTCCTCATCTATAAAATGGAGTTAATAATAATAAATTAATCATTAATAAATAAGTTAATAATAACCCTCATCTCCCACATTGTTATGAGGATCAAATAAGAAACTAAAATGCTATGCCTATAATGCTATAAAATGCAGTGCCTAGCACATGTTAATCTCTACATAAGTGTTAATTATTATTATTATTATTATTATTATTGTCATTAATGACTGTTATTAGTAATAACTTTGAACTCTTACCCGGCTTCATCATAGCTGGTTGACACCTATCTCCTTTAATTTATTTCTCATGTAGGGAAGTCAGTTCTTCATAGTCCAAGTGAAAAGCCAATTTCTGTGTATACTTCCTGGTCAGACTTCATCTAGACTCTAGATTCTAGAGCATAAGGTTCAATTCTGAGTAGCAACTTACAGGAAGGAGATAGATAAACTGGAGAGTCTACAAGCAATTATTAAGTTCCTAGTGTGTGCTAGTGTTTAGGGGAGGGCAACAAGGATGGTGAAGGGGTCTAGGGTCCATACCCTTTGAGAATCACTTGAAGGAACTGGGCATGGCTGCCCCAAGAAAGAGAAAGTCCAGGGCAACCCTAGCTATATTCAGGCATTCCAAGGGCTCTTTTGGAAGAAGAATTAGGTTTCTTCACCTTGATCCTACAGGCAGGAACCAATGGGTATAAAGAATCAGAATGAAGCTTAGCATCAGGAAGGCCTTCTTAACACTTATATTGATCCTAACGTGGAATGAGTTGCCAGGGGAGGTGGGTGGTTGACCTTCTAGGGAGGTCTTAAATCAGAGGCTGAATGGTTTCGGGGATTCGGGATCCCCTGACTCAGAGGTTCTGTGATTCGCTCTAAGAAGCATTCCTCACTCCCTTAGTCATGATCAGAACTACTAAGAGCTGGCAATATTAATAAACATTCCAAAGTAGAGAGGTCAAATTTTCCTTGAAATGTAGCCTGGCATGGTGCATAAAACATTAGATTTGGAGCCAGCTGGACCAGGGTTCAAATCCCACCTCTGAAGTGTCCTGGCTAAGTAGCTCAGCTTCCTCATCCCTCAGTTTCTTCCTCTATAAAATAGGGCTACCAGCAGTCCTGAACTCCTAGTATTATTGCAAGGATCAGATGAGCTAATATCTTTAACGTGCTTTGCAAATATTAATCATATTAATGTCGATTATAATAGTTCATTTTTGTGGAGAGCTTACAAAGCACTTTACAGAGTGTTTCCAGCAATGCTGTGAGTGTGACTTCCCCTGGGTTACCACAGCTAGTAAGTGTAAGAGCTGGGATTTGAACTCAGGACTTTCTCATTTCCAGAGGAGTGCTCTATTCTCTAAGCCAAACTGCTTCTCCCCTCTCCCATATAGTTTAACTTTATAAGATGCCCTGTCCCTTCATAGAACAATAACCTGTCAGGCAGGTGGTGCAAATGTCTTTTTCCTCATTTCACACATGAGAAAACAGGCTCAGAATGGTCACATCACTTGCCAAAGGTTACAAATCAACATGGCAAAGTTGGGGTTTGAATCTACAATTCCCGCACTCAAGCCCAGTTTCTACCTTTCAAGTTCCCACATCACTTCATCCCTCCTGGGGAGCCCCAGAACGAGTTGGTTTTTCCTTGCTCACAGGATTCAGGACCACAGCTGTCTCCTCCCTTTTCAGCATTTTGGAAGAGAGCTGGCAGGGATGGGATAGTTTAAGAGTGGGGAGGGAAGGGGCCTGGAATGTGGGGCACAGGATCAGTGGGGAATCAAGACCTGCCTGGGCCCCTCATTTACTCCCACCCAAATCCCCACCTCCATTGAGCTGTATCCTGGCTGTGACGGACGGATGAGGCTTTCGCCCCACCACTCCCATTAATGTCAACAGGGGAGAGGCAGCTATGGGCCCCTCCTTGGAGCAGGGCCAACCCCAAAGCAGCAGGTCGCTCCATTCACCAGAGGGGAAAAAGACTCCACAGGTGGCTCTGACGATCTGC
>CM053597.1:236550105-236583364 GCA_028646575.1 Pseudocheirus occidentalis | reverse complement strand
TCAGTTAATTGGTTGGGTTTTTTTAGCTCTGTGAAACTCTGCTTCCAGGGGGGGAAAGCTCTGTTCCAAATCGCTGGAGTTTTCCCAGCTGCCAGAGCTATTAGGGGGGTTTTGCAAGTCCCCCCAGCTTTGGCTTGCTGAAAGCACACCCCAGGACCACCACCCAAGACCATGATCTGGATCCAGGCCGCTCAACGCAAGAGCACTTGACCCTGATCAAGTGATTCAGCCCCCCTGCGGAGTCTGCAGGCCAGGGGCTCTGAAGCAGCCCAGTGGGGGCCGGGGCTGTTCCAGCAGTTCCCCTCCCCCACTGCTTCCTTGCCGGGGTGGGGGAGCAGATTGGCCAAACTGATTTTCCTCCCCCAAATTAACTTTCAGAGTTTTACTTTCAGTTTCACTGACCGTCTAATCTTGGTTTGGTGGATGTGAAGATTCCCTCGGGTGCAATAGATCTTCTCTCAAGTAGACTCAAGTTGTGGCTTGTGAGGCTAGGCTCCTCTTGACCACCCTGGGGCCTGCCTGGCTGCGGCTGTAGTTTTGAGCCGGCCTGCTCTTGGCTCCAGCGTGAGCTGCCCCTCTCCCGTCCCCATTCCTCACGCCTTGGCAGATGTGGAGGTGCTGGAGGTTGTAGATCCTCTCCTCTGTAGACTGGCTGCGGGGCTTGACTCAGCTCAGCCTGGCTCTTTCCCTCACCCCGGGCCTGGTCTCGGCTTCAGGCTGGGCCAGCCTCCACTCCCAGCTGCCGCACTGAGCCCCTGCTGCCCAGCTGCCTTCAGCAAGAGATGTGTTTTCTGTATTTTTGTGAGTCTGAGAGTCCTAGACTCTGTCTGAACTCATATTTTATGGGTGTTTAGGGTGGCGGTGTGGGAGCTTCAGGACCTTGCTGCTTCTACGCCACCATCTTGGCTCCACCCCCAAAATTATGTTTTTAAATGCAGAAAGTAAAATAGAGAAGATGATGAGAAAAATCAATTATGTTGAAATAAACTTGTAATCATTCTTCTGGTGAGTTCATGGACCTCCTAGGGGATATTGGGGAATGGACCACAGATTAAGACCTTTGATTTTAGAGGAAACAGCAAAGAGTCAGAAGTCCTGGGGGCAGAAATCCTTTGAGTCAGGCAGAAGATCAGAGGGTTCAACTCCCAACCTAATCACTGACTACCAGTGTGATCCCGGTCAAGCCACTGCTTCTCTGGACATCAGTTTCATCCTCTCAAATGAATTTGGAATTGGTGACCCCT
The DNA here is from genome assembly GCA_028646575.1 of Pseudocheirus occidentalis. Taxonomy (NCBI): domain Eukaryota; kingdom Metazoa; phylum Chordata; class Mammalia; order Diprotodontia; family Pseudocheiridae; genus Pseudocheirus; species Pseudocheirus occidentalis. The sequence continues at coordinate 236,582,120 of CM053597.1, read as the reverse complement.
GAGGTTTCTTATTTAGCTCTAAATCTTCTGATCTGATAAAGAATCTGGGCATTTTGTGTTACTTCCCAGCATCACTACCCACCCACCCCACCATGCCCAAGCTCACCCAAACCAACGAGCAGACTAAATAAATTTGACTTCTCAGCTGGGTGAGTTGTTGGTACAAGTACTAATCCCACAAGGAATGTCACACATGTCTACAAACCCCAGGGAAAAATCTTGGGGACAAGAACCACTGCTGAGTCTGAACCAGTCTTGTGTTTTGGGACCCTGTCTCCCAACTAAGTGCCCAAGATTATATCATTGATTGCCCTCAGTGACCTAAGAGGGCAGAGAGAATGAAAGGGCTGTGATTGTCCCCCTTTTACAGACCCACCCCCCCAGCAATTCTGAAACTGCTCAATTTGGCCGTCTCTGAGCCAGGGATTATGAATCCCCCAGGGGAATGCCCTGGAAGGGATGCCTCATCTGCATGGCATTACCCAGAATGCTCTCTTGGCACACTAGTGTCTTCCAGCAATGTCCTGCTAGAAATCTGAAAGGTCCAGGTATGGCTGAGGCAAAGGGCCTTTCCTTCACAAGCCCACATCACTTCCCCAAAACCCATGTGCCTAAGTGATGAGGCTGATGAGTATATTAATATTAAACAGTCTCACGGTACCAGAAGACAACTATTAAGCAGGAGCTTGGGGAAGAGAATAAATGTCCCAGCCAAGATTCTGGGACTCCAGGCTTCTTCCAGCTTTAATTGGAAACATGCTGATATGATAATAGGCAGGCAGGCAGTAAGGTTCGCATTCTGTCCAACCCATGCCCAGTGTTGTTGAGAACACTAAGGAGAAAGATAGAAGCCTGTCCTTAAAGTGCTGAGGAGGAAAAATTCAGAGGCAGGGAAAATCCCAAAGAAATCATCCTCTATTAGACTGGAAACTCCTTGAGGGTAGTGGTTTCAGTCACGTTTGCATTCTCCTCAGTACCCAGCACAGTGCAGTCCTCTGCCCAACTTACATGAGGAAAGGAACAAAGAGAGAAGTGAAGACAGGAGATGGCAAAAGGGAAGAAAGGAGAAACAAAGAAAGTAGAAGGTAAGGAGAGAGGGAGGGGAGGGAAAGGGAAGAACGGGAAAGGAAGAATGAAGGAAGGAGAAAGGGAAGGACAGAGCAGTGTGGGAGAAAAGGGATGAAGAGGAAGGAAAGAAAAAATGAGAAAGGGAAAATAAGAGGAAGTGGGATAGCAAAGGGAAGAAGGAAGATGAGGAAAGGGAAGAAGGGAAGAAGGGAAGGAGGGGGGAAGGAAAGAAGGAAGGAAGGAAGGAAGGAAGGAAGGAAGGAAGGAAGGAGGAAAAGGAAGATAAGAGGATGGTGGTGTGGGGAAGGAAGAAGAAAGTGAGGAAAGGGAGGAAGAAGGAATAAGAGGGAAGAAAAAAGAAGATATGAGAAAAGGAAGGAAGAAGGAAGGAAATAGGGAAAATAAAAGGAAGGTGGGGTGGGAAAGGGAGGAAAGGAGGAAGGAAGAAGAAAGGGAAGAAGGCGAAGAAGGAAAGAGAAACAAAGGAAGGGAGAGAAGAGGAGGAAAAGAGAGAGAGAAAGGGAAAGGAAAGAAAGACTAAAGAGAAGGACAGAGGAAGGGGGAAGGAAGGAAGTCAAGGGAAGAAAAGGAGATAGAGACCAGAAGGAGGGAGGAAGGAGAAAGCAGGGAAAGTGAGGCATTGAAGGTTTTCTCACAGGTTACCTAATGAAAACAGTATTTTAAAAAGATTTCCTCTATTTGTAGGTGCAAGGCAAGTTGGCTATATATAAGTATGCATAACTGACCTGAGAAAATGCCACTATTTCTCATATTCTCTCACCAAACTGTCAATATTCAGTGACTGCTTGGACCCTGGCTGATGTGATTCAATGCAACAATTTTCGGGGTGCTTACCATACATCCCTGATCTCCCCTCCTCTGTTTCCCTTGCTTATGTTTTATTTCTGCTCAGTTATTGATCTGGCCTCATATCCTTTTCAATCAATGCATAAAAGCAAACATTTCTCCAGGGCACCCTGTGTGATGTACAGACAATGGTGAGACAGCCCTGCCCTCAAGGAGAACCTCTTCTAACTTTCTTTTAGTCTGCACCATCATACTCCCCTCCATTATTCTGGGGAGATGGGAGTGTTCTCCTAAACTTATTTGGGCCTAGACTTGGCCCATTTAGCAGAATTGAAATAGACAGCGGTGCCTTATTGTCTCTCTCCAGTCCCTCCACCCTGGAGTCTGGCCTGGATAATGGCTTGCTGCTGGGCTCAGTCTGTAACGTCGAGGCTGGACTCTGAATCTCTTCATCATTCCCTCTCTCTCCATGACTTCGTAGCATTTGACATTAACCAGAGCTTGGCATATTTCTGTGCAGGGCTGGGTCCTCCAGAGCTCAGTTCCCTTACCGATCTACATAGCGCTATTTGGTTAACCCAATCATGCAAGATTTATTTGTTTGCCTTGGCTTTCTCTGACCCAAGAGGGCTCATTTTGTATTTCTTTAAAACAGTGCATGTCTCTATCCTTCCTGGCAATCCATGCCTTTGTCTTTGTAAGTCAAAGAAATCACAAAGAATGAAAAACTAACAGGACCTTGGGATGAATTAGCAAGAACACCACTTAGCAAGGTGGCAAGCACTTCCCTCCCAACATGGCCCTTGGTGTGGGGCCTCCTTAACATTCCATATTCCATGTGGGGCTCCCTACTTGGAACTGAGATGTGGAAAAATGGAGAAAAGAGAGAAGGCTTGGTAGAGGGTGTTAAACAGGAACTCTGGTTCTCATTCTCCGTTCTTTGTCTCAGCTAAAGCTCTTGGGTATAACTTCTACCCCTTCCCTTCATTTTGCTTCTCATAGGGAGGGAGGGAGGGAGGGAGGGAGATGAGTTCAGTCATTTTTCAGTCATGTCCCACTCTTCCTGACCCCATTTGGGGGTTTTCTTGGCAGAAACACTGCAGTGGTTTGCCACTTCCTTCTCCAGTTCATTTTACAGATGAGGAAATTGAGGGAAACCAGGTAAAGTGACTTGCCCAGGGCCACACAGCTAGTAAGTATCTGAGGCCAGATTTGAACTCCGGAAGAGGCCTGCTGCCCTATCCATCTCAGTATCTAACTGCCCGCTCTTCATAAGAGCTCCCGTTGTTTTAGCACCTTTGGATTTACAAAGCAGTCCAGGCACCCAGTCCTACTGCCACCCCAACAACCCTGTGAAGTAGGTAGGGCAGATATCATCATTCCCATTTTATAGGTGAGGAAAATGAAGTTCACAGAGTCAATCAACTTTTGGGGGTTCACATGACTAGGAATTGGAAGAAGCCGAGACTGGCATCTCTCCTGTCCTGCTCTGCTTCTCCTACCTGACCCTCCTCTGATCCATCTCAGCTCTGTCTTGGGAGCTTTAATTTATTGTTGGGCTTACTCACTGTATGGATAGGGTGCCCCAAAAGTCACCCTAAGACTTTTGGGATACCCTGCACATAGATTCCACCAACCAATCCTCACAAACATTCTGCGTATTTAGCTAGGTGGTATTATTCCTAATTTACAGATCGGCAGGTACAATTAGATCTGGGAGGCACCTTTGAGGGCTTGCCTGATTCACCTCCCTCATTCTACAGATGTGGAAACTGAGGCCCCAGAGAAATTAAATGGTATCACACAGCTAGTTAGTGGCAAGGCCAGGTCCTGCCTGCTTTAGGCTACAATATCCTCCCTCCCTAGGGTACCACTGCAGAGCCAACCTCCTGGTCATGCCAGTTTCCAACGGTCTTCCCTTCTTCCCTCCCTATTGTCCTTATCCCCTTGTACTGTACCAAAAGTGTACCAAAAGTCTTGGTGCACTTTGAAACTACACCCTGTGTTTATATGTCAGTAGTGTATAAACCGTCAGGCACTGCTTCCACTTTTGTCTTCATTGTCCCCCAGTGACTGGCATGCTGTTGATGCCTAATAAATGTTTGCTGAATTCAATTCCTATACTATATTTTTTCCTGAGACCATATTTTTACATGAGACTACAATCTCATATAATGTGAGAAGTGGGATATTATTATTAATAATAATAATAATAGCTAACATTTATATAGTACTTATTATGCACCAAGTATTGGGCTAAGCATTTTTTCAATTATTGGTCTTCACAAGAACCCTTGAAAATAAGCACTATTATTAGCCCCACTTTACAGATAAGGATTCTTTTTTGTTTGTTTTTGGTTTTTGCATGGCACTTGGGGTTAAGTGACTTGCCCAGGGTCAAACAGCTAGCAAATGTCACATGTCTAAGTCAGGATTTGAATTCCTGACTCCAAGGCTGGTGCTCCATCCATGCTCCACCTAACTGACCCACAAATAAGATTAGTAAGGCTAATAGAGGTCTGTTGTGCCATTCCTCTTACACAAGCAACCCAGTCTCCACAAACCATTTATACCCACCCACCACTGTGCCTTGGGTCAATGACAGATTTGCTGTAGACTGTAGTATTCCATAATTCACATTTTACATGGTATTTTAATATCTGTAAAACACTTTCTTTATAATAACCCCTGCTAGGTGAGCACTATGTTATCATCCTGATCGTAGAAATGAAAAAAACTAATCAACTGGTTGATAAGCTTTTGTTAAGTACCCAGCTGCTCCCTATATAGGTATCCACAGTTTTTTTATCTGGAAAATGAGTGTACTGGACTAGAGGTCATTTACAGGGTCCAAGTCTGTGATTTATATTCATATACTATCTATGTGACTATGGACTTCACCTGCCTATGACTCAGTTTCTTCATATGTAGAATGAGGGCTTTGGACTCAGTGGTTCTCCCACCTCTAGAGTTAAGATCTTACAATCCTGTGACATGAGGTTTTAAATGCTTAATTACTTCCTAGGGGTGAAGATTTTAACTGAAAATAGGAAAAAGCCAGGAGATGGAGATAAGGGGTGAATTCCATGCAGGGGTGGAGGGGTGGTGGGAGGGTGGGCGGGTGGGGAACAAGAGGGAAAATGCTCAGATTTAGGAGATTAACTGTCTTGTGTAAGGATAAGGAAGGAGATCAGTGTCACTGGATGGTAGAACAGAGGGGAGGAAGGTGTAAGAAGATCAGGAAGCTCAGAAGGGGCTGGGTCATGAAGGGCTTTAAAAATCAAACAGGTGGTTTTATATTTGATCCTGAAGGTGATCAGGAGTAACTAGAGTTTATCAGATGGAGAAGTGATATGGTCACACTCACAGTTTAAGAAGACTCTGATGCTGATAGGAAAGTAGACTGAAGTAGAGAGATGCTTGATACAGGCATGCCCATTACATGGCTATTGTAACAGCCCTGGTATGAGGTGATAGGAACCTGCATCATCCGGATGGCGGTGCCACAGGAGAGAAGCGGGCATTTTCAAGAGATGCTGCAAAGGTGAAATCCTCAGGCCTTTGCAACAGACTGGATCTGGTGGGAGGGGGAACAGTGAAAGAGAGTGAGGAGTCCAGGATAACTCCTAGGCTAGAAGCCTGAGGACTGGGTGAATGATGGTGCTCTCCACACTGATGGGGAAGGTAGTAAGAGAGGAGATTTTGGCAAGGAAAGTTCCATTTTTGGACATGTTGAATTTAAGATGTCTATAGGACGGACATCCTTGAGCAGCTAGGTAGCACAGGGAGCATCATGCCAGGCCTGAAGTCAAGAAGACTCATTTCCCTGAGTTCAAATCTGGCCTCCGACACTTAGAAGCTGTGTGACCCTGGACAATTTCTTTCTCTTTCTTTCTTCCTTTCTTCCTTTCTTCCTCCCTCCCTCCCTTCCTTCCTTCCTTCCTTCCTTCCTTCCTTCCTTCCTTCCTTCCTTCCTTCTTTCCTTCTTTCCTTCCTTCCTTCTTCTTTCTTTCTATCCATCTGTCCATCCATCTCTTCAATTTATTTATTTATTTTAACATTCTGTTCTTTAAACTTTGAGTTCCAAATTATCTCCTTCCTGCCCCCCCACCCATTAAGAAAGCAAGCAATATTCTATCAATTATATATGTAGTCATGCAAAACATTTCCATATTAGCCAGGTTGCATTGGTCACAATGTGGCCAACCTTGTAATGGGGCTCTTCAGATTTCTGATAGATTGTAAACTCATACTTCAATCAACAATCCACTGATATTTTTTAAGTGCCTACTCTGTCCCAGGCCCAGGACTAGCTGCAGAAATGGAGACATTTATATTCCTCCTAAACTTGAAGACCTTCAAGTCAGGTAGAACCTGCTCTGTACTGGCCTTGGAGAACCTACATGGACATCACAACGAGCCACCTGGCTGCCTTTCATTTTACAGATAAGGAAACTGAGGCCCAGAGAGGTCAGTTGATTGTCCAGGGTCACAAAGGTCACTCCAGCTGGCTTCCCCCTGCACCACATGGCCTCCACAGCTTTGTCTCCCTTTTCCAAACCGGCGTTATACTCAAATTGGCATCCCCACTTTCTCAGGGCTGGGATGTTTCTCACGATCTTTGTTTCCTTTTCTGATGCTTTTGCGCCATCCTCCTACTATTATCTCCATCCCTTTCTCTCTCTCCACACCCAACTTTGCCAAACAGCCCCCACTCCTCTGCCAATCTCAAGATAGCACTTTCAGTTTCCCTGATCATTCATTCATTGGAATGGATCATCTGTTCATGGCCCTCTGCTTTGTTTCTGGTAAACCAGAGAAGCAGGTGAGTTGGGTGTGTACAAAGGATCCTTATGGAACCATAGTCATGTATCCAATCAAAAACCAGGATTTTCTGCAGGAGGGAGGAAAGGAGGGAAGGACACCCTGAGAACACAACCTACCAACTACTGGCCTGGAAGCAGACTGACTTTCACATAATGCTTCTGGAACCAGACCCTTCAAACCTTTTTTTTTCTTTTTTTTAACCCTGGGTACATTTTATATCTGTTTTGGCTCACGTTATATACCTAAATGATCATGGGGATATCCAGGTCCAAGGTTTGCCAAATGGATGATGAAAGCTGGGCCAGCAATCTAGTCTATAGTCAACCTCAAAGACAATTTAACCCTCTGTTGGCCTCAGTTTCCTGGGGTTTAGACCAGATGGCCTCTGAGGTCATAGGGTTATAGACATGAAGCCAGAAGGAACCTCAGAGGCCAACCAGTCTAAATCTATCTGAGGTCCAAATATGTAATTCCCCTCTAAGGCTGGCAATATTATCTATAAAGGCATTACCCATAAAAAACAGACCCATCCAGAGGAGGCAGGACAGCCAAAGAGGCCCAGAGATGGTAAGGGAAGGAAGAACCTCTTCCTTACTAGTGTTCTTATTCTCTTACCGATACTGCTTCAGCAATCAAGTGCTTGTTATTGAAAAACCTTCAGGTACTGATTCCCATCTCTCTGTCTTTGCCTATTTCCCCTTATTCTCCCTCCAAGGAAACTAACCTACTTACTAATCCATCTCCCACCTCCATTCCTTTGCTGAGGCTGTGCCTCCTGTGTGGAATGTTCTTCTTTCCTCACCTCTACCCCTTAGAATCTCTAGCTCAAGGATTATCCTCATCCTCTCAATGGCTAGCATGCTTCTCTCCCACTCCCAAAAAGATTACTTTGCATTTCCGAGTTTTGGGGTTTTTTTATTTACATGTGTACATGTTTAGAACCTAAGATCTTTTAAAGCAGAGCTGGCTTCATTTTTGTCTTAAATCCCCCATGCCTAACACAGAGCTTGGCATACAGGAGTTGCTCAATAATTTCTTATAGACTTCAAAGTCAGAACTTTTTCCTCCAGGCCATTCATATGTATCAGACCTTAGGCATCTGAATGAATGAATGATTAATGAACTAATGAACAAATGAATAAGAGGAAAATCATTTATTAAGTGCCTACTACTATTACCCATATGTTCCAGACATTAAGCTAAGCTCTGAGGATACAACTTCCAGAAATCCTCAAAAAAAACTTACATTCTTTTCAAAGTAAATTTAAATTTATCTTTGTTTTCGTATTTTCTACATTACCCTAGATATCCCTCCCTTCTCTCTCATCCAAAGGGCCATCCTTGAGAACAAAGAATTTTTCAAAAGAGAGGATTTTTTTTAAAAAGGTTCAGCAGAAACAACCAACACATTGAAAGAGTCTGACATTGTACATAATATTTGAAATCCAGGAGTCCCTGAGATGTGCAAAGCTGTGAATGGTCAAGGTTAGATGCGAGAGCAACCTGCCCGAGTTTCTTCTTTGGAAACAATCTTGGTCATTAATTACTTTGTGGTTGTTCTTTTATACACTATGCAGTTTTAGTCACTGTGTATGCTGTTTTCCTGGTTCTGCCTATTTTATTTTGTGTAAGTTCATGTAAGTCTTCCTCTGACTCCAAATTCTTCCTATTCACCATTTTTTACATCTCAGTAACATTCTATCCCATTCATGACCACAGTTAGGTTAGTCATTCTCCAATCATTGGATGCTACTATGATTCCAGGTCTTGGCTACTGCTAAAACTGCTGCTATAAACATAAAGCCTTGCTTTTCTGCCACTGATCCCCTTGGAATTTATTTCTAACAATAAAATCTCTGGGTCAAGGGATATGGAGATTTTAATCACTGTCTTCATGTAATTCCAACTTGTTTTCCAAGACATTTGGACCACTTCACAAGGAGACAATGGGAAAAATGGTGGTCAGAGAAGGATATTTTGATCTAGGGGAACCTAGATCAAATTGGTGGGGAACCTATGACCTTGAGGTCACATGTGGCCCTCTAGGTTCTTAAGTGAAACCCTTTGACTGAATCCAGACTTCACAGAACAAATCTCCTTCATAAAAGGATTTGCTCTGTAAAACTTGGACTTAGTCAAAAGGTCACACCCAAAGTCCTAGAAGGCCTACTGACCTTGAGGCTCCAGGTTCCCTATCCCGGTCTAGGGAATCACAAGCCCATGATAAACGGAACTATAGGACACTCAAATGACATATGTTTTCCAGAAATATTAACATTGCATTGATGATTGTGCCTTGAGCAAGAGGTGGAAAGGGAGTATGGGGAAGACTGATGTGTGTGTGTGTGTGTGTGTGTGTGTGTGTTGTAGCAGAAGCATGGTATGATCTGGCCCCAACTGCATATGGTAAACTAGGTCAGTATCCATTCATTCATCACCAATTCAGAAGTCTCAGCCCCAGGGAAAGAGTAAGAAAGTTGAATGGCTCACCTTCCTCAGGAATTGGCATGCTTTTCAATGGAGTCACCTTGGGGATCTGGATATTTGCTGGAAAGTTACTAATGCTCAAAAGATTTCTGGGCTCCTGTTTGAGAACCATTGGTAGAACCAAGTTGCACACCAAGCAAGATAACGGATCTCATTCCTTTAGAGTTGTAGATTGATTCTGGAGGGTATTTTGTTGTTGTTTTTTACTAGAAGCATTGATCCCCACCCCCATCTCCTTCACCTACTTACCTCTCAATGACTTCTGCCTTTATATAAAAATTAAATATTCCATTTAAAGGAGGAGGATTTGATCCATCATGAAGTTTTTTTTAAGAAAATTATGATATAAGCTCTGAACAAAATTCCCAGATTTCTCTCCCAAAATGCCAAGATTCTGTTCATTTCGTCAGTGTGGGGGGTGGTCTCTCCACTGACCCATATCAAAAAAGTTCCTACAACTTTGAGGGGTGTAATGATTGGATAATTCATCACCCTGTGGCCAACTCAATAACAAGCCTGGCCCCTTTTGGCCAGAACCATCCTAACCACCCTTCTTCACACCTACTAATACCACCACCCACCACCATCCCATCACCATCCCCTTCGGCCATGGAGCAGCAGGACGGTCAACGCTGAGAACTGGTGACCAGGTATGTTTGGAAACCCACCCAAGAGTTTGTCATAAAATGTAGAATGGAGTTTGAGTCTGCAGAGTTTAGTGAATTTAGTATTTGATTTGAGTAACTGTGTAGAAGCAGAGGGAATGATTAATGAAGGACCCAAATGTATGAAAGAGAGTATTCAGTTTTGACTAAGTGATTAGTAGTGAGAGTCAGAGACAGAGAGATGGGCTGGATGTCTGAATCTAAGTCCCTGGGCAACATGAAGATATATTTCAAGACTTCAGAGGAGGAGTCCTCCTGTCCATTCTGCTTTCCAAGGGACTGAATGCATCTTGGGCTGTAGTTTCCTGAGGAGAGCGTGTTTTGGAGTGGAGCTGGAGAAAGAGGCTATAGGACTCTGGGTTCTGGTGCCAGTCTCCATGAAGAGGTAGAAGTATTCAAAGAACCATGAAGATAAGCCCCAGAACAAGGTTCCTTAAGAGTTTGTTTGTCATTACTGGTTTGTATGATGGTTCTAGGGAAGCCTATGGACCCTTCTCAGTATCATAGTCTTAAACGAATAGGATTACTAAGAAAACCAATTATATCAAAGTGTTTTTTAAAGCTCACAGACCCTTTGGAACTCAAAATCTTGTAAAAACAAATGCTAAAAATTTTCTTGACGTGTAACTAGGGGAAAAAATTAGATCTTATTAAAGTTCACAGGCCCTAGGTTAAGAAGGTCTGCTAGGTCTTGGATAATCATCATCCTGACACCCTAGGATTGTTGGGGAAGGGAAACGGCAGCATGAGCAGACACAGTATTTGTGAATGGGTCTTCATTGAGAAAAGCCATAGATTGGTATGTCTATAGGCCTTTTATCATTCCTAGACCCTTCCAACATCCAGTGCAGAGGAGGAAGAGTTATAAAAGCTGATATTCACACACTGTTTTACCTTGTGCTATACAAGGTGCTTTACAGGCTTGTAGACTTAGAACTACAAGGAACCCCAAAATTTGTTTTAAATAAATGTGAGAACAGAGTGGGAACTCTCCCCACTGGGGCAGCTGAGAATTCATCTGCTCCTTCACCTGTGGGGCAGTTTTTGTCTATAGCCTTCCCTAAAGCCTGTGAAAAGGGTTTACCCAGGGCCCCCCAGGTCTTCCCCTGCTTTCCTCCCAATGCTCTGGCTACCACACAAGATATATGATACCATGCAAAGAAAAATGGAGACCAGGCCCTTCCTCAAAGGAGTCCCAGCATCTGTTAGCCCTCACTCACAACTACATATTAACTTCACCAGCATGCCCTCCTTCTGTAGTCATAATGTGAAAAGGAGATTGACTAAGAGTGGTAGGGATCTGGTCTATCTATCCATGCACAATGATAGTACGAATCCTCCTTCAGACTCTAGCTATATGACCCTGGACATGTCACTTCATTTGTCTCAGCTTCCATCTCTTTATCAGTAAGATGGGAGTAGCTGGAGTACTTACTACATGGGCTGTTAAGGGGCAGGTTGTACACAGAACCCTGGGTCTGAAGTCAGGAAGAGCTGTCTTCTTGAATTCAAATCTGGCCTCAAACACTTGCTAGCTGTGTGACGGTGAGCAAGTCACTTAACCCCTACTTGCCTCAGTTTTCTCATCTGTAAAATGAGCTACAGAAGAAAATGGTATCTTTACCAAGAAAACTCCAAATTGGGTCATGAAGAGTTGGACATAACTCAACAGCAACATGGGGTTGTTATGAGGAACCAAATGACATACCATTTGAAATGCTTTGCCAGTCTCAGTGTTATTTGCATTTTATTCTTAGCAGGTGATACAAGGAAATGACAATATTTTAAAAACTGAAAACACAGAAACCACTTCAGGCAACAAAAACAAACCCAACATTTTCTCTCTTGCCACTGTAAACGTTCATCTCTCTAGGTCTCAGTTTCCTCATCTGTAAAACAAAGGTGTTGGGGGAGATCTTGAAGCTTCTTTCCAGTTGTAAACATAACACTAGCAATAGCTGGTATTTGTATAGCACTTTAAGGTTTGCAAAACGCTTAACAAGTATTGCCTTTTAGTTCGTATTTTTACTCCCATTTTACAGATGAGGAATCAGACTGGTTGAGTGACTTTCCTGGGCTCACCCAGATAGTAAATACCTTAGGTGGGATTTAAACTCAGGTCTTCCTGCTTCTAGGCCCAACACTTTGCCACCTGGCTTCCTTTATTATTCTCTGCTATCAGAGACGTGGCAGCCATGAAGGAAGAGGATAGAAGATCATGAACAGTATTGGCTCATAAAATGGTGAAGGACATTGGAAGGGAGCAGTGAGTCTTTAGAAAGTTTGGCATGATGCCTACTTAAATTAGATCATCCCAAGAGCATTTGACTGTGAGATGAGGAGTCATTGGCCTATCCTATTAGCCATCCCTCATTCATTTCCTTCATTTTGCTCTCTAGAGGGCTGGGTAGAAGTCACATTGCATCAGCACCCACCTTACCCACCTGTTTTGTTTTAAACCAACAGGTAGATCCTACCAATTCTACATATCACCTGCTAGGCACTTAGGAGCTCTGCCTCTCCTAAGCATGGGGACCCAGGCTGGGACCAGAGAGTGGTCAAGGAGAGCCATTAGAGAGGTCCCCTACCTGTCACCCACTGGTTTCCAAAGAGTTTATGACCAAACTCCCCAAGAGGAAGTTCTCATCTACATCTTCACATCCCCAGCAACCAGCAGAGTGCCTTCTATACAGTAGGTGCCTAATAGATGCTTGTTGATAGTAAATTCTCAATCATCTGTCAAACGAGTGCCAAGAGGACCTCATATTCTCTAGTGAAGAGCTTTTCAATTATTCCCCATTTGGGATTCTTCTCATCACCAAGGGCTTCTTCTGACTTGGTTCCCTGCCTGACAATTTGGTTTCCATTAGCAAGACTGCATTTGGGGTCCGTATAAATGCCCACCCTCTCCATCTCAAGAGTAAAGGGAGAGAGTATCTGTATTCTAATGTCAGTGAACATCTGGCAATCCTGAAGCCTCAGCATTTGTTCAACACGTGTGCTAGCCCAGGGCCCCCCGGCCTCTCTCTCTTCCCTCTAGTCCTTTTCTGCCTTCCCTGCTCCCACTGAAAGCTGAGCTAACTAGAAATAAGGAAAGTATTGGGAAGAATCATGTTGAAAAAAGCCAATCCCCATGGCATTTCTGATCATGAGAGATGTCCTCCCATCCCAAAACCTTTCCTCCGCTCTGCGTCCTGCACACATCCATTCTACCCTCCTGATAGCAGAGACCCTCACTCTCTTCAGTCTTGAGGGTTCAGTCCACTTGTGATTGTGCCCCCAAAGTGTTATTACAGTTCTGATGAATAAGTAAAGTGACCAAAGGAAGAAGATAAGAATATCCCACCCTGACTTCATTGCAGAATACATAATGATGGGTGTGCCAGACTGTGCATAACATTAAGCGTTGTGCTGCTACTTATTTTGGCTCAATTAAAAAACTCTTTAAACTGAGAAATAACTCTCTTGGAAGGGGAAGAATACATTTGAAAATCAAAGTGATATAAAAAGAGAAATCAAATATTTCTTTTATAAAAACAGTTTTAGGATTATCAGACCTTAAACTGGACAGGTTCTTGGGGAATATCTATTAGTAGTTCATTGCCTTTATTTCATAAATGGGGGAAGTGAGGTGCAGAGAAGGAATATGAACTTGGGGTGTTCGACTTAGAGCCGAAAAGCCATAGTGTGGAGGAGGAACAAACACATGGGATAGATCCAAAGAACCAAGAGAAAAGTCATAAGATTCATAGACCAAGAATTAGAAGGGACTTCAAGGCCATGTAGTCCAACTAGGTCATTTTACAGAAGAGGAAACTGAGGCCTAGAGGGGTAATACGATTTATCCAGGGCCACACAGATAAGAAATCGAATCTCTGACGCCAAATCCAAGTCTTTTTCCATAACACTATGTATAAAATGGCTTCTTGGTGGTGCAGTGGATAGAGCGTCAAGTCTGGAGTCAGGAAGACTCATCTTCCTGAGTTCAAATCCAACCTCAGACACTTACTCGCTGTGTAACCCTGAGCATGTCACTTTCACCCTGTCTGCCTCAGTTTTCTCATCTGCAAAATGAGCTGGAGAAGGAAATGGTAAAAACCACTCCAGTATCTCTGCAAATGAAACCCAGAATGGAGTCACTAAGAGTCAGCCACGAAGGACCGACACCAATAAGGCTATAGACCCTTCCTGTCCACAAAAGCAAACTCTAATGGGTGCCCTGAACCACAGAGAAATCTACGCAGGCACCACCCTGGATCACAGAGGTTTTCAGTAGAAGCCAATGCGGCCCACCCTCACACTCCTTATTCTGAGATCATTCCGTTGACAACCCAGTCCTAAGCGGGAAAGGAAGGCTTGACAGGTCCATAATGTTAATGGAATACATTTGAAAGATGTTAAACAAAGTGTCCTGGCAAGGCAGGCCAAGAAGGAGAAGAGCAATGAGAAAGCCAGATTTTGGTGCTGAGGCCCCTACCTTCAGGATCTCAGTATTCAAAGGAGGTGCTGGAAAGAATCTGTGGAGACCCCCATGGGCATTCATGACTCAGACCCTGGAAGGCCTGAGATAAAGTACATTAGCCCTGTCAGTCTCATCAGCAGATGACTTTCCTAAGCCTTGAATGTTTATTGAGAGTACTGAGACAAGCCTATTCATCTTTTCCCCTATAAATATGCTATCTTGGAGCACCAGGGCCTCACACTGAGGTCTCCATAGCAACTTGTTCCAAGTTCTTTGGCTCTGAAATTAGGAGGCTGAGCTTTCCCGGGCAGAGTCCAAATGAGAATCAGTGTGGTACCATGGAAAGACACCTGAGTTTGGAGTCTCTGCCCTAACGTGTAATATCTGGGTGGCTTCAGGAATGTTACAGAAGAAAGAACAGTCTCAAAGCTCAAGGAAATCCTAGCTCTGGCCCAGGGGTTGTAACCCTTTTTGTGTCCTAGACATAGTATGGTAAAACCTATGAACCCCTTCTCAGGAAAATGCTTTATTGCCTACATTCATCATTTAAGGGAATGTTGCATTTCACTTAGAAGTTATTGAAAATACAGACATGTGAGTTTTTCTGTACCTGAATTCTCTCCTAGACCCCAGGTTAAAAATCCCTGATTTGGAGTTAGAAGTGACCTAAACTAAGGGACCTCAGAGGCCATCTAGAGTAATTGCCTCATTTTACAGGGGGAGGGGGGGAATGAGACCTAGGGTAATCATAAGATCATAGGTGCTCAAATGCCAGCCAGACCAGTTCCTTCATTTTATAAAAGGAGAAACAGGCAAGGGGAGTAAAATTCCTTAGTCAATACTTGATACATGCCCCACAGTCCTGCAGGATAGACTCCAAGAATCAAAAGAAAAGAGCCTAGATCTGGAGCAGCAAGGAATCTCTTCAAAGGCCATGTAGGGCAACCCCCTTAGTTTACAGGTAAGGAAACTAAGGCCCAGGGAGTGATTGATTTGTCCAAGATCATATAAGTAGTAAAGGAAATACAGGGTCCCATGAGATGCGCCTCAGTCTCCTCATCTGTATCAGATTGGACTAGACCTCCAAGGTACAGTCTATGGTCCTCCTTATTTCTAACCAGAGCTTATATTCCTGTAACCCTATGAGGCTTACAAAGCACTTTCCATACAGCACCTCCATGCTATGATAAGTTTTTGTTTTTATTTCCTTGCCCATTTTATAGATGAGGAAGTGGTGCAGTGACTTGCCCAAGGTCACATAACTGATAGGGGTCAGAGCTAGAATTCTAGCCTATTTCTCACTATATCACCCTGCCTCACCACAAGGCTAGGCTAACCTCATAAAAGATGGTGAAGGAGAGTGGCGTTGTGGATAGAAAGATTCATCTTCCTGACTTCAAACTCCCCCTCAATCACTTACTAGCTGTGTGACCCTGGGCAAGTCATTTAACCATGTTTACCTCAGTTTCCTCAGCTGTAAATTGAGCTAGAGAAGGAAATAGCAAATCACTCCAGTATCTTTGCCAAGAAAACCTCCAATGGGGTCAGGAAGAGTTGGGCACAACTGAACAAGAAAAAGAGAATGAGGTGCATAAAGTGATAGGAAAAGTAAAAAAGAAGAGTTTGGGGACACTGCTAAGAATTCGAGAAGGTGCTGATCATTTTCATTACAAGCCACACCTTGATGGCGTTCCAATGGGGAATTCCAGTAGGGCATGGAGCTGACCTCCCCCAACACTTTCCTATGGGTGAAACCAGGTTAAAGTGCACATCAAAGGCTGTATTGAATAAGAAAAGAAATCTCCAAAAGGCAATAAGTAGAGAGTTTAAAATGGAGAGGGTTTTTTCCCCCTTTTGTGTCTCCTGGGTGGGCGACGGAAGAGGAGCAGGGTTTAGGTTAACTTATGTAAAAAAAAAGTCTGCTCCTTCCATTCACTTTTTTAATTTTAAAAAGTGTCAGTTGGTGTCTTGTTTTTACATCATGTTAATATCCAAATATATTTTTCACCCCTCTGCTACCCAAGGATCTTTCCCTTGTATAAAGTTGTTTTTTTTTTAATAAGAAAAAAATCAGCCTAACCAACACTTTGATCAGGTATGACAGTACCTATGCAAATAATATTCCACACCCATAGCCCCCCACCAATGCAAACAACTTGTATTATTTTTCGTCCCTTCTCCAGTACTGATTGGCAGACATGTATTTTGTACCTCGTAGGGGCACAGCATGGTATAGATGAGACACAATCTCTGCTCTCCTGAAACCACCCACAGTGGCTAGAGGGAAGGGTAGAAGTTGGCACCACGGCAAGCCTGGGGACAAAACCCCAGCTCAGATGAGCGCTATCTAGGAAATCTTAGGCAAGCTGCTTGTCTTGGACACGCATCTGTGAAAAAGGGGAAATCTCCTTGAGGGAGATGTATCAACTTCAAAAAATGGGAGCCCCACCCAAGACTTCTCCTCCATTACCTTCTCTTGGCATGGAGGTAAGCCTGACTGCTTATAGACCTCTTGCAGACCTAGCCAATTTTATTTTCACGTCTGTGAAACGAGTGCACTGGTGCACCAGGGGTTCCTTTGGGCTCTATGTCCTGGGCTTCAGGTCCTCATTCCCCTCTCCCCCTACCCCCCAACCATGCAGAAGAGCCACAAGCCCCAGGTTCTTCTCACTTTGTTTCTCTGCAGGAGGGCCCTCTGCCTCCAGGTACGGCCTTTTAGTTTTAATTGTCTCCAGCCCTCTCCTAAATATCTCCAGCTGCTCTGAGCCACTCCTCCCAAGAGCTTCCTGGCTCTGCTGTCTTGAGGCCATTGTGGGAAGCAGGGGAAAACCGAGGGCCACACACAGTGGCTAAAAGTGTGGGACAAGACCTGGGCATAGAGTCAAGGGGATTTGGATTCAAATCCTGGTATTTACAGGTAGTGAGCCTCAGTTTCCCCATCTACAAAATGTAGATGCCTACTCATGTAATCTTAGGGAAGGCATTACCTTAATAATCCTCAGTTTCCTGTTTTGTAAAATTCAGGGTTTGGGGCCAGGTGGCCACTGAGGTCCTTTCCAGCTCCAGAGCTCTAGGTTTTCCCCTTTTAATTTTTCATTCTTCAACCAGAAAGGGCTATCCAAGCTGAGACTGAGCAGCCAGACTAAACCTGATCTGATGCTCATAAGGAAATGCCCTTCTCACCGAAAGCTAGTGGATCATGTTCCCTTCAGCCCCACACCTAAGGCAGATGGGTAAACTGGCTGGTAAACCTTGAGCTAAGGGCATCTTCAAAGTTGCTTAAACTCCCTTTGCTTGCCCAGGGTCAGTAAAGTTGCAGAGGGTGTTTCTGATTTCTAGTAAAATCCGAGGTCACACTGGGTGTTCTCTAGGGTCCCTTACAGACTAAGATTCTGCATTTCTGCATAACACAAAAGTAAAGACTGGACTTTGAGGAGAGAGAGAATGAATTTTGGAGTCAAGGAGGATCGGATCTCAGGAAAACTCTTCCCCAGAGGACTTCAACTCAGGTGGTTTTTAGTTGTTTAAAGAACCTTAGAAGACATCTAGTCCATCCCCCTCTTTTACAGATGAGAAAACTAGGCCCAGAGAGGCTTTGCCCAAAGTTACACAGTAAATGGCAAGGCTGGGGTTCAAGTCCAGATCCTGGTTCTAAACCCTGTGACCTTTCCATCAAACCAGGTGGAGGAAAGTTGCTCCTGCTCCTTCAGATAAGTCATGTCAGGTCTTCTATGCTTGTTGATTCCTATATGTCCAAAGCATTTATTTCCTGCCACATACATTTATATTAGAATATAAGCTCCTTGAGAGCAGGGGTCATTTTTGTTGATAATGAGTCTTATCAGCCGCATCTAACTCTCTGTGACCCCTTTCAGGGTTTTCTTGGCAATTTTTGTATTGTCAGAGCTTGGTGCCTTGGTGCCTAATAACTGTTTAATTGACTTTTTATCGTATTATATTTAATCCAAAATTACATGTTATTCTATGTTATTCCCCTAATTGTATCTGGGTGCTAGTCTTCTTTCTCTGTTAGGTACAAAACTCCTGTAGTTTGATCATTTTCATTACTACAAGAGTTTTACTCTTGACCAGGAGTCAGGGCTATGGTAGAGTGGTCCTTGAGAGTTGATTACTAAATTTTCACTGTGAGCATTTGCAACTAGGACATTGACAAACGCTACCAATCAAGTTCTGATTCATTGTTTGTTTGATTAGCTAAACTTGAGAAAGTGATGGAGAAAGTGTTAGTAACAGATTAAATTTACAAGCGTCAAAGGCATTTTCAGGGGTCGTTAAAGTTTCCCAGAACCTTCCCCTCCCCCCCCCCAGCCCTGTCCACTGACACAGTTCCCAGGCATTTATTAAGCATCTTACTGTCTGTGCCCAGTATGATGATGAGAGCTGGATTCTTTCTGTCTTGTCCTAGAGGGCTCTCGCCATTGCTTTTCTGTTTAAGCTATTTGGGGATGAGGGGGCTTAGAAGTTCCACAAAAGAAACAAACTAGGCAATGCTCCCCAAACAAAGGCTTTTTCAAAAAAAATTTAGCACATTCAAATGAAGGAAAAGCATTTCAACTTCAGACACTGATCAGTTCCTAACTAACTTAGAACTGAGAGAGACTCAGGTGGCATCTTCTCAAACCTCCTAATTTTAGACAGAAGGAAAACGAAGAATCTGGAGAATAAGAGACTTGAGTGACTTGCCCAGGGTCACACAAGTACTAAGTAACAGAACAAAGTTTCGTTTCCAAGTCTTCTTACTCCAGATCCAGCATTCATTCCCCTGGGTCATGTGACTTGCCAGCCTCACACAGCAGATAAGCATCTCCAACTGATGTTAAACCCAAGGTCCAGTGTCATTCCTTCTCCTGTATCTTCAAAGTATTAACCCAGTTTTTAACTCACAGTTGTTCAACTAGTTGTGTCCAACTCTTTCCTCACACCATTTGGGTTTTCATGGCAAGGATACCAAAGTAGTTTGCCAGTTCTTTCTCCCGTTCATTTTACAAATGAGGAAACTGAGGCAAATGGTGAATTGAATTGCCCAGGGTCACACAACTAGTAAGTGTCTGAATTTGAACTCAGATCTTCCAGACTCTAGATCAATTTCCTGGAGCGTGGAGAGGTTAAGTGATTTGCCCAGGATCACAGTGCCAATCCATCATCCTTTACTAGTTGACTGTTTCTAAATTCCTAGGCACTAGTGAGAGATGAGAAAGGGGGAGAGAGGACCCCTGTCCTTCCAGTCCTTCCCCTGCCCTGTTTCAGACCCCACCAACGCTGCGCCCTGCAGGGCCAACCTGCTTTCAGTTTGTACACATCTTTTCCACCACACACCAAACTGTAACCAGCCTTTATCCGCTCATCTGGGTCCCCGTTTCAAGATAGAACACAAGAAGGGTTTTTTGGTTTTGTTGCTTTTATCTGCCAAAGGAGATACCTTGAAAAGCTAGCGAGTGTGCTCCTGGCACCACGTTCCTTGGAAGGCTGCCGCTTGGGCACCTCACCTTACTGACTGTAGGCATTTCACAGCCATGCCTTTGTGTGCTGAGGATAGCCAGCCGAGGAGTCTGGTGCTTTATGCCTTTGTCTTGAAACTTGAGAAAACTGGAGCACGTCGCTCCTCCTCTTGGTCAAAGGGAATGCACACGTCCCAGAGATTTAAGCATTCAGGAACCACCAAATCCCCAGTGGTCTCCAGCCACTAATATCAATTCTTCACGCAGTGGTACAGGGAAAAGAACACAATTAGCATCCGAGAATTGGGCTTCCGTTCCCAACTCTGCCGCCTGGGTAGCCTGGGGAAGGCATTTAACTTTTCTAGAGCTCAAATGTCTGTAAAATGAGGTTGGAGTAGGTGACCTCTGAGGACTCTTCACGCTCTAGCCTAGAGCTTTTGTCCTATGTACATCCTGAGACTATTGTTTCTCCTTCAGGAAGTTCCTCCACTCATGTTAATCTCTCCTAAAATTCAGATCTGTCCGTGTCATTCCCCTTCAGAAGTAGCTCCACCGGGCTCGCTGTTACCTCAACGACAAAATTTTTAAAACCTCCTGGTTGGTGCATACAGCCCTCCGCCGCCCGGCTGCAGCCTCCCTATCCAGTCAGCTCTTCACGCTCTGCAGACTCCTCTCCTTTCAGTGCCCAATACAGGACCGCTCTCTTCTGTGGATATCGTGTGTTCATAGCTGCTTGCACGCTGCCACCCTTCATCAGACTGGGAGCTTCTCGAGACCTTTGACTCCCTTCTGCCTGACTCCCTCGCTCTGTTACTCCCTCCCTCCATCTTTTCCTCCCTCCCTCTTTTCCTCCCTCCCTCTTTTCTTTCCTCCCTCCTTTTTTCCTCCTTCCCTCTTTTCCTCCCTCTTTCCCTCTTTTCCTTCCTTGCCTCCCTCCCTTCCATTTCCTCCCTCTCCTCCCTCCCCCAGCCATAGTTAGCACAGTGCCGAGCACTGGATTGTCACTAAATAAATGTTAACTGATTTAATTTGGTCTCCATACCATTGCACTGGTAGTGCTCCACCCCCAGAATGGTTTCCTTCCTCCTCTGTACCTCCTGGAATCCCTCTCTCCCTTCAAGCCTCACTTCACTGATCACTTTTTCCCATGGGCCCTTTCCACATCCTCCCTAGTTCAGATTCTCCTACAAACTCCCAAATTAATTAGCATTTACTTTACATGTATACCCTTCTCTTGGGTGTACTTTGTTTCCCACTGGTCGAATGGGAAGTTCTTGAGGGCAGGGGCTAAACTGAGTCTTTGTTCCCCCAGGACCCAGCACAGAGGCTGCCACAAGGGAGGGTTTGTTGAATTAAGTTAGTGTCTTTTATTATTAATCAAACTCTGAGTTTGTGGAGAGTCTTTTGAGAGGATAATGGAAGCTAGAGAGAGGGTGACAAGAGAAATTTAGACAGTCTTATAAACAGAAACATCCAAGATCTCGTGGAAAAGAACTAAGCAGCCAGTGGTCAGAGAGGCTGCAGAGCACAATGGGCAAAGAACTGAGTCAGAGGAGCTGGGCTCAGATCCTGGTTCTGCCACTTTTACCTGGATGATTGTTCAAATTTCTTTTACTTTCCTCTCCTGTAAAATGAAGAGTTTGGATTAGATGGTTCTGAGGCCCCTTCCAGCTCCAAATCTATGATTTGTAATCTTTCTGGGCCTCAGTTTCCTCATCTGTAAAATGAGGGAGCTTTTCTTTCCCTCTGTAAAGTGAAGGTGTTGAGCCAGCTGGCCTCTGAGGTCCCTTTTCTCCCTAAATCTTTGATCCTTAATCTATAGCTTTAATATAACCTTAAAATTGGGTGAGGTTCCCTAACTTTGTGTTAGGAAAGGGACATTCAGTTCTCCAAGTCACAGATGGGCACCTTTCCCCCTCTGAAGAGCTTGAGTTAGGGAAACTCCTAAAGTGCCCAAAGTTGACCACTCCTGACTCTCAGGAAGGTGGAAACTGATTCATGCTTCAGGAATTCATCAAGGACAGTGAGCAGAGAGGGAAAAAGAGTGTTATATCTGGCCCCCATTGGATACTGGGCAGCCACAAGGGTCTTCATGTACACTAGGACAGGTGAAATGTCTGTCTCACCAAGAATAACTTAGTAGGGATCTCAGGATCTCTGATTTCCCATTGGCCAAACCATGAGACATGAGAATTAGGTTGAGCTAAAGACATATCTCTGCAGCCTCCAAAGCAATTAGGAAGGGTATAGAGTTGACCTAATTCTGTGGATTGGGACAGAAAGTTGGGACAGCCTTCCCTTAGTAGGAAAGTCCAGTGCTTATGAAATGAAAGCATTTAGCTCTTGAGAGGGGGACGAGCATTGACAGATTGAAAAGAGCTCATTTCAGTCTGTCAACTCCACTCAGACAGTCAAGGGAAGGAAGAAGAGCCTATTGTGTGCCAGACACTGTGCTGAATATTATTTTAATTGTTCCTTATAAGGTAGGTGTTATTTTCATCCCCATTTTATAAAGAAGGAAACTGAGGCAGACAGAAGTTAAGTGGCTTGCCCAGGGTCACACAACTAGTAAGCATCTGAGGCTGAATTTGAACTCAGGTCCTGACTTCAAGCCCAGGCTACCTCACAGCCTCAAATTCAATAAGGACCTCTTCTGTGCTAGACACTCTAAGTAATGGATTCCTCCAGTCTTGTCTCAGTTGGGCTCTAAAGATGTGTGCAGGGACCTGGAGGAGTTTGCATTCCATTGGATTATCAAAGTCCTCTTCCTTCAAAGATCAGCTGAGGTGGCAAGTCCCCCATGAGGCCTTAGAGTCACATAATAGAAGAACTCAGGAGGACCTGGCTTTGACCAGACTCATTTCTGACACTTATTAGCTATGTGTCCCTGGGCAAATCATCTCTCTCTGAGACTCAGTTTCCTTCTCTATACAATGAGGAAAATAGTACCTGCCCCCTCAGATCTCCTGCAAAGTCCAAATGTTAGGAGGGAGTGTGGCACAATGGATAGAGCTTCTACTCTGGATTCAGAAGTTCTGGGCTCAAATCCCAAACCTGACTACCATAGAATGGCGAATTGGGAGTCAGAAAGGGTCATAGAAATCATCAGATTCGACCCCCTCCCTTTACAGATGAGAACACTGAGGCCCTGAGAAAATCCCTCCTCCTTCCTTCCACTCCCCCTTCTCTTACTGATTTTACTCTGTCTCTATATACATACACACATCTACCGTGTATATGTATAGAGATCTCTCTATATGTGAGTATGTGCAATGTAGTACTACATAAAAGACCATCATCATTCTATGATCCCAATTTTATAGAATCACAGGATCCTAGTTCAAACCCTTATTTTACAATTAAAGAAACTGAGGCACAAAGCTGAAGTCACCTTGCCAAAGGTCACACAGTTGAACAATGATCCCAGGTCCTCTAACCTTAAATCTGGGGGCCTTCCCACTGTCCCATGTGCCAGAGGGCAGCATGAGAAGCTCTCCTTCCTGGGACCGCAGTTGGCCCAAAAGTGTCTTCATCTTCATGAGGAGCAGAGAGGACTGTTTATGATGGAGAAAGTTAATCTGAAAAGGTGTTGGAAGAAGAGCTGTGCCCTGGATCCTGAAGAAGAGGGAGGCTGTGAGGCCGAGGCCCCATCCAAATAAGTCCAATGCTTGTGTTAAGAAAACATCTCCTGTGATGAGAAGGCAGGGGCTATCTGAAGGTCCCTTTAAGCTGGGCTATTTAGAACTAAGGAATACAACTTGGGGCAAAGCACCCCCCCATCCCCTGTCTCCATTTGGAGGGAGGGATTGTCTATTTTTAACAGGTACAGTTCTTCCACGGTTCATGTCACATCCCTTCAGCAAATGCAGGGCCCACTTCTTGGCCTTCCACTATGTTTAACATCTCATCAAGACCAGCTCTAAGAGACTTCAGATGGTGCGGGAATACATGGTATTTCTGCTGCTTAAAATAGAGGTGCCTTGTAGCCCTTGAGCTAGGCGTCAACATGCTGGGGACCAGAGGGCTTGACCCAGTTCTGCTGGCAAGTCTGACGTGTCTCGCCATCTCTTCCCTCTACGCCTCTCTGAAACTGAGAGTCCTCATTTCTTGTGCCAAAACAACCCTTCTTGGAGGGCTGACACCTTCATCCTGGTCATGCTGGCTCAGAACCTCAGAATTATCCATATGGCTCAGTCCTTTCTTTAGCCCCCACATCTCTCTGAACTATTGTAACAAAGGTGCACTGGTTCAGTGGGAAGTGGCAGAGGACCCAGGGTAGAATCCTGACTCTGACCCTCAGTAGCCATGACTCCTCTTCTATCCCCTGGTCCTCAGTTTCCCTATCTGTAAAATAAGGGGGTCCAAACTAGATGACTTCTGAGGTCCCTTCCAACACTTCCTCTAAGTTTTGATTGTAAGTCTGTGGGCCTCAGTTTTCCCATCTGTAAAATGAAGGAGTCGGTCTAGACAGCTTCTAAGGTCTCTTCTGGCTCTATACCTATGACCCCAGAGCCTCTTAATTCCCACCTTCCTTCTTCCCTCTCCAAATCCATCTTCTTACCCCTCTCAGAATGATATTCCTTGATCTGGTCATGTGGCTCACTAGTTGGATCTTAGCTGCTAAATAAATTTCACACGTGTTTGCCTGGCAAATGCCTCCAGCATCTGTAGTCCCCTCTGGCCTTTCCAGCCTCCTCTCCTGTTAATACCTCCATAAACTCAACATGCAGCCTAATCGGGCTCATCTCTCTTTGTCCCCAGAAACATGCTGGGATTTCTGCCTCCAAACGTTCACTCGCATGCTTCCCTGCACCTGGATGCCCTTGCTTTCTCTTTGCCCATCTAGTGCCTACCAAGCAGGATGTAGCACAGAGAAGACAGGCTCTGGAACTGGGGGCACGCATGCAGATCTTGCCTCCAGTGCTTGAGACACATGTGGGTCGCTTCCCCTCTCTGGGCCTCAGTTCCCTTATCTGTAAAAGGAAGGTGTTAGGCTTGATGGCCTCATGAGTCTCTTCCAGGGCTAGATCTGTAGTCCTTATGATCCTACATCCTGAGGTGGGTGTCTACAATTCTAAAATTCTATAAGCTGAAAGCAGAACTTTAACTCTACATAAACTCTCTTCCTCTCCCTTCTTCCTTCCCTCCGTCTCCCTCCCAGCCTTCCCCCCGCCCCGTCCCTTCTCTCTCCCCCTATCCCCCCCTCATTCTGTGTGTCTCTGTCTTCCTCCCCTCATCTCCCCTCCCCACCCTCTAGCCCACAAGCTTGGAAAGGTGGACCTCCTTATTAGGCAAAGTTGAATAAACAGGATATTAAGTTCAAGGAGTGGTGGAAAATGTGGGCTGCCTGAAGATAACCCTGCTGAGAATGGCCTCCTTTCACATTTACTCCTGCCACTGCCTGGTACTGTGTGTGTTTGTCATTTTTTCATGCTGATGTCATCTCCCCACCTACGCAGGTTCTCCTGGGCAGGGTTGGCATGTTCTTGTTCTCTCTGTCGCTCATAGGTATTGTTAGCACAATCCTTGTAAGTGAATGGGCACTTAGTAAAAATTAGTTGATAAGGGTCAGACAGGACACTGTCTAAAGTCTCAACTAGTTCTAAATCCTAGCCCAGGACTGGGGATCCTGCGGCCCTTTGACTGAATCCAATCTTCACTTGAGGACCTAGAGGGCCACATGTGACCACAAGTTCTCCACCCCTGCTTTAGCCTCATAGCTCTGCTTTTCAGAAAGGGGAAGATGGTGGATTCTTCAGATTATAGGCCAGTGAATTTAACCTGATTCCTGGGTTCAAACAAAACCACTACCCCTGCCGCCGCCGCCGCCGCTGCCACCACCAGAGAATAAATTAAATGGACAATGTGTGCGTTCTTAAGAAGGGAAGAAGTAATCACTAAGAACCAGCAAGGGTTCATTAAAAATCATTGGATCATAGATTTAGTGTTGGAGGAGACTATATAAGTCATCTCATTCAACCTCTCCTCCCCACCCCCACCTTTTTAAACAAATGAGTCATACCAGACTAGACGGCAGAAAGGGCACTGGTTTTGAAGTCAAACCCCTTGTGTTAGCTGGCAGGCCACTTATCCTTCTAAGCCTTGGGTTCCACAATTATAAAAAATGAGAGGTTTTATTATATGGCCTTTAAGATTATTTCCATCTTTAGACCAATAATCCTGAGATCTTTGGGGGAAAGGAGGGCAGATTATTAGTGTATTGGAGAAAAGAAATTCCATGGATATAGCATATTAGAAGCTTACAAGGAATTTAATAAAGCCTCTTATAATACCCTTGTTGACAAAATGGAGAGAATTGAACTGGTTAAAAGTACAGTTAGATAAATTTAGACCCAGTTGGGTGACCAGACTCCAAGAATACCCATTACTGAACTAAGGATAATCTAGGGGGAGGTTCCTCATGAAATAGGAATATTTCTATTCTGTTCAACGTTTTTATCAATGACTTGGATGAAGACATCTGATCTGTGGACAGCACACAGTTGAGAGGGATAAGTAATATATAGGAGGACGTCCCAAAGGCTAAAACAATACATCAGACATAATGTGATAAAATTCAGTGGTTGGTTTTTGTCTTTCATCCTTGAAAAGGACCAAAATGGTGTCACTGTGTTGGGGTCAAGGTAAAATTCAGTAAGGATAAATGTAAAGGAATCGTTTCTAGAGAATTTAAAGTTAGGAGGAAATTAAGGATAATCTAATCCAAATCCTTCCTGTATTCAGGTTCCAAAATCACATCATAGAAGAGCATGGAGGAAAATGTGTGGGCAAAGAATTCATGAGAGAAAAGACCAGGAGTCCTAGCAGACCACACATGCTCAATATAAGTAAATTTAATTGTAATGTGAACAACCAGGATGGTGAAGGGCCAGGAAACCATGCCACATGAAGACCAACTGAGGGAACTGAGAATGTTCAACTTAGGCAAAGGAAGACTTAGGGGAAATAGGACTGTCATATGGAAGACTCATTTGGAAGGAAACTACAGGGAAGCAGATTTGGCTTAAATTAATTGGATTAAATTAACCAAACACTTCGTGACATTTAAAATGTCAACAGTGGAATGAGTAGCCTCAGAGAGTATTGAGGCCATGATTAGATGGCCATTTGTTGAGAAGACTGCAGATCAGGTCTGTGTCGTGAGTAAGGCAATTAGATTCAATAATCTCTGAGGTCCTTTCTGGCTCTGGCTCTGGTTCTATGCTTAATTTCCATGATAATTAACTGAAGTTTTCCACCTCCATCCACAGTGTGGAAGGTTAGAGACCACCTAGAAGCATAGGTCAGTAGTCTGCTGGTAATAAGAATTCTATACTTGGTGTTTATGTACTGATATAAAGTTTGCTTTACATAAATTATCTTATTTGAATAACTGTGTGATAAGTACTTAGAATCTTCCCTATTTTACAGAAATGGAAACTGAGGCACAGAGCTAATAAGTAGAAGAGGTAGGATTCTAACAATTTCTCCTGTTGCCAAAGACAGTGTTCTAACTACTGCTAAATGTTTCCTCTCAAGCCTCAGAATCCTAGACTATGTTCTTTGGTATACCTCTTGCCTGTTTGTAGCATACTTTACCAGACTCCATTGATAACTGCTATACCACAAGGGCTATCAGGGCAAAGAATCCCTGTACCTCAGTGATGAAGATGTAGCAGACGCTTGACCTCCCAGGAATCGTGACTGACCATGGCCCATTTGCTGCTACACTCAACACAGTAAAGAATATACTGGTGCTGCTGGTTCTACATCTCATCTTCACTGGAGAGTTAGTGCAGAGCGATGTCTCCGAATTTGGTTTGGAGGAAAATAGCTCATGAAATAAGCTAAGGAAGGTTGCACCTGTAGTGACTGGACCATCCTGCCCTTGGGTGAGCATGGAGGGCATAGTATATTCACTCTAGATCATCACCTTGAGCAAGGATCCAGGGGCTTCAGAGTTGTGGAAGAACACGGATACCTGTTGGATATCCTATTGAACATTGCATATCTAGGGGTGGCACTGAGGAGTCCATGCAGTGGTTGGCCACAACTGGTCAAGTCGCCAGAAACAGCAACCCCTAATTAGAACTGGCCTAGACTAGTCTTGTTGGGAAAAAAAAAATTTAAACATATTAAGGGTGTGGTTCTCAGTCATCTAATCAATAAATGGTAAATAGTGCCTCTGAAGAAGAAGCAATGAAGATCCCACCCACATAGGGTAGGAAAGAGACCTCAGTGGCCAAACCCCTCACTTTTCAGATAAGGAAACTGAGGCTGAGAAGAGAATTGCTTAAATTCAAGAGA
Source organism: Pseudocheirus occidentalis (assembly GCA_028646575.1). NCBI lineage: Eukaryota > Metazoa > Chordata > Mammalia > Diprotodontia > Pseudocheiridae > Pseudocheirus > Pseudocheirus occidentalis. The sequence continues at coordinate 236,554,038 of CM053597.1, read as the reverse complement.
TAGCTCAAGGCAGAGGCAGAATGGTGGATGATTGATAAATGTTTGTTTTAATGAATGATGAAGCATCAGTGTGTGACTGGTGTTACCTGATTTTCAGGAATATCTTCTAGGGAAAAATAACCAGACTCTTAAGGAATGCCAATCTATAAAGTGAGAAGGTTAATAAGACTGAGCAAGGCAGGAAACCTTTGAGAATGAGAGCATGAGTCAGATGCTTTGGCAAAGGAGTCCTTCCTTACCAACTCCTTCCCTCCAAGATGAGACAGAAGGGAGCCCTGATATCACCAGCATCCCATCCCAAGAAGCTCTCCTCCCCAGCAGCCAAAGTGCCTGGAAGTATTTACTCTGGGAACCCTGACTGGGTATGATTACTATGAAATCATTCCCATACTATTTTCAATGATTTGTGTGCTGCCAGGGTTAGGAAGGACCCAAATTGCTTTCCCATATGTTCCCTCCTCTGATCAGAGCCTTGCTTCCTGCCACTGCACATCCTTCATACCACTGGGGCCTGGGGTGGGAGGCTCCCAGCTGCCCATTGAGTCCCCCAAGGATCTGTAGGCTGGCATCTCCCTTCTCCCTCTTGGTTTTCTCCAATCAGACTCCCACCCTCCTTTCTAATCTTCACATTTAGTCCCCTCTATATTCCAAGTCAAATCAACCTGTTAGCTGTCCCACAGACATGGTGTCCGACATTCTACATCTTTGCTTTTGCCCAGACTCAAATTAAGAATGCTGTTCTTCCTTCTCACTCCCCCACATCATGAAATCCCAAGCTTCCTTGGAAGTACCTTCTACTCAGACCTTTTCTTGGTATACTCATGTTAACACTCTCCTTAAAGGAGAGGGGTGAGGCCCAGACTTTGGATTTCACAGATTTAGGGAGATTCCAGATATGGGAAACTCTCTTTACCAATTCAGGCTGGTACTTTATCTACAACTTAAAATCTTAGTGAGCTGCCTACAGCAATAAGAGATTAAGTGACTTGGCTAGGATCACACAATTTGTACTTGTCTGTCAAATCTTGAACTCTCCCCAAGTAGAATGTAAATTCCCTGAGAGTTAATAGATTTTAATTTTTCTATCTCTAGTGCCTTGCATACAGTAAGGGTTTCATAAATGTGTCTTGAATTGAAATAAAACGAACTGAAATGAATTGAAAGGCAAAGTAAACAAGAAGGCCTCAGCATCCTTTTTAAATGGAGCGATGGTAATAAATTAACAAATGAGTAGATAGATAAATGAACAAATAAAATTTAAAACTTTCCCAAAGCTAGAAAATTACATGTTAGCTGGTAGGAACTAGGGAGTAACAGGAAATCCTCTGGTCCCTTGTGAAACAATTGCCACTTAAGTGTCATTGGGGCCAGGAAATGGGTGATTTGGGGGTAACACTAAGCAAGACCCCACTTAGCAGCTGTTGATATTGAGCAGACGCCTTTGTGCTGGGTGAATGTAAAACAGCCTTATTTAGTGTATGGAAAAATACTTCCATCAGGTGGAATTTTTCCATTGAGTGAGTTGATAAGTGAACTCAACTGTTTCAACTTGTTCTAAATATTTAACCTTCCTCCCTGCATATTCCCATTCCCAATCCACCAGCACATGGGATAGATTGTCTCGGTCATATCCTTCTGCTATTTTGGCCCAGCTAATACTCGCATACACTATACATCCTTCTTGTCTTTGTTTGAGACTCATTCCCTGTCAGTCCTCTCCATGGCCACCATTTTTTAATCTGTAAAACAGGGATCTTTCTTTCCCCTTCCCTTTTTCCTCCCTGCCCCCGCCCCATTTCTTTGGCATCCTTTACTATTGCTTCTGCTGAACAGCTGCTTAGAGGGGCTGTTTCTCTCATTGGGTTGCTGCCCCTTATCTCCCAGATGAATAATGTCCCCTTCACTTCTGCAGCAGCCTGGCGGGCAGCCGACGTGCAAGCAGGATGCTGACAGTTATTGGGAAAACACTTGGGGTCATGGCAGCTGCTAGAAAACTGAAGCCTCTATTCCCTAAGAAAACACAGAACCCTTGGCTCCATCCTGATCTGAATGGTTGGCTCCATTGCCCTTCTGTTAAGAATCATGTAGCTCTCACCTGTGTCATTCCTTTATCATCCCAAAATGGTGACCAATTCTGGGAGTCGTTATAATCAGAATGGGTTGTGGAGTTGCTATATTCTCATTGACTTTCATTTTCCATCCTAATAGAAGGTCCATCAGCTTCTAGGTCCAACTCCATTTTAAGGAATTATGGGGTATTGATGTCATGGCTTGCTTGAGTGCCTTGGAATCTTCGTTCTATAACATTTTGAAGTCTTTAAAATAAGTATGTTTATACTACATTACGGCCGAAAGAAAATAATCAAGCTATCATTCATATGTACCACACCCTCCTCTCCCTACTCATCGATCTTAGTGTACTCCTTCGTCCCCAGTGCCTCTTTCATCCTTTCCATCTACTACCTTCCTCTTTTGATTTTCACTCTATACACATTTATCACCCAACCCATATCCTGATGTTAATGTACCAGTCCCCAGGACGTTCTCCCTCCTTTTTCAAGTAGTTTGGGTTTGGCTCTTGGTCTTCCTCTCCTTTCCAGTTCCTGACCTCATACAGAGGACTTCAACATGCCTGTTGACTGTCTCCCAAATATTTAGCTCCCTTTTCTTTAATATGCAAATTCTCCTACTTTATCTTACCTATTCTCAAAGATGGCCATGCCCATGTCCTTGTCATTACTCCCATGTGTTCCATTTCCATGACCAAGAACTTTAGATTTCCTTTATCTCATTATAATTTATCTTTTTTTAATTTCCTCCTATGCTTTCTCCTAAAACCATTTTCTTAATGCTTGTTGATTGATTCAATTCATCCTCACTGTGACCACCACCATCCCCCTTTCCCTCTACTCTTCTCTTTCCCTGTTCATCATCCCATCCTCTCTCTACACATTCTTCCCTTCCCAATAACTACCCCTTAGTGAACCAGGTCAATTCTATACTGTTCTCTATTTTTTCATCTCATGTTCCCTTGTTCTATCACTGATCATGCCTTGTCAAGCTCCATCTCTGGATTACCCCACCACCACCTACCTCCTCACTATTTGCTAAAATGTTACTGAGAGAAAACTACTCAATTGTGTTGACTGAGCTCGCTTCAGTTTTATGTCCTCCAGTCTTTTTTTAAAAAAATTTTTGTATTTACTTGTTTGTTTACTTTTAGTTTACAAGATTCAGTTCCAGAATCACTTGAGTTTCAGATTTTTCTCCCCTTGCTCCCCACCTCCCACCCCTACCATGGTGGCATGCAATCATGTATAGGATCTGCAAACTCTTTCACACTGTACAATAGTTTGGTTGTATAGGCGTTGTAGCCAATGGAGTGAACAATGGGAAAAGAGAAACAAAACCAAACATAGAAAAGAATGATAGAATGCATTGCTTCAGTCTCCATTTAAAATCTGGTATTTCTAGATCTTTCTCTGAATGTAGACATGTCCTTCCATCCTGAGACTTGTAGACTTGTCTTTTAACTGTGCCTTGCTGAGAAGAGTCCAGTTTTTCAAGGTTGGTTATCACACATATGATGTATCTGTGACTGTGTACAAGGTTTTCCTGGTTCTACTCTTCTCACTTTGCATCAATTCGTATAAGCCTCTCCAGGTACATATGACGTCCATCTCCTTCCCATTTCTTATAGCACAATAGTATTCCATCACATTCACATACCATAACTTGTTCAGCCATTCCCCAATTGATAGGCATCCCTTAAATTTCCAGTTTTTTGCCACCACAAAGAGAGCTGCAATAAATATTTTTATACATAAGGGACCTTTTCCCACTTCTATGATCTCTTTGGGATACAACCCCAAAAGTGGTATTACTGGGTCAAAGGGTATGCAATTATTTATAGCCCTTTGGGCATAGTTCCAG